>CM047583.1:800626-924033 GCA_026184515.1 Peronosclerospora sorghi | reverse complement strand
CGTACAGGTTTCACACCTTTAGCACCCGGACAGGTTTCTCTTCGTACGATCTCATTCATACACAAATTTCACATCTTAATTCTAATTCATGGAGCACTCATAGGCTCCCTTTTCATATTACCATCGTCATAGATAACCATATTGCGTTAATAAAATTAAATGGCGACGTGACTTATCCACGTGTTCCAACAAACTTCCAGTTCTTGGCTAACATGTATCTTGTTTTTGTATTCTGATTTTCTTTTGTTATTCCACCTAATGCAACCAACTCGGGTCCGCATTCTACTCATCACAACCAACATGGATTCGTGATAGGGATGTACTACATCGTCAGGGTTCTTGCTATTTTCTTGAATGTCTTGTTATTTTTCTCCTTTTACTTTGTATTTTGTGAGGCTTCTACATCTCCACCTCAGCTGTATCCTCTTCTGCTGGGTTCCGACTTCCTTTAGATCCAACAGCATCATCTTCCACAGAGTATGAACCACCATTTATGTCCTCCCCTTGTCCAACATTAACATTTTCTTGGGTTGAGGCGTTCCATTAGTTGGCTTCTCCATACTCCTCTACCTACATTTTTATCCACCAGTGTGATACATGCTGAAATCTCTGTTACTTAATCACTTATCGTCCGTTCAGCTTGTGTCTTATCCTCACTGGAAGTAGTTTTTTTATTTTTTCTTGCGTTTTCTTATTTTCTTGGTCCTCATCCAAAGTGAGTGATCCATTCATACAACATGTAGTATTTTTCTTGGTTTTCTTCTTTATGAAGGGTGACAGCGGTGTCGCTTCACTTTCACTTGACAATGCCCCCCTTTTTTCTCTACAAGGGTTGCAATGCACTGTGGGTCTAGGCGTTTAACAGCTCCTCCACCTGAGCTTTGGTCAACTCTCCTGACTTCAATTTAATACGCATATTGGTCATCTCTTCAATGAACTTCCGAAAATACTTCGCATCATGACCAAAGTTCTCACAATGCTCACACCTCACCAGTTTCCAACAGTGAATTTTATCATGTGCCCGTCGGTTACAGTGTTCACATATCACAACATGGTCAGTATTAGGGTTTGTTGGCGTTCGCGCACTCTTGTCCTCATACGTCGGTCGCACCCGCTGTACTGCATGTACCTCCCCGCCCATCGTATGCACGCTAGGTTGCGGGTCTTCATACATATCATCAGCATTCTTACGTGTATCTACCTCCTTTCTAGGCCTCGTAAGCCGCGCTTCATGTTTAATCAATAATCTTTCTAGCTCTTCAATATTTGAGAAAGTGATATGTTGATACTGCATCTGTATGGTGCGATCATGAATGGTATCAAAGAATTGTTGAATGCGTTCTTCCAATATTGAAGCATTGAACGCATTTCTAAATTCCATTCCTGCTCGCAACGCTGCTGCGTTTAATTCGGTACAGATATGTAGTAGCCAGCTCATCATGTTTCTGCGTCAATCTTGAATACACAACCCGAGGCGACACTTTGTCCACACAAAATTTCTTCTGAAAAAGCGCGATCACCGTACCCCAGACATACTTCACCGAATCTGCTAGTTGCTCATACCACCATGACGCTGTGCTTGTCAAACTATCAACAAACATTCCCAGACGTTGACTATCATTCCAATGTGATATATTGGATACGTGTGAGAATCGATCGACCGAAGCCCGTGCACTTCCAGCGTCCTGCCTATTCCCATCAAAAGATTTTATCTCGGTATTATGAATGATGGCTGTAACTGGTTGAGGTGAGGGTGCCCATGCATTTGCACTTCCACCAGGCATACCATACCCTGATGTATTATGATGTGTCCGGGGCTGTGTAGCTGGTGTATGAGACGATGTACCAGGTGCTCCTCTCATTGTATTGGGTTCTCAACTAGCTGACAAGGTCGCAGTGATTATAGCTAATTCTTCCAAACTCAAATACCCATCTTGCATCATCTTCACCAAATTGGCTACCACTGGATCTTGTTTAGGTGCAGCCATTCCTGAACCCTGTCTAGTTGCAGCCACCCCTGGACCCTCGCTAGGTGCGGCCACCCCTGGTTCTTGATTGAGACCAGATAGTTTTGGTGTGGACATGATTTCATCGTCATCAGATGAGAACTCCAACTTCCTTTTAGTTTTGGTAATTTTTCTGGGTCACAACTGTGGTACTTCTTCAAACTCACTTCTGTCAATGAGCTCCAACATACCCGGTGGTTTAGACTCCCTTACCGGTGTATGTGCAGTGTCTGCAACTATATAGTAAGTGGGAATGATATTGTCAGTTTCCTCTCGATATACCATTAATGATATTTCCCACTGATTTTGTGGTGGAGTCAAGTTCGAAATCGAAAACATTAGCATCGATAACCTTTTTACCACCATCGAGCCCAGCCTTCCAACTTTCGGAGGGGGTACTCCGCGGACCACCACTCGAGATCTGGTCCGATCGTCCGCTGCAAGCAGACGACCGGTCGTCATCAGAACCCACTTGGTCCGATTGTTTAGTGTCCATCTCACCTTGTGTACCCGATGGAATGGGCTAGTTACACACTCGGTGGATCGGGATAGCAGATTGGATCGAAGCGGTCTTGAATATAGAAGACCGATCTGGGTAGGTATATCTGGGGCGGAACTCTTCACCCCAGACACAAACAGACCAAAAACACTTCCAAGAGATAACTTACAATAGGTCGATCGTCCAAACGATCAAGACCTGACCAATACGAAATAATAGAGGGTAGACCGACCGTTCCGGTCTAGCCCCTGACCAATACGAAATAAGACCAAAACCGGTCTAGTTTCCAACCAATATTAAAACAAGCCAATATGTCCGCGTAAAGACCGAATATGCTCGTGAAACTCCACAAACGATATCTCCACGCCAAGACCAATCCAGTGAATAGCACGTTCCAAACTTACTTGAGTTGAGGTGTTGAGATCGCCAAATCGTACTCCCGTCGAGGGACTTCCGGTGGGCCAAAGTGCGCGTGCGGCGCGTCCAGACCGGGATAACGGGCGAGAGGGGATAATTCGACCCTCTGCCCCCAAAAACTCCGCGGCGGGCGGAGGCGACTAGTGTACGAAAAGGGAAGAACGGTGACCCCTAGCTGTGGTGTGAACCAAGACCAGAAGAGGTTTCAGCCACTTATCCGAAAGCTAAAAGATTTCCTTACTTAAAGGTATAACCTCTGTCCTAAAAGGTAAAACCACAACCAAAATCCATCTTACTTGGAAAAACCACAACTAAAATACTACTACCCTATAGTCCCTAAATGTACCCCCATAAAAATATGTAAAATACCCAAAGTCAGGTGACTCACCAAAACTTGCGTTCTTGACACTTCTTGAGTCTGATAGGCTGAAAAGCCCCCCTTGTTTAAACCAATCCGAAATTAGACCAAATGCCTTGACGAAACTTGACCATAAGTGTGCCAAATTTTGGCCACGCTTCTCCACAATTTTCTGCTAATAGTAAATACATCATCAGTCCAATATCTTCTGCGGACCGTACCAAATCATAATCACACGCATTCTCAAACTCATCCCGTCTGATAATCTCATACCCTAAATTTGGGAACAAATCCTCCAGTGCGCTCACAGATGCTTGTATATTTCCAAATGTAGTGAGATCTTCTCGCACCCTAATGTTGGGTGCAGACCGCTTCATCTTACGTATCTCAAATAATGAAAACCAACAGCTCGAATAACCTGGTAATCTGAGCACCTGTTGTTGATACTGCGTTACCTTTGCACACGCTTCGGAAATGTGTAAGTCCTGTGAGTATCATCATTGGAGTATTCTAGTGTAAAATGGAGATCTGGACCATCTTCTTGTGGTACTAATGCCATTGTGTAAGCTTGAATTTTAACTCGACGTTAGTCCCGGGTCGCGGCAGGAGTTGTGGTGAAGGGGTTGAAAATTATTATAAATCCACTTAATTAACAACACAAAGAGGTAATAAGCTAGTCCTCCATGTTTTACTTCCCGGGTACTTAATACTTCAGTCCGAACCAACAAATCAGTCAAACACACTTGGGGTACACTTCCAAAGGCGGTTCCGGGCTGCCCCCAACACTAGCGCACTTCAAACGGCTGCTGCTCTACTTGCTAGGGCGTGCGCTCACCGACTTCCTTGTGCTACACGTGGTTTTTGTATTGAATCAAAAAGAAGGTTTTCTAAAGGCCGCCAGAGATCTTCGAACTTCAAGGTAAATTTCGTTCTATTAAGTGTTACTAACTCCTACATCGAAGTCAATCACTTTTTTCACCCACTACGTTTTGGTTACTTCCGCGCTGACTTCAATACGTGGCAGTTACCACTGAGTCCCTCTGTAACCTGATTGATCATGCTTGAGAGTTAACACCGATTCCCTCTGTAACCAGATTAATCATCCTTGACAGTTACTTCAGAAACCCTCTGTAATCTGATTGAGCGAGGTGGCCGTCGCGAGGTGGCCGTCGCATGTCGCTCCTGATTGGTCAAAAATTCCATTTATATCTCCACATTCATACCAATCATAAATCAATTAGCCGCGAGGTGGCCGTCGCAGGTCGCCTCTGATTGGCTGAAAATATTTTTTTCCAAAATGGAATAAAACCACTTGAGAACAATCGAAAATGCCCAATTAACCAACTTGGGCGGCCGAGGGCGCATGACTTTCCGGGAGTTTCCCACCACAACCAGACCTGCCGCTATGCTTATAAGGTGCGCCTGTGTCTTGGCTTTCTGTAGTGGTGCTGACAGTTTGTTTTCGTGACTTGGTTTGTCTGCTACAGCCTGCGCCCTAGCGCCCACAGCTACAGTACAGTCTGCGAAGCTGAGGGCACTTGACTTCTTGTTGGATTTACCGCTAGGATTTAACCTGCCGTTGTGTATGTAAGATGCGTCTGTGTCATTGATTTCTGTATTGGTGCTGACAGTTTGTTTTCGTGATCTGGTTCACCTGTTATCCCATGTGCCCTAGCGTCCCTAGCCACGGAGTATTAAAAATAGCTGAGGACGCAGGACTTGTCGTTGGCTTTGCCACCATAAATGAACACGTTGTTATGCTTGTAAGTTGCGCCAATGTCTTGACCTTATTTGATGATGCTAATGGTTTGTTTGCATAGTCTGGTGAACTTATTAATTCATGCGCCTTAGCGCCCTATCCTTCACTGCCGTGATGCTAAAACCAACACGACTGTAATGAGACACCGTGTGGATGCAAGACACACTACTTAGAGACGGACTTATCGTTCGCATTGTTCATAATATGAAGGTACAACACAATCTTTGTTGTTGATGTTCAATGTTTGCAGACACCACATCAAGTCAAGGCAACATTGTGCTAGCATGTAGAGTTTTGGCATAGTAAAAATTATACCGTGAATTGATAACTACCACAGATCATCTTCTATATGTTGTAAATAAATATTCCACTTCACCACAGACGCAGCGTACAGCTCCGCTTCCATCGTCGATAGTGAGATACACGACTGCCTTTTGCAAAACCAGCACTAGGCACCCATCCATCGTAATAATTCCACCGCTGGTAGACTTTCGGTCGTCCTTAGACCCGTCAAAATCAGCGTCCGAGTAAGCAGAAATCTCAATTCCACATTTATCATCGATCTTTCTTCCTCGCAAAATTTCCATTTGAAACTTTAAATCACTTGTTCCTTTTAGGAATTTCAGGATGCGCTTCGCCGTTGCCCAGTAGAATTTGGTGGGTGCATGCGCCCTGCGCGTGGCCTTGTGAACCGCGTACGCAATGTCCAGTCTGCAACAGCGTGAAATCCATAGCAAACTGCCGGTCAATGACTGAAAACTTTTAATTGAAGGCTCATTACCGCGAGCATCGTTTTTCAATAATTCTTGGTCCTTGAGTGCTTCAATTTCGTACCCGTCCGCAATCTGAGTCTTCAACGCGTTTGAGTTTTCCATACCATAGATTTTAAGTAGATCAGCAATCATAATCTCTTGATTTAACACATATCCATTTTCAACATCGTAACTGGTTCGCATGCCTAAGAATTTAGAACCATGGCCGAGGTTTTTGATATCCAAATCCTTCAGGTCACCGAAAAAACTTTCAATATGACACTCCTTCGTCGCTGTCACTAGCAAATCATCGACGTAGACCCCCACAATTACAATGTCATCATTAATATTATTGTAATATAGGCATCCATCCGTGAAAATATGTATGTAACCACACTCAGTCAACTTTGCGTGTAGAAGACGATTCCACTGTCTGCAGGCTTGTTTCAGCCTGTAGAGCGACTTATCCAATTTTAACACCGCTTGTTTGTGGTTCTCGATCTTCAACTCTTTTAACATGCTTTCTTCAATTCTCATCCCACTTGGGATGTAGAGAAAAAAATCGCGTTCATCCTCCAACGCTTTAACATAAGCGTTGGGGATGTCTCCGTACATCGCCTGCACCCTCCACTTGCGCGACAAAGCAAAAATAGATCTCACGGTCTTCATCTCCATCACTGTAGCGAAGGTGAACTCATAGTCCACCCCGTTCCGCTTCTGTTCCCACAGGCAACGAGTCTCGCCTTGTAGCGCTCCAGGGCACCATTTGCACCCGTTTTTGTCTTTTATACCCACTTCGTATGAAGGGGCTGACGTTATCTGGTTTCCTTAGAACGTCCCAAACTTCATTGGCTTCGAACGCTTGAATTTCCTCATCCATTGCTCGGCTCCACTTGTCGGTATTTTCTCTGCCGATTGCTTCCACAAAATTACTAGGATTGACCTCCGAAAGCAGATTCACTTCGCCTTGGTCGTCCAAATCAATTTTATTTTCACTCTTTTCTTCACTATAAGCCTTCAATTTTGCGTGCTGACGCGTAAGATGCCGCTCCCTAGTCTAACGCGCCTTCTTTCCCTTTTTTTAAACCCTTCGAACATGCTTGATCTTGCTCTTCATTATTTTTTGCCTCTTTTCCTATGTCCAACGCATGTCCAACACTTTCAGACACTTGTACTGCTCCTGCTAACGCTTGGGATGCTCTTTCGGAGCCTTGACTTCTTCCTTGAGTCCTTTTACCTTCATTTTATTGAAGCATACTCTTGATGTAGCCGGTGCGTAAACGCACGGTGCGGCTAGCTCACAGAGGAAGACTCTCCTTAAGCGGCGATACGCCGCTACTTATCCGATACGACCTAATGAAAGGGCTTAGCGTGAGATTACTCTCTCACTCGGGGACAATATTCCCTGAGTTTACTGTTAGCGTATGCTAACGCCTTATTCTAAGGCTTTCCTTAGTAGGTAGTAGCTAGGGGAGGTACTCCCCCGCTAAGACACTCACAGCACGTTCGACCTTTCCCGGTCGGACGTCTAGCTGGATTTAGTGTAAAATGGAAACTGATTTATTTAAGGGCGCCCTTCGACACACACCGGGGGGTGGGCTTCCACACACACCGGGGGGGGGGTGTACAAGGGCGCCTTTACCAGTTCCCTATCTATATAATAACATAATTCATGTCGACGTGCACACTCCCGCACCTAAGCGAATATCTTGATCTAAGTATAGAATTCGAATAAGTACGCGATCCCGTACCCAATCGAAGTCAAACTGTACTGTAAGTAGGACCTAAATGAATTCGATTTTATGATTGGTTAAAAGAATGTATTGTTCTCTGGCAAACGCGTGGCATCATCGGTGTCGCTGTTGATATCGTGGGTGTGGTTGGTGTGGCTATCAATGCGTCCGCGAGGGATTATCTGAGGGTAAGTAGAAGAAAAGGACGATCCACAGGTAGCAGTAAAAACCATGGTTACTACCTACAATTTTCTTTGGACTGCTTACTATCTCCTGCTTTGCCGATATATGCTTTAGCTCGCTACGGCGAGTATAATTCCAATTGAGTTTGCGAAGAAACTGTCTGGCTTGGAACACATCTCTTTGAGCGATGTTGTAACGGGGTTACATTCGGGTAACACTGAGTGTTGGTGTACATTGGTACACCACGGTTGAGTCCAGTATTGGCCGGGTTGAAAGGTTTCGAACCTTTGGTTATTTTAACCATCAGGGCATGGGCCCTTGGTGTGGTGGTGTGTCAGCCATCCACGTGTCAGTACACAGGTGTGTACACTACATTTTAGCTAGGTACGAATTAGGAATATTCTACTTAGTGTTACATATAGTTTATATTAGTTTAAATAATTACATATTAAATATATTCAGTTTACTTTCCACTCCTTAGTACAGACGCACGACCTCGACCGGTCGTGCGTGTAGTGAGTGCCGTAGTAAGGGGATCGCTCCCCTTAGCTACACCCTTTGTAAGGGAGCCTTGCCGTTAAGGCACTAGTACAGGCTAGAGTAAACTAACCCGGGAATCTTGGCCCCGAGTAGGAGAGCTCTCTCCTACTAAGCCCTTAATAAGGGCGTATCGGCTAAGTAGCGGCGAACGCCGCTTTAAGGAAAGCCTTCCTCTGTGCGCTAGCCGCACCGTGCGTATACTCACCGGCTACATCTGGTAGCACTTGTAGTCAATACAACACCTGTGTTGGTAGACTAGACATCCTCTGCAAAGGATGAATCAGGACGATTGGGATAGTTTGACCCTCGTCCAGCAGGAAGCCTTTAAAAGTCTGTTACTCTTAACGTGGGAAGAAAGTATGAAGCTCCTAGTGGAGCAAGGCCTTGAGGCCGTAAAGGCAAGGGTGAATGCCCTCATCGCTCATGAGGCGAGTTGTGGTGGAGGTCATTCCACGGGGATTCGCCCTCCATTATCGTTTAAGATAAAGGATTTCACCGGAGAGAAGGGTGACAACCTTTATATTTGGTTGCGAGAGGTCGAAACGGCCTTCGCCACATCGAACATGACCGCTGATCACTTGCAAGTGGGACTTGCATTTACCCATCTTACGGGCAAAGCCCGTACATGGGCGTTTACATGCTCGGAATCAGTCAAGGACGTGTTTCCAACATGGAAGGTCCTTAAGAAGAAGCTTATGGACATGTACGCAACGCCTGATCTGGTTTTCCAGAATCAACTGGAGTTCCTGAGGTGCCGTCAAGGCACTAAGGACCTGGAGATTTATATCCAGGAGCTTAAGACCCTGTTGGCAGGAATGTACGCGAAAGCGTATTCGGACGATGTGTCCATCCCCGTCTTCATGGGAGGCCTGAGAGAAGGGCCAGCACGTTCGAAATTGTTCCGATGCCGAGCCGAATCCCTGGAAGAGGCATTCAAGATGGCGTTCAACGCCGAGAGGAACTTCCGTTCCTCTAAGGTGGGTCCCGAACCCATGGACCTGAGCCAGGTCGAAGCGGAGGAGAAACCTCCCGCTAAGAGTCATTAGGACTCTTTTTCACAGAGCTTCGAGACAGAGCTCTTGGCTATGTTGCAGCGGCGTGGGCCGCTGCTCCTGTGTGGGAGCATGGATCCTCTGAGGAACAGATGTCCGAAAAATCCCCAGCGTGACACTCGCTACAAGGGACCAAGGGTGGGGAAAAAGCCCTTGTCCAAGCCGTTGGGAAACGACGGCTCCCAGTAGGTGAGGGGCGCCCTACTGGGAGACCCCTCAGTGCTGTTAAGCCCCAGGGTAGGGGACGACAGCACAAAGCCCCGAGGGAAGCGGTGCTTTCTAGCACCGAGTTGGTGTACCAGACAGGTTTGCTGGTAGTCCTTGCGGACGTGAAAGGCTTTGATAAGCCTTGGAGAGTCTTGATAGACTCTGGAGCGTCTGACAATTATGTAAGACGGGCTTCTGTTGTGAAGAGTCGGCTGTATGCCGAGGCCCTAGAGGCACGTTCTCGTGACGTTGTAACGGTCCGTCTTGTGACGGGCGTACAGGTTTCTGTACCCAAGGTCTCGATTGACCTTAAGCTGAAGTTTGCAGACTTCGACAGCTTAGAACGTTGCCTAGTCCTGGATTTGGACTCGAGGTATGACCTCATTCTGGTCATGAAGTGGCTGGAACGCCACGAGCCATGGATAGACTGGAAGTCTAAGTCCATTGGCTCAACACACCCGCGGTCGGGTGAAGCATTGGCGAGTCATGAACCCACCTTTGCTCGATCGCAAAGCGATTCTGGTGTGAGATGCCAGAGATTGGTATTTCTGAGATGATCAGTCCCAATGAGGTCAAGGAAGTGTTCCTTGACAAAAGGGATTCGGTGGTTAATAACCACGCCATTATAGTCGATACTGGTGAGTCACCAGTGGTAGAGGTGGATTCCTCTGAGGATAAGTGTGAGGCGCTCCCTAGATAATAGACACAAGTTTTGTCTCTTCCGCAGTTCGGGGTTCCTGACCACGCCGTGTTAGGAGAGACTGGTGCGACTCCAGTGGTAAGGGTAGAGACCCCTGTGGTTAAGCGCGAGGCGCTTCCAAGCGAAAAGACCCGAAGTTCGTCTCTTTCGCACGTCGGAAATGATTCCGATTACGCCGTTATAGGTGAGACCGGCGAGTCACCGGTGGTAGAGGTAGATACCTCTGTGGATAGGCGCGTGGCGCTTCCAGTAGATGGGCAATTGACTCCCCCCATCTGGGTCTCGGGATGAGTCCCGAGGCCAGTAGTCAGCAGTCCTACAGGATGCTGAATAGTGTGACAGGTGTTGTCACAGAAGGCATAAGCCTGGAACGGTTGCCTGGGGTAGGCGAACTGTTGTCGTTGGAGGAGATGTCCTTCAACGAGTTTGAGACTGCTTTGAAAGCAGATGAAATCGACGAGGTCGTCGTGTTGCGTCCGGAAGAGGAGTTGAACTCCTCATCCACGATGGACGAGTCAGTTTTGGTGAAAACCAAACAGGCATTAAATGCCCGAAGCGGCCTCAAGATCCTCGCGGATCCTGAGGACCCTTACCATTCCTTATTAAAAGAATTTGGAGATATCATTAGTGACAACCCGCCGATGGGGTTACCACCGGATCGGGGAGTCCGACATGAAATTGATTTGGTTCCCGGAACCAAATACTGCGTCACTAGGCAGTGGCCTCTCCCCAAGGAACAATGCGACGTCATCGACGCATTCTTCAAGGGGAAAGAAGAGGCAGGGATGGTACGGGAGAGTAAGTCTCCCCACTCATCTCCCACTTTTTGTGTTCGTAAACCGAACGGAAAGTGGCGCATTGTTCATGCGTATAACAAGCTGAACGCAGCTACTGTACCCATGCAGACTCATATTCCTCGGAAGGATGTCTTCCAGAACAATATGGCGGGCTGTACTGTGTACAGTGCCTTAGATCAGGTGGACGGGTATTATCGGGTGCTCATGCGAGCGTCCGATATTCCGCTGACAGCGGTCAGCACGCCTAGTGGCATGCTGTGGGAGTGGCTTGTTATGCCACATGGGCTTTCAAATGCACCAGCGACTTTCAATCGCTTGGTGACTCAACTCTTCCGCCCTCATAGGAAGTACGCTCAGACGTACTTCGACGATATATTCGTCCATAGTCATGCGGAAGGCGACTCGTCTGATGTTCAGACGCATCTGATACACCTTCGAGCAGTGCTCGAATGTATGCGAGAGCATACGTTATATGCAAACGCATCCAAGTGTATCTTTGGTGTTGAGGAAATTCCTTCCCTTGGATGCTTCATCGGTAAGGATGGAGTGCGGGCGGATCCCGCGAAGGTGAAAGCCATTGTGGAGTTACCTTCGCCTGTAAATCTTAGAGATTTACGGAGGTGGCTTGGATTAGCCAACTATCTCCACAAGTACAGCGAGAACTACGCTGAAATGGCGAATCCATTGACCGACCTTCTTAAGAAGGATGTTGATTGGTGTTGGGAAACTGAACACCAAAACGCTTTTGAAGCGGTTAAGGGGATCTTGTTAAAAGCTCCTGTTCTTGCTCTCCCATACTCTGGGAAACCATTTAGTGTCGTCTGCGACGCCTCCGATTTCGCAATCGGATGTGCTTTGTTACAAGCAGACGATGCAGGAATGGAAAGCTTAATTGCGTTTGAGTCGAGGCAGCTCAAAGCTGCACAACGGAATTATCCCGTTCATGACAAGGAGCTACTTGCAATGAAGTATGCTCTTGTCAAATTTAGGGTTCACCTACTCGGCTCAAAGCCGTTCGTGGTTTATACTGACCACGCGTCCTTACGGACAGCGACAAAGTCGCCTCATCTCTCGCAATGTATGGCCCGTTGGCTCTCCTTCTTTGCGGAGTACAACTTTGAGGTTAAATATAAGCCTGTCAAGCAGAACGTGCTTGCAGACGCGGTGTCGCGTCGTCCCGATTACGAGCTCGCTCACGCGACATTCATCACCTCGTCTGTGTTGGACCTCATACGCCAGGCGTATGGGAAAGACCCACAATGTACGGCGCTTATCCGCGCGTTAGGTGAAAAGGGCTTGGCTCGTCTGAGCCAACCCTGTCAAGTCGAGCTAGAGCTCGTTTACACCGTTATAGGTACTGTGACGGTCTGCTATTTTATAGCAAGAGTGCGGAGGACACTCCGCGGGTGGTAGCTCCTCATAATGAGGAACTGAAGTATAGAGACCTCTTTGAGGCACATGACACCCCTACCGGGGGTCATTTAGGTCGGGATAAGACCTACAGCGCTTTAAGCGCTTTGTATTGGTGGCCCAAGATGTATAAGTGGGTCGGTGCGTATATACGCACCTGTGAGACGTGTCAGAGGGTTAAACCCTCTGCAAGTTCAGCTGCGCCTTTGGCGAGCTTATAGGTTCCAACGGAGTGTTGGAAATCCATTAGAATGGATTTTATCTTCGGTTTTCCGAAGGATAAGGCCAGGAACACCGGCATATTGGTCTTTGTAGACCGTTTGAGCAAGATGGCTCACCTGGCGGCGGTGCCAGAGTCCATAGATGGACAAGGAACAGCAAAAGTGTTCCTAGACCCTGTCTTTCGACAACATGGTCTACCCGATTCCGTTTTATAGGATCGGGATCCCCGTTTTACGGGACAATTCTGGGGAGCGTTGTTTAAGGTGTTAGGAACCAAGCTCCTCATGTCCACTGCGGATCACCCGCAGACGGACGGTCAGACGGAACGCGTTAATCGCGCTGTGGAGGATATTCTCCGGAGTTTATGTCCGGATTCTCCAAAGAGTTGGAGTGAGATGCTTCCGATGGTTGAATTTGCTATCAACAATTCGGTACATGCATCTACGGGGTTTAACCCCGTTTTACGTGAACGGATTGGTGAATCCGAGGGTTCCATTAACGCCACATGTGTGTGTCCCAGGGCTTGAGGGGGAGGATTCCCCGATTTCAGCCCTGTATCTGTGCGAAAGCACATCGATAAGTTTTTATCGACGCGCCTTAGTGTCTTACGACACGTCTGCGATGCCATGGCGGAAAGCCAAGACAAGCAGAAGGAGCAAGCTGACCGAAAGGGGCGGCGTAATAAAAAGGTATACAAAGTAGGAGAAAGTGTTTTATTAAACGCTAAAAATCTTCCTACACATGCAGTTTCAAATGTGTTGCGAAATAAACTGCGCCCCAGGTTTGTGGTTCCCTTTAAGGTGTTAGCCCGAAAGGGCTTGTCGTACACCTTAGACATCCCGAAGGCGATGCGTACGCATCCAACCTTTAATGTGGGTATCCTTAAGCCATACCAGAACCCGGAGGCGGGTCCCCTCGCGGAGGAGGGTGAGGAACCGGATAGCCAAAAGGCGCAACAGTTCGGAACATCTCCGACAGGGTTGATATACGACCCTGAAGCTCCGCAACGAGAGTTTCGAGAGAGGCAAGCCGCTCCTCGAGGCGTTCATTCGCACTCCCCTCGTTGCGGAGTTCCTCATGAGCATCTTGGATGCGAAGGCTGTGCCGATCACAGCGCTCGTGGAAGTCACGCCGCAATAGCGCTACCCCCTCCTCCAGTGCTCGATACGGAGGGTACGCCACATTATCATGTGGAACGCCTGATGGCACGACGCCATCACCGGGGTGAGACCCAGTACCTGGTGAAGTGGAAAGGGTATCCACATTCTTAGAACTCGTGGGAGTACGAGACTCCCCTGCGGCAGGATTGCCGTGACGTCGTTGACGCTTTCGAGCGGGAGAATACCACTGAGAGTCAACGACCAAAGGGGCTGAAGAAGCCCCTTCACTCCCAATAGCTGGGAGTTCGCCGGAGGCAGATGCTGTGCTTGCATTGCTCTCCGGCACCACATTGAGAGCATAGCGCGTATAATAGGAGGCAGGCAATTGCCCCTGCGCTTTGGCCTGAGCATAGGCCAAGCGTAGCGCTCTATCTACCCGAACGTCGTGTTCGGAAAAGCTGTTGTACAGCGCATCGAAACTGGGGAGGTGTTTCTCCCTTTCCGCCCAGGCGCGGAACGCCTGTTCTGCGTCTTCGACGCTTTCGTCCCTCAGGAGAACAAGGGGAATCTCACGGAGAACATCCACGAGGGCACCGCGTGCCTGTTTCCCGAGGCGCGTCCGGTAGGCCTTAACGGAATAATGTTTGAGCGTTAGTAGTCGGGCCCGGAGTTGGTTCCGATGCGCAATTTCACGCGATAGTATAGCCGCTGGTCCAGGGGTATAAGAGGATAAGCCTCTCTTGACCGCGTTCTTAGCCCTCTTTTGAGGGTCGCGAGGTCCCTTACGTGCCCGTCCGGCACGTCGGGCCTCTTGAACCAAGGACAGTTCATTGGTGGTGGTTGCCTGTGGTAACCTGGAGGTATCACCCCTAGCGGGTAACGGTGGCGCACGAGTTAGTGCGTTCTCCCCACGTGTGGGGAATGGGTTGGATGACTGATATCGGTGCTATCAACATGGCCAGCCGTTGGGGAGAGCTCTCCAAGGGCGTCCACTTCCGAGCCGTCGGAATAGTTTGCGTCCATAGCACCGCTGAGGGTGTACAATGGACAGCCAGAGGTACTGGCGTTGGAGTTCTCCAACCAAATTTTGCTTAGTGCGTAAGCAATAGTCTTGATGGGGGAGGATGTAACGGGGTTACATTCGGGTAACACTGAGTGTTGGTGTACATTTGTACACCACGGTTGAGGCCAATATTGACCGGTTTGAAAGGTTTCGAACCTTTGGTTATTTTAACCAATCAGGGCATGGGCCCTTGGTGTGGTGGTGTGTCAGCCATCCACGTGTCAGTACACAGGTGTGTACACTACATTTAGCTAGGTACGAATTAGGAATATTCTACTTAGTGTTACATATAGTTTATATTAGTTTAAATAATTACATATTAAATATATTCAGTTTACTTTCCACTCCTTAGTACAGACGCACGACCTCGACCGGTCGTGCGTGTAGTGAGTGCCGTAGTAAGGGGATCGCTCCCCTTAGCTACACCCTTTGTAAGGGAGCCTTGCCGTTAAGGCACTAGTACAGGCTAGAGTAAACTAACCCGGGAATCTTGGCCCCGAGTAGGAGAGCTCTCTCCTACTAAGCCCTTAATAAGGGCGTATCGGCTAAGTAGCGGCGAACGCCGCTTTAAGGAAAGCCTTCCTCTGTG
Organism: Peronosclerospora sorghi; assembly: GCA_026184515.1. NCBI lineage: Eukaryota > Oomycota > Peronosporomycetes > Peronosporales > Peronosporaceae > Peronosclerospora > Peronosclerospora sorghi. The sequence continues at coordinate 908,646 of CM047583.1, read as the reverse complement.
CGCTAGCCGCACCGTGCGTATACGCACCGGCTACAGATGTGGCCAAGCTCTTTGACTGGGTAAGAAGCGGAGGCAACTGGATTTCTCGACGTATGTTTGATGAGTGTTTTCACAAGCACATATGCAATAAGAGTACAGGAGTATTATCCACAGACGAAAGCATGCGATTAAGTGATGTGATGGATCGAATCTTTCTCACATTTGACAATGAGCAGCAAGTGTTTTATTGATATTATTGAGATAGCGCAGCTACGGACTCAAATCGAAAAGTTGCGCGAAAAAATGGTAGTCAACCGTCTATATGATGTGTTCGAGCGAGATGGTAATGAGCAAGTTGACTTTAGTGAGCTGGCGAATGGTCTCTCCGTTCTATGCAAAGGAGTACGAGATGCCAAAGTGAAGGCTGCGTACCAAAGTAAATGAAGTTATACTGTAGTTTCAGTGAAATTTCAATGACAGTTCGTCGGAACGACGGGTACCACCCCTAGTCTATATATATAAAAGAATGCATGTCACGCTGCTCGACCGTCGAAGCGTTCTGATTGGCCAAATTATTAGTCCAACAAATCCGCCGACAATGACAATAACTAGGCGCATTTGGATCGAGTGGTTACGCGACGTGGAGCTAACAGATGATAGGATTCCGTCAACGAGCGAAAAAGATGAAAGGGGAAGGTAGACGCCTCAACAGTTCTTCAGTAGCCTTATCGCTTTAGGCAATTTGAATTAGCTACGTAGGGGTGACACAAATCATAACCGCACCCTCAAATGACATCGGAAGACACTATACAAATATATTGACCGTTAAGCTCCAGCACGTCAGAAATAATCTTGGTGCACGCCACCGATGGAAGCGAAAGCGACTCAGGGGGCTTTTAAATCTCCACACCAGACTCAACGCTGCGTTCCAAAACAAGACCGCACAAGGAAAGTTGAAGGCCGTGACGAGACCAACATGACCCATCAGCGGATTGTAGCGCTCCATCATGAAGTGACCTGGACGCTCGGACGGGAGTACTCAGCCACTGGTCGTATAACTTAGAGCCACTGCAATGTCACAATAATCTATTGCTTCTTGCACTTCACCGACACCCTACCACATTACAGCAAAGTCAAACGATCCATCAGCTACCCGAGATAAACTAAACTACGTGAAAATACTTACCTCCACATAAATTTTGCCCATTTCTAGGGAAAGAAGCTTGCCCATAGCGTCGCGCTTGCTTGCTAAGCAGCTCTTCTCCACTCTGACGCACGATCTCTCCGCGCGCTGGGGCCAGCATGTCGGACCACTGCGGCTTGGCATCGTCCATACCAGACACCACCTTTTGATAGTCGAGTAGTACCAACAGGAACGCTCACAATCGATTCGCCGTTCACTGGGCTTATAGATCTCTACATATCGCCGCTACCGAACCACTCCCTGTTGAAAACGCCGTCGCTTTCCTCTCGAACGCCTCGCTCTTTCAGAAACGGATACTGATCAAAGTGAACAGAAGATATTGAGATGTTATGCCGCGATAGCTGCGTCAACTAGCGAGCGGTCTGAGGATACCGTCTGGGCGCAAGATTCGCTATTGTTTGGTTCACTGGAGCGCAAATTAGTAAAATTAATTTTGAGGACACTTTGTACGTACAACATACCAGTTATTGTATCTACTTCTATAATCCGTTTTTTTCTGTCCGTCTGATGAGGCCGTACCTAATCGAATTCCAACTGTACGATAAATCGGACCTAATTCGACCTTATAAATAGCGCTTTTACAGTGAAGTGAAAAACTGACAAAAAACATAAAATATAAATTTGGCTTCAAAAATCATCGCTCTAATGAATACTAATCAGTGGTAGTACTATATTAGTGTAAACGACTATATAATTGGTTAGAAATAGCGATTTTACGTCTACCTATTTAAAAGTTGGGTTTTGCTAACGTACATACCGTATGTACGTACATACCCCCCCCCCCCTAAACCCTATACCCTAAACCCTGCAGGGGGTATGCACGATACATACGGTATGTACGTTAGCAAAAGCCTTAAAAGTTTTCCATCCCTGTGACGTTCCCGGTCACGTAGTTGCTTCTACAGTTTAACCTTATATATATACCCTCCGCCCCGTCGGTACGACGGGGTACTACACTAGTCTACTTATATAATAGAATTCGATTCAAGGTGTGTTTGGTGAGGCAAAAATATTTACAAATATGCTCTACTTCTATAATATAAAACCGTTTTTTTCTGTCCGTCTGAGGCGGTACATAATCGAATTCCAACTGTACTATAAATCGGACCTAATTTAATTCGACTTTATACCTAGCGCTTTTACAGTTTATCGGACAAAAAGCATAAAATACAATTTTGGCTTCAAAAATCGCACTAATCCGTGGTAGTACAATTGACATGAAGATCAGTATTAAAGCGTAAATAGTTGTTTAGAAATGGCGCTTTTTACATCTATTTAAAAATTTTCCTCCCTGTGACGTTCCCGGTCACGTAGTTGCTTCTATGACTTTACCTTATATACCCTCCGCCACGTCGGTACTACACTAAGTAATATTCGACTTTATCCTTGGTTAGAAATAGAAGCTTTATATACCGACATTGATAGTGGTCGCACGCCGTCACTGCTTGCAGTCACGGCGTGCGACCCAAGGATTGTGACCACATTAGTATGATGTAGAGTATATTTTTTCGCTACCCTAACCCTGGAAATACATGGGGGCAAGTTTTGAAGACCGACAGACGGTTTTTATGCCCTGCCCCGTCGATACGACGGGTCCCATCCCCTAGTAGATATATACGGGAAATTACAAATAAGGGAGTGATTTTGAAAAAAATTACAGATAGGGAAGTGATTTAAAAATATTTACAAACAAGGGAGTGATTTTGAAATTAGGGAGTGATGTCACTGCAAATTTGCGGGGTCAGCGTATACTGACCTCCCCATTTCCGTAAACTTACCCCCCTGGTGCATAGCCATGAGATTTTATACAAAATTCAACAGTTACAGTTAGACTGAGCTTTTTGTTATGATGATGTTGTCACGGTGTAAACTCGGGTGGCACCTCAGCCGTACACTGCTGTAGTTATCACGCGCGATTTTTTCTACTGTTGATGATTCAATCCCGCTCTGTTCCATAAGTTGCCACTACCGTCTCTATCACGTTTTCCGCTCTATACTTTCGACTGGTTTTCAGGCCCCGATCACGCTGATCTCATTACGACAAGAAAAAACTTCAACATCTTCCTCGAGAGAAATTAAGGTAAGAGACGTAATCAAGCCATCCGTGGATGCGCCGTCGACATCGACTGGCGCCTCTCTTTCTTCTCTAAGGATGTCACATACAATTGCTTCTTGTCCATCGAAGTTTGCATGAAGCGCTTCATCGTTTTGAGCAGGAAGGGGCTCATCAGGTCCTTCTCATGCTGTGAGTTCAACAGCGCGTTTAGTAGTTTTTTTTTACATGTGAGCATCTCAATCTTACCTCGTAACAATACATGATGGTGGGCATGGAGAGTGCGAATACATCCACTTCACCGTATTTTCAGTCTGAGCATAATCCGCGATCGTGCAAAATTATCGCCAAACTATCTAACGCACGCGGCAATGCGTACAATGCCAGATCTAATTGCATTAAACAGCACAGTTGGTCAGCAACAAGTTAGAACGTGGAAACAACCACACAAACCAGAGCGTCGGCCTTTTGGTTCCATAAGAATGGTCGTCGAAGCTGGAAGTCCGGCTAAATAGAAAATGAAGCTATGATCCTTACTCACGACACGACGGTGTAATCACACAAGATACAAATAGAGAGACGTGAATGACGCCAAAAAGCAATTGGATCGCGTCGCATTTAGCGTCGAGCATGCAATACTGTGAAATGGAGCACTCAAGAAGCGTATAAAGTGGATGACCACCTCTGGCACGATGAAGAGTGCCAGGTACAGCTAAAACGTCTTCACAAAAGCACGTTTGAAGCAAAAGAACGCGCCCATGACGCATGAGTCGGCATTCACGTGTACAAGTCTGCATGGAAGGATGCCAGTTGGATCCCCCCGATCGTGGGTGTGACGGTTACTTTAACTGTTGAATTTTGTATAAAATCTCATGGCTATTCACCGGGGTGGGTCAGTTTACGGAAATGGGGGGGTCAGTATACGCTGACCCCGCAAATTTGCAGTGACATCACTCCCTTATTTGTAAATATTTTTGAATCACTCCACTATCTGTAATTATTTTCAAAATCACTCCCTTATTTACAAATTCCCGAGATATATATATAGGGAGAGCCTGAGGTCACACACACTCGGTGTGTGTGGAAGGGCGCCCATGGTACAATAGTGGTAAATATTCTTAGCTGATGGCTTTTAGTTTGATTCGTCAAAACTCGATCCCCAATCTTTTCATATGCGGATTCTTCTGCCTCTCCTAGTACCATCGCCCCTGCTATCCGCCTTGGCTTCATTAGCACCCTGTGATCCATACTACGAGCGCTACAACGCAACCAGTAGACATCGCGATTGTCGAGATGGTTTTGGCGGGTTTGACTGCCGCATGTGCTCTGCCAGTGGCTATTTGGCAGCTGCTTTCTCCGACGTCTGCAGTGCCACCTTCGGCTCGGATTTCTCGTTCGCTACAGGGCTTATCTACGACGAAAATGCGTCAATGAAGACGTATAGATGCAAACTTTCTATTGACCTCCGTGGGATTGGGTAACCCTGGCAACAAGTTTATTCACACACGTTGCCGACAGTTATCGAATTTGCTAACCAAACTCATATGTACTCAATTTATATTTGTATCACAAACACGTAGACACAATATTGGTTTTGTTGCTGTCGATCACTTTTTAGAGACGTACGTATCGCGCGTGACGGTGCGTTGTTAATCTACCACTCAACATTGTACGAATAGTTTCAGAAAAGACATGTGTGATTATATTTTCAGGGAACCCATGTGAAGCTACGATATGAAACAAACAAACATGGCTGCGTGGCGCGATTACAAGCTACATTTTAACAGAATGCAATGGATAAAACCTACCTCCACCCAGTTGACGACTTAGTGAACCTCTCTTCGAAGCGTGCAAAGGAGCGCACTTTGAACGGAGGCGTTCCTCACGACGGAGTGAACGTTGCACTGCTGCTACCAATGACGTACATGAATTGCTCAGGAACCGCAGTCCTTGCTTTTATGCAGTCGCACCGCTGTCGACTAAAACGAAATCCGCTCGTTATCACGGACGACGTTTCGATGCCGTTTGGCGAATGCCGCTTCAAGGTATAAGGAAGTCCAGGTGGCCAAAATGGCGTGCGGAATATTATCAAGTGCATTGTCACCGAACGCTTTGCACGGCTGCGTATTGGTGTAGATGCACCCCATTGGTTTCAAGGAGGGAAAACTGGAGCGCCTTCCGGTACCGCCATAGACAAATTTGTGCTTGAACACTTCAACGGAGACGAACAAGAGGCCATGCCAAACTTGTTGTGCTACGTGAACGAATTGGTGCGGCTGTATTTGCACCGAGGAGTTGCTTGAGCTACTACGTACGCCAACAGTGTGTACCTAGAGAAATACTTGAAGCAGTACGGCGCGTCACCCATAAATCGACCACATTAGATTAAAGTGTCCGTATCGTATCACACTAAAATTGATACATTACCTATCTCATACGTAGGTATAATAATGAAAAGGGGTACATTCCACACACACCGGGGGTGGTTCACTCCAAAGTATATTATGTTAGGTTACTTAACTCAAATTTAACAAGGGCGCCCTTCTAACCCCCCCCCCTGGTGTGTGTGTGGAAGGCCCCCCCCCCCTGGTGTGTGTGTGGAAGGCCCCCCCCCCGGTGTGTGTCGAAGGGCGCCCTTAGCCTAAATTAATAAACTAATGTAAACCCTGTGTAATACTAAGTAGAACTTATTTAATTCGTACCTAGCCAAAAATGTAATGTACACCCCCTGTGTACCAACACGTGGCAGGCTGCCACGCCTTCACCAAGGGCTCCCGCCCTGATTGGCTAAAACAGCCAATAGGTCCGAACCTTTCGGAACGGCCAATACTTGACCTTAACCGTTGTGTATTTACATACAACAACGTAACTAAATGCAACCCCGTTACATCCTCCCCCATCAAGATTATTGCCACGCAATAGTAGATTTTAGTTGGAGACCCCAACTGCCAGAACTATGGCATTGATGAGCACCTCTATAGGTGGAGATCATTCTCCCCGAGAAGGCGATGTCATCTACTCGGACTCCGAAATTTCGGAGGAGGGGGCCCTTGGGGATAGCTCCCCTAACGATGACCGCTCTGGCGACGCCAAACGGCGACGGCAGCAGCCTAATCTTTTCCCAACAGGTGGGGAAATTGCGCTATCTCGCGCGCCACCATTGCCAACTTTGGATGACAAATCCGGGTCGCCGAAGGCGACCATCACGTCCAATAATTTGGACGAAGCTCAGAACCTTGAGCGTGCCAAAGCGGCACTATGGGCTGCATCACACGCCCCCAAACTCCCTTCACGGGAGGAATATCGTTTTGGGGGTCCTCGTGATCCCCAAAAATGGGCTAAGAATGCGGTAGAGAGGGGTTTAGGCTTCTATACCCCTGGCTCTGCGGCTGAACAGCCGCGTCAAATCGAATGCCGGAAGCAACTCCGGGGAAAACTGCTCACGCAGAAGCATTTCACTGCCGCCTTATACCGAAAGAGCATCGGGAAACAGGCGAAGGGTGTATATTTTTTGAGAACCTCCGCGAGGTTCCCACCCTTCGTTCTCCTCCAAGGAGAGGATTCCGAAGAGGCAGAGTAAAGTTCCGCGCTTGGGGGGAAGGGTAGAAACATATCCCTGACTTTACAGAGCTGTACAACAGCTATGCCGAACGTGACGTTCGGGTGGATAGGACATTGCGCTTGGCGTTTGCCAAAGCCAAAGCGATGGAGATATTACCTGCCCCTTATCGCACGCGCTATGCTAGCGCCTGTGCCCCCAATGTGGTGCCGGAGAGAACTGCAAGCTCCGCATCTGCCTCCGGCGAACTCCCAACTACTGGGAGTGAAGGGGCTTCTTCCGCCCCTTCAGTCGTCGAATCGCAGCGGGATTCTTCCGCTCGAAAGCGTCAACGACGTCTCGGCAATCCTGCCGCAGGGGAGTCTCGGACTCCCACGAACTCTGTGAGTGTGGATAACCCTTCCACTTCACCAGATACTGGGTTTGACCCCGATGATGGCGTCGCGCCATCAGACGCTCCACATGATAATGTGGATTACCCTCCGCATCGAGCATTGGAGGAAGAGGTCGCGCAATTGCGACGTGAGATTCGTGAGCGCTGTGATTGACACAGCCATCGCATCCATGACATCCAGGAGTAATTCCGCGATGAGGGGAGTGCGATTGAACGCTTCGAGAGTCGGCTTGCCTCTCTCGAGACGACCGTTGCGCGACTTCGTGGTCGCATTTTAGCCCTATCGGGCTTCCTATGCCCTGCCGTGTCTTACGGATCTTATGGCTATTCGCCTTACCAACCCCCTCCAAGAGGGGACCCGCCTCCGGGTCCTGGTATGGCTTAAGCATAACCACATAGAAGTTTGGATGCGTACACATCGCCTTCGGAATATCCAAGATGTACGCCAGACTCTTTCGGTCTAGTACCTTGAAAGGCCCCACAAACCTGGGGCGCAGTTTATTCCGCAACACGTTGGAAACTGCATGTGTAGGAAGATTCTTAGCGTTTAATAAAACACTTTCTCCTACTTTGTACACCTTTTCGTTACGCCGCCCCTTGCGGTCAGCCTTCTCCTTCTGCTTGTCTTGGCTCTCCGCCATGGCATCGCAAACGTGTCGTAAGACACTAAGGCGCGTCGATAAAAACTTATCGATGTGCTTTCGCACAGATACAGGGCTGACATCGGGGAATCCTCCCCCTCAAGCCCTGGGACACACACATGTGGCGTTAATGGAACCCTCGGATTCACCAATCCGTTCACGTAAAACGGGGTTAAACCCCGTAGATGCATGTACCGAATTGTTGATAGCAAATTCAACCATCGGAAGCATCTCACTCCAACTCTTTGGAGAATCCGAACATAACCTCCGGAGAATGTCCTCTACGACGCGATTAACGCGTTCCGTTTGTCCGTCCGTCTGCGGATGATCCGCAGCGGACATGAGAAGCTTGGTGCATAGCACCTTAAACAGCGCCCCCCAAAACTGTCCCGTAAAACGGGGATCCCGATCCGACACAACGGAATCGGGTAGACAATTCTGTCGAAAGACGCGGCTAGGAACACTTTCGCTGTTCCTTGTCCATCAATGGACTCTGGCACCTCCGCCAGGTGAGCCATCTTGCTCAAACGATCTACAAAGACCAAAATGCCGGTGTTACCGGCCTTATCGTTCGGAAAACCGAAGATAAAATCCATACTAATGGATTTTCAACATTCCGTTGGAACGGGCAAGATCGCCAAAGGCGCTGCTGAATCTTCAGAGGGTTTGACCCTCTGACACGTCTCACAGGTGCGAATATCCGCACCGACCCACTTATACATCTTGGGCCACCAATACAAAGCGCTTAAAGCGCTGTAGTCTTATCCCGACCTTAATGACCCCCGTAGGGGCGTCATTTGCCTCAAAGAGGACTCTGTACTTTAGTTCCTCATCATGAGGAACAACCACCCGCGGAGTGTCTTCCGCGCTCTTGCTATAATATAGCAAACCGTCACAGTAACTGTAACGGTGTATCCGAGCTCTTGTGCGACTTGACAGGGTAGGCTCAGACGAGCAAGTCCCTTGTAACCCAAGGCACTGATAAGAGCCGTACATCGTGGGTCTTTCCCATACGCCTGGCGTATGAGGTCCACCACAGACGAGGTGATGAATGTCGCGTGAGCGAGCTCGTAATCGGGACGACGCGACACCGCGTCTGCAAGCACGTTCTGCTTTCCAGCTTTATACTTAACCTCAAAGTTGTACTCCGCAAAGAAGGAGAGCCAACGGGCCATCCGTTGCGAGAGATGAGGCGGATTTGTCGCTGTCCGTAAGGACGCGTGGTCAGTATAAACCACGAACGGCTTTGAGCCGAGTAGGTGAACCCTAAATTTGACAAGAGCATACTTCATTGCAAGTAGCTCCTTGTTATGAACGGGATAATTCCGTTCCGCAGCTTTAAGCTGCCTCGACTCAAACGCAATCACGCATTCCCGTCCCGCATCGTCTGCTTTTAACGAAGCACATCCGATTGCGAAATCGGAGGCGTCGCAGACGACGCTAAATGGTTTCCCACAATCTGGGAGAGCAAGAACGGGAGCTTTTAACAAGCTCCCCTTAACCGCTTCAAAAGCGATTTGGTGTTTGGTTTCCCAACACCAATCTACGTCCTTCTTAAGAAGGTCTGTTAATGGCTTCGCCATCTCAGCGTAATTCTCGCTGTACTTGTGGAGACAATTGGCTAATCCAAGACACTTTCGTAAATCTCTAAGATTTACAGGCGAAGGCCACTCCACAATGGCTTTCACCTTCGCGGGATCCGCCCGCACTCCATCCTTACCGATGAAGCATCCGAGGAATGGGATTTCCTCGGCACCAAAAATACATTTGGATGTGTTTGCATATAACTTATGCTCCCGCATACATTCGAACAGCGCTCGAAGGTGTATTATGTGTGTCTGAACATAAGCCGAGTCGACTTCCGCGCGACTATGAACGAATATATCGTCGAATTACGTCTGAGCGTACTTTCTATGAGGGCGGAAGGGTTGAGTCACCAAGCGATTAAAAGTCGCTGGTGCATTTGAAAGCCCCTGTGTCATAACAAGCCACTTCCACAGCATGCTACTAGGCGTGCTGACAGCTGTAAGAGGGATATCGGATGCTCGCATGAGCACCTGATAGTACCCGTCCACCAGATCTAAGGCGCTGTAAACAGTACAGCCTGCCATATTATTCTGGATGACATCCTTCCGAGGAACCGGAGTTTGCATTGGTACAGTAGCTGCATTCAGCTTATTGTACGCATGCACAATGCGCCACTTTCCGTTCGGTTTACGAACACAAAAAGTGGGAGATGAGTGGAGAGACTTGCTCTCCCGTACCATCCCTGCCTCTTCTTTCCCCTTGAAGAATGCGTTGATGACGTCGCATTGCTACTTGGGGAAAGAACACTGCCTAGGGACTCAGTATTTGGCTCCAGGAACCAAGCCAATCTCATGTCGGACTCCCCTATCCGGTGGTAACCCCATCGGCGGGTTGTCACTAATGACATCCCCGAATTCCTTAAGTAAGGAATGGTAAGGGTCCCCAGGATCCGCAAGGATCTTGTGGCCGCTTCGGGCATTCAATGCCTGTTTGGTTTGCACCAAAACTGACTCGTCCATCGTGGATGAGGAGTTTAACTCCTCTTCTGGACGCAAAACGACGATCTTGTCTAGTTCACCTGATTTTATAGCAGTCTCAAACTCGTTGAAGGACATCTCCTCCAACGACAACAGTTCGCCTACCCCAGGCAAGCGTTCCAGGCTTACGCTTTCCGTGACAACACCTGTCACGCTATTCAGCATCCGATAGGACTGCTGATTACTGGCCTCGGGACTCATCCCGGGACCCATATGGGGGGAGTCAATTGCCCCATCTATTGGAAGCACCTCGCGCCTATCCACAGAGGTCTTTACCTCTACCACCGGTGACTCGCCGGTCTCACCCTGTACGGCGTGGTCGGAATCAGTTCCGACGTGCGGAAGAGACGAACTACCGGTCTCTCCGGCTGGAAGCGCCTCGCGTCTAACCACAGAGGTCTCTACCCCTACCACTGGAGTCGCACCAGTCTCTGCCAACACGGCGTGGTCAGGAACCCCGACCTGCGGAAGAGACAAAACTTGTGTCTATTATCTAGGGAGCGCCTCACACTTATCCTCAGAGGAATCCACCTCTACCACTGGTGACTCACCAGTATCGACTATAATGGCGTGGGTATTAACCACCGAATCCCTTTTGTCAAGGAACACTTCCTTGACCTCATTGGGACTGATCATCTCAGAAATACCAATCTCTGGCATCTCTCGCCAGAATCGCTTTTGCGACCGAGCAAAGGTGGGTTCATGACTTGCCAATTCTTCACCCGACCGCGGGTGCGTTGAGCCAATGGACTTAGACTTCCAGTCTATCCATGGCTCGTGGCGTTCTAGCCACTTCATGCCCAAAATGAGGTCATACCTCGAGTCCAAATCCAGGACTAGGCAACGTTCTAAGCTGTCGAAGTCTGCAAACTTCAGCTTAAGGTCAATCGAGACCTTGGGTACAGAAACCTTTACACCCGTCGCTAGACGGACCGTGACAACGTCACGAGAACGTGCCTCTAGGGCCTCGGCATTCAGCCTACTATTCTCTACAGAATCCCGTCTGACATAATTGTCTGACGCTCCATAGGCTATCAAGACTCTCCAAGGCTTATCAAAGCCTTTCTCGTCCACAAGGACGACCTGCAAACCTGGCTGGTACACCAACACGGTGCTAGATAGCACCGTTTTCCTCGGGGCTTTGTGCTGTCGGCCCCTACCCTGGGGCTTAACAGCACTGAGGGATCCCCCAGTAGGGCTCCCGCACCTACTGATAGCCATCGTTTCCCGACGGCTTGGGCGAGGGCATTTTACCCGCCCTCGGCCCCTTATAGCGACTATCTTGCTGGGGATTTTTCGGACATCTGTTCCGCAGATGATCCGTGCTTCGACACAGGAAGCATCTCAGCTGCCCATGTCGCTGCAACATAGCTAAGAGCTCTGCCTCGAAGCTCTGCGAAAAAGAGTCAGAGTGACTCTTAGCGGAAGGTTTCTCCTCCGCTTCGACCTGACTAAGGTCCATGGGTTCAGGACCCACCTTTGAGGAACGAAAGTTCCATTCGGCGTTAAACGCCATCTTAAACGCCTCCTCCAGGGATTGGGGTCGGCATCGGAAGAGCTCCGAACGTGCTGGCCCTTCTTTCAGGCCTCCCATGAACACGGGAATGGACACATCGTCCGAATACGCTTTCGCGTACATCCCTGTCAACAGGTTCTTCAGTTCTTGAACGTATGTCTCCAAGTCCCTAGTTCCCTGACGGCACCTCAAAAACGCAAGCTGATTCTGGAAAACCAGGTCAGGCGTAGCGTACATTTCCATAAGCTTTTGCTTAAGGAATTCCCAGTTCGGGAACACGTCCGTGACCGAATCCGGACACGTAAACGCCCATGTACGGGCTCTGCCCGAAAGATGGGTTAATGCAAGTTCCACTTGCAAGTGATCCTCGATCACATTCGCTGTGGCGAAGGCCGTTTCGACCTCGCGAAGCCACACATAAAGGTTATCACCTTTCTCTCCGGTGAATTACGTCACCTTAAAGGATAACGGAGGGCGCACCTCCGTAGAAGCGGAGTAACTTCCTCGAAAACTCGCCTCGTGGGCGATGAGGGCGTTTACCCTCTCACGCACGGTATTAAGACCCTGCTCCACTAGGAGGCGCATGCCATCCTGACCCAATATGGGTACCAGCCTCTTAAAGGCTTCTTGTTGGACGGGGGTTAGCTTACCCCTATCGTCCTGGTTCATCCTTTGCAGAGGATGCCGTATACCAACACAGGTTTTGGATTGATTACAAGTGCTAACAGATGTAGCCGGTGCGTAAACGCACGGTGCTTTTAGCGCACAGATGAAGACTTTCCTTAAGCGTCGATACGCCGCTACTTAGCCAATACTCCCTGATCTAAGGGCTTAGTGTGAGATTTCTCTCTCACTCGGGGACAAGATTCCCTGATTTTACTGTTAGCGTACGCTAACGCCTTATTCTAAGGCTTTCCTTAGTAGGGAGTAGCTAGGGGAGGTACTCCCACACTACGACACTCACAGCACGTTCGACCTTTTCCGGTCGGACGTCTAGCTGGATTTCGTGTAAAATGGAAACTGATTTATTTAATATATAATTAGCCTAAATTAATAAACTAATGTAAACCCTATGTAATACTAAGTAGAACTTATTTAATTCGTACCTAGCCAAAAATGTAATGTACACCACCTGTGTACCAACACGTGACAGGCTGCGACGCCCTCACCAAGGGCTCCCGCCCTGATTGGCTAAAACAGCCAATAGGTCCGAACCTTTTGGACCGGCCAATACTGGACCTTAACTGTTGTGTATTTACATGCACCAACGTAACTAAATGTAACCCCGTTACACTTGAGCTACCGATTCTGTATATCGGTCAGCGTCTCCACATTTTTGACATGCTGTGTTACAGTGACCTTCTTGTCCTTCTTCAAATACACCTTGTAACCCTTAGTTTCTTCGCTGCGACCAATTAGCACGGAAACCTGGGCGCGATGCGCCAGCGTGTTCGTCCCGGGATTCCGATAGACGGTGCACGGCGATCCAAACGTGACAATTTCCCCCAAATTTTTCTTGATACCTGTTAACACTTCCAGCGGAGACATCCGTCTTGCATTCGCGCTTGTGGGGGTGCGGTTCAGCACATACGCTGAGTACTCTGACGCATCCCCCCAAAATGACAAAGGTAAGCCGCTTCCGAACAGCATTCACCGATCCATATCCATGACGGTTCGGTGCATTCGTTCCGCCTTGCCGTTGCTCGATTGGTTTCCGGCCTCGCTGATTTGTCGTGCAATGCCGGTGCCTCGAAAGAAATAGTCGACGTTCTTACATTCAGAGCAGCCGTCCGTCCTTAGCACGTGAATTTTGCAATTGAACTTGCGTTCAAAAAACGCCAAAAAATGTTCAAACTTTTTTGCAGCGACGTCCTTAGTTTTCGCGAGGAAAATACTTACGTAGTTACTCTTATAGTCAATGAAGTTGACAAGGTAACGATTTCCCAACCGATCTCTCGAGGTGATCGGACCCTTGAGGTCGGAACAGATCACACCGCCGATCCGGTCGATTGGGGCGCTGCTTCCACTTTCGTCTTCGATTGAATATTTTTGACTGTTTATCCTGCGCGAACGCGACACAGTGGCGCCGGGTATAGTCAATAATCCTGATACCATTCTGGGGATCCTTCGACAATGCAACGATTGTGTCGAAGTTCAAATGTCCCATCCGAGAGTGGAAGTGCATGAGACTTCCACTCTGGACATCTTGCGTGGCCACGAAATCAGCGTCGTTTGCTGTAGCCACGGACATAACCATTTACTTTCGAGACTTTCTTGGTTTGTTACCTTCCCTTGAACCGTCAACACATTGTGTTCCGCGCTAACGTCGACGATCCCAACACCGGAATCACGCTTAACTAGCGTTCTAATTCCATTTTTACACGATAAAACCAATCCTCCAGCCTCAAAAATTCCGTACAAAAAAATATTTATCGCGACGCCCTCCACGTAGTACACTTCTCTCACCTTGATTCGCGTACTATTATTTCCACATACAAAATTAATAAACATCGTCCCTTTCTTGGTAATATTGACTCGTTTACCATCAGCTTGGTAAAACTCCCGCGTGGCGTTCTTCTCGTCAATCAGACACGTTAGGTCTGACGTTATGAGCATACTGGCACCGCTGTCCAGTACCCACGTGTCCGACAACACTTCTCCACACTATTAGCCGATCATAAGCGCGAAATCTTCCTTAGTGGTCTTGTTCTTCGGGCAATATCTTTTAATCTGCCCCTCTTCTCCACACGAGTAGCTAGCACACGCGTTTTTTCACAAATTTATTCGGCTTTTCAGCCACCAAATTTACCGCACTACCATGCGAAAACTTCATCGGTTTTTCGTTGAACTCCACGGCCTGCGCGAACTGACATAGTTCCTCTGCGTGCCGCAGATAGTCAGGCCGTGTGTTGTCATACTCGGAGATGAGGATTTGCCTCATCTCCGGCGCAGCGTGAAACACCACGTTGTTCAAAACCAAGTTTTCGCAGGTTGACCTGACTTCCTCTGTAACAGCAGTTAGGTACAGAAATTGGTCTGGCCACGATCTTCCAGGTGCCTTCCGGGCCATGAACAATTTCATAACTTGTGCCGGGGTCACCTGCGCGTGAAAGACAGACAATAACTTGTCCATCACGTACCAGAGGGCTGGTGTTTCGCACCAACAACCCTCTACCTGCCGGTTATAATATGACTCTGCTGGGCCCGCCAAATAATGGCCCAGCAGGTCGACCTTCACATCTTCGGTGCACTGGAATCCACAGGCAGCTTCAGCGAGACTAATTTTCCGTAGAAATTTTCGCCCCCAAGCTTGAAACCCGGATCCAACTGCTTTATAGGTTTCTTTGCCGTCAAAAGGCTTTATCTTAAGCACTTTTTGCTTCGGAGTGGGCATACGAACCACCACATACCCTTGGACCGACACTTGTCCATGTGGTGAAGCGGACTCAAGAATTTTTGTCGCTTTGCGTCGGCAGCACACCGATCGGCTTGTCGGATAGTATTGGTGGAAATCAAGGAGGCTTTTGGGCCAATCGTGTGCGAGAGGTGTCAAGAACACGGATTTTGGTTAGTCACATGATATGGCGTGCACTTACATATTTTTATGTTTTGTACATATTGGGGACCATAGGTGGGTAGTTTTGGTTTTACTTAGTCGTTAATTTTCAGCCTTTAACACTCAACAAGAAGTTGTTTCTTCGCACATCATATCTGTCGCCTCTGCACGCCGCAGAGTGTTTAGAAGCAGAGGGTCGAGTAATCTCCTCTAGCTTGTTATACCCGGCCGGGACGCGTTACAGGCGCACTTATCCCGCCGGAAGTCCCTCGACGGGAGTACACATTGGTCGGATTCTCAAGCGCAAGTTACACACGTTTGGAACGTGTTATCAAGTTATTGGATTATTTCGTTGAGATATCGTTCGTGGAGTTCATCACGTTCTTATTGGATCTCTATATTGGAGTATTGGACTTTTATTCTCGTATTGGTTGTGCTCTACGATCTATTGAGCGATCTGCCCTTTTAAGTATATTTAAGTGGAGTATAACTGGTCTGCCCGTACCCAGGGTGAAGAGTTCCGCCCAGGGTACACCACCTAGCACGGTATCACGTTCTTAGACCTCAATTCGATTCCCAGCACCGATCCACCGAGTGTGTTACCAGCCCATTTCATCGGGTACACAAGGTGAGATGAAGAACGAATCGGACCAGGAGTCATATGCTGATGATCGGTCGTCTGCTAGCAGCGGACGATCAGATCGGATCGTAGGCAAAGGTTCGCGGGGTACCCCCCCCCCCCGTAAGTTGGACGGCCGGGCACGATGGTGGTCAGGTTCTCGACACTACGGTGTTCGATTTTGAACTTGACTCCACCACATCCATGTAATCCGTATGTTTTTTGGTGCTGGTTGCCATTGTGCGCTCGCATCTGTGGTCTACCAGCACCAGGACTTCCAGCACGTGAAAGCATCTCTTCCAGCATGGCTTATTTCCTCGAAACTCATTTTTCCTTGTCGCCCAGTCGCGAAACCCCTCTTTTACTCGTCACTATCATCAAGGGAGGCCATACTCATTTTAGCATCTCCCCTGGACTTGGGCGGCGACTTTTCTTCCTGCTTGGGTGCATTGCTCGCTACCTCCAGCCTTTCCAGGCGTATAATGAGGTTTCCGAACAGCCGCATCACATCCGCATCCTTGAATTCTTCATCAGATCCGCTACGGCCCTCACTTGGACTCATAACCTGTTCTGAATCGCTCATTTTATTCTGCGTACTTGTACGCGCACGTTCCGATACAATCAGCAGGTACTAACGCGAGCAGTTCCATTAGTCAACGACAGCAACAGAGGTAGAAACGTAATGCCAATAATTAATCGCAAATAACTTGTATTATCCACGTTATAATTAATGAATCCACTACGTGTCTTGCGTGAAACCGTAACGCAATCCACAATCCACAGTAATCGTGAGAGAGAAACTTCCTGCCATAATCCGGCGTACCAAACTCCTAACAACCACTCGTGAGGGATAAATCAAAATCCAAAGTGATTTTATTAGTGTTAAGTTAGGTATTTAAACTAATAATATGCATATATGTAATTTGCTAGGTTTTTATCGAAAAGTCATCTAACTTATATAAAAAATGGTAGTGATAGATGTACCTCACCCCCTTGTTACATGTACCTCACTTTTGATACGTGTACCTCACTTTCATAAAAATGAGCGCCACGCAACATTTCTTTTATTCCAATTTTAACATATGTCTCTTCCGGTCGCTCGATAGATATTGAGATTACCAGTGTCCACTAGCTGTGAAAAACGAAGTTACGGCAAGTGGACATTGTGTACCTTACGGTGCGCGTCGGATCGGCGGTGAGTTATATGAAGCAAGTCCATGAACAGCTCCTCAGTGCGCAATATCTAGCGTTGTTTGCTTCATTTTTGTTCGTCTTGTTGATTGTATTCGTGTGTAGAGGTGACGGACTTCAAAATGAAAAATGACACCCCAACCCCAACTTCAGGAGCGACCGCTTCACGCCCACGCACGCCCACCAAATAATGTCTCATATGGCGTGCGATTAGATAAAAAGGAGGGATATCCATGATAACATGATAATGTGATCAGGCGCGGGAAGTATGGATACAACATGATTGTTTTGATCATCATTCTTTAATCTGCCGCCGAAAAACGACGCCATGGCGCGGAAATGGGTACAGCTCGTGACGAAGATGGGAGCGCGCTGACATGGGAGACTTGTGTTGTCGTGGATACTGAGGATGTGGATACGTTCCGAGAGGCAGTGAAAGAGGAGTACAAAGGCAGTAGTCACCTCGCAGGAATCGCTCTGCGTCCGACGTCATAGTGTTCGACGTAAAGGGTGGAGCGTTGCCCAGGGAATCGTCACCAGTGAATGATCCTGGGAGGGATGAAGCTCATGCTATCATCGTGCAATTGCCGTTTAGCGCGCAGTTTTTTATGGATGTTCGCTGGAATCTGAACCGGGTCCAAGTGCAGTTCGACAAATTATAGATTGTTGCAGTCGCCCGCTTTGACGCCTGCACGCGCTTCAGATCCGTACAATGGCTCGATCAGCGATCAAGTCTTTTACGCGAAATGTCATTGGAATCCGTTAAGTGCTCTACCGGATGGCCCGATCAATTTGAGCCAAGGTCAAGCGAATCTTCCTTCTACTATGCCTATTCCAGATTTGGTGGAATTCTGGTTGCGAAAGTATATGGTACAATGTACAAGCAGGAGTTTCAGAGAGAAGTTGATGTCAATTTCGTGTTCGGGAGTCACACGAATATTGTTAAGTTTCTCAAGTCATTTTCTATTGGAAATTTCACAAACAAACAGCGGCGCATTATCGTGATGCCGTTCTTTGCTCGGTGTGCTGCTGATATGCTGACGCAACAGTCTCCGGTTGAGCATCGAGCATTGATCACCGTTGCCCACGATTGCTTCGAGCCTCTTTGCCATATTCATTTCGAAGAACAATTGGTTTGCTGATTTAATACCCTCAAATATTATGTTTCATTGTGGGGAACAAGGTGGCGCGACTCTGGTGATTTTGGGGGGCCGGTGAGGCTCGGAAATCCCATTGTCGAGATCACCTATCAATTTTGCTTAGATGTAGCTAAGTCGCATGGCTCGGAGCTCCTTGATTGGACATGTCTGGGAACGACGTTGGCTCAACTGGCGGATATCGGCATTACCAATTACCACTCGAGACAGGATCTCTTCAGGTACTTGAAATACGGGCATGAACCGGTAGATAATCTTGTTGGCCAACTTCTCATGGCTGCCTCGAGAACCCGAGCGAGAGTCGAATTCAAGCAGCGCTGAATCGTTTACGCAATTCCTTCTGCTAAATATGTCGGTGCACATTCAACAAGCTTATTCGATCGCGCCATCATTGTTGAAAATACAGCAATTCGGTCTGTGGTGAGCATTTCCGTCGAAAACTGCACGTACCGCCGAATACGAAACAAGTTCGTGTATTTGAGGATTGTTGTATGTTATATCAGTCAGAGCACGCCGAGAAGGAAGAGGAAAAGAGTCAACAATGACAGTAGTAGTCGTCTTCTCTGTACCCTCAGCAATATTTAGTGCAAACAAATAATAGTACATATTCTTACTATAATGTTGCGTGGCGCTCATTTTTATGAAAGTGAGGTACACGTATCAAAAGTGAGGTACATGTAACAAGGGGGTGAGGTACACCTATCACTCCCCTAAAAAAAGGGCGTGACTGGGCACCCCCCCCCCCTTTTTGCTGCGTACACCCCCCTCCTCCCTTTTATGTCCAATGGATAAGTTTGGGCTTCAAAAATGAACCTTTGGTAAAATGAAAAGAACTTTTTTGCGCGAATTAGCATAAGACCTCAGATCTGATTCTACATCCGACGCTGCATTTCCGAAACTAATTCACAGAGCATCAGTGACGGCTGTAGTGGAGTCCGCTTCGATATCTTTTGCTGCTGACTCTTTTGCTGCGACCCTCTCTTCTTGAGCCAGCTGAAACAAGTAAATCGCGGTTTCAAAAGCCAGTTTCCGGTCCTGCGCGTCTCCAGAACTCACGAGTTTCTCAAACGTTTGCTGTAGCTTAACGAGACGATGGGTAGCAAAATCGTATTGGATGCTCGCGAGCTGCTACTCGTCCAGCCTTTAAAATTTGTATTTAAAATAAACCTTCAGTTCCTCTAGCTGTCGAACAACTGTGCGCACGCCCTCCATTACACCAGGTGAAGTCTCCTTCACCACCGATTCGACCGAGACCAATAGCTCCGCCAGTGCCATCTCGAAAAACTCCTGACCACAGGTATTTCGTAAAAGTCGTGAGTCCATTAGAAAATTCAGTAAAATATGTCAATAGTCGGAAAAAGCACCTTTAACTCGTCTCCGTCCATCGTTTCTAGCAGATTCAGAGCGCCAAAGTGAGAGCTGAAAGCGAGTGAATCATCCAATAAACTCTCCTCGTTGCCATCCCATCCATTCAAAAGAGCCATTATCTTGTCCAGTGCCGTATCAACGTCGAAGGTGTTATCGTCTTTCAGTGCTTCCGTATCACTCAAACCCGCTTCTATCCGGTACTGCATCAAGACCTTTTCGATCCTTAATTTCCTCGCTGTCGCGGCCGCTATCATCTGCTGTATATATATCAAAAATCGGTGGGTATCATTTTCATAGTAAACAAGTATGAAGAGCCCAAAAAGTATACTGTGGTGGAGCGGCCGATAAAAGTTTTTGACGCTTGATCAGGCGGTACCACGGCGCCCGGACTGCCGACTAACGAAGGGGTCCTCCGGTTGTCCTTGACCGATTGTGTTTCTGCTCACCTTGTATACCCGACGGCTTAGGCGTGGGTGACTCTTCAGGTGGAGGGGATGTAAACACGGCAATTCCTTGATGAAATATTGGGGAACTTGTAATGAGTTGATCGAGGTTCTGATCAGGCGTGATCAGGTATAATCGAGCTCGAATCAGGTGCGAACAGGATTGATCAGCAGTGATCAGGCTTGGGCAGGCACCGAAAGTCGTTGATCAGCTGTGATCAGACTTGATCAGGCTTGATCAGGCACTAAAAGTAGTTGATCAGCTGAGATCAGACTTGATCAGACTTGATCAGGCACCAAAAGTAGTTGATCAGCTGAGATCAGACTTGATCAGGCTTGATCAGGCACCAAAAGTAGTTGATCAGCTGAGATCAGACTTGATCAGGCTTGATCAGGAAACAAAAGTAGTTGATCAGCTGAGATCAGACTTGATCAGGTGCCAAAAGTTGCTCAGGTACAAGTCGGTGCGATCTGCGAGTTGTTGATCGCGGGTCACGAGTTGCGGAGTGTCGATCAGGTGTTGATCGGCGAAGGGGGTACTTGATCAGGCAGTGGAAGTCTTCAATGCCTGATCACGGAGCCTCTGGAGTCTTAAACAGCTAAAGGGACACCCAAATATTTGTATTCCTAGCCTATACCTACGAGGGGGGGATAAATCTCACTTAATCCACCTAGAGTTCCCGTGGGGCGCTTACAGCAGCCGAACTCTAGGGGCCAAACTTGAACCAAACGCGGAGAGGTGAGAGCACTGCTCAATCACACTCCCAAAACCAGGAAAAACCTTTACAGTAGAACCGCTGACACAGCGGGCGGAGTTGCGGGGTGAGTTCTTGACACTCTACGCCTGCCGGTGGGCCAAAAATGCATTAGGTGCTCCCGCCCGGGACGTAGAAATGCGTAGAGGTAGGGGAGACGCAAAGTTGCCGTCCCTGTAGTGTCCATTGGGGGTTGAACGCGAAAGGAGAATTTTATTTTTGCTTAAATCCTAAGAACTACCAACTTCCTAATATCCACCAATCAGAACTACCCGTTCCAGCGTCCTCCGTCGACCAGTCGACCTGATTTATCCGTCGTCCGTCGCTGTTCGTCGGTGTTCTCTGAGTACCTGTACGTAATCGTCCCATCTTCCTATTGCCCTGTCTATGTCCCGAATATGTGCACCACGGTTGTACACGCAAAACTGTATACGCCGTGGTACACACAATCGTATACGATTACGTACCCGGTTTTTGTCCGTAATCAGCCCCCCTAAATTAGGCCCTATAATAAGGCCCTATAATAAGGCCCGTTATTGGGCCCAATTATAACACGCTTTACGACAATACGGTGCTTCGTTGCCTTAGTGAATTGACCTTTTTGTGCATTCAAAATCGAGATTTTGTCTCGCATGTAGCGGCTCCCCTGAATATACGGATCCAAGTCCAGCGCAGAAAGGTCCGTTGAGACTGCTACACATAGATCCATCAATTGCGGAGCTTGTTACTTCTTCAATGGCAGCGTCAGTTGCGACGACTAGCGTTAGGAGCTTCATTATCGGGTTCTATGCTAGCGTGTTAGAGACTATAGTTATCCTCTATAACTATAGTCTCTAACGAGTCCATGGAATGCGAAAGTTGTAAGGCTGCGTCGTTTTTTGTTGATTTCAAGATGCTTCTTCTAACGTCAGATATTTCAGATGTCTTGGGGTGTGTGGCCCGATCAGCCCCCTAATTTAAAGGTTCATTTTTGAAGCCCAAACTTATCCATTGGACATAGAAGGGAGGGGGTGTACCCAGTCACGCCCTAAAAAAATTGCCACTTTTTCCCATACAAATCGTGTCTGTCCGTTCGAAAATTAGTGATTGGCTGGATTCTTTACCATGTTGCCCTTACTGATTGGCTAGACTAGATTTTTTCCCGTTTTTTTGTGATTGGCTGCATTTTGCTTTTTTCTGCCTGTAATACCATACATAACACGGCAAACTACAAGGATTATTGTTCCGCATGCGTTGTGATTGTAACCACATTAGTATAATGTAGAGTATATGTTTTTGCAACCCTAACCTTGGAAATGCATGGGGGCAAGTTTTGTAGACGGACAGCGGTTTTTATGCCCTGACCCGTCGGTACGACGGGTACCTACACTTTTTTCAGTTAATTGAAAGTCTATCGACGTCATCATTTATCTTGCTAAATGGCCTTAAACTCGACTGTGATTGGCTGCATTTTCGCTCCCAAAAGTCTATCGACGTCATCGTTTAGCTTGCTAAATGGCCTTAAACTCGTAAACCAAATAATAATCTCCGGCGACGCCGGTCACTGCAGAAATTGCGCGCTCTTTTAACAACCTTTAGACAGTATCGCTTGTTCCAATGCTGCAGAAGATGCTGCATGAGCTGTTGGCGGGCATCATTCGCCGTGCTAGTCCATACGCGTGAACAAACGCTTTTTGCGGCCAGTAGGTGAAATGCAGAGAGTGATGGGACTCTGCCGTCCCTGGGCCATTGTGCGTTTCATGTCCCGTTTGAAATCAACGGCTCACGATCGTCTATCTACTTGTACACTCGAAATCAAGGACGTGTATCCATCTGTCAACCTCCTTTTCATCCGGTATGACCATCCAAAGCACAAGTGAATACAATAACCTTATGTATAATGTGAATAACCTGATGTATATATACTGTGTCCATAACTATACACTTCATGTTACTTCACCACTCAACCAAGAAAAAGGAACTCGGCTATTTACTCTTAAAAACCGTTTCACCGTTGCCACAGCGCAGATGATCGACTTGAACGGGGTATCCGTTCTCACACGTCAGTCCGAATCGTCAATCACAATGACGTCCCACGAGCGCACGCGCTTTTCTTCCGGACATGGCGGCGGCCGTCTCGACTCCTCTGTCTTCTTGTCTTGTGTCGTGTCGAGCGTGGATGCTGTTGCGCCGTGCGTGGTCGTCGCTGTCTCCGCTTGTGCCGTTTGCTCGCCCACACGCGCTCGGGCCGCCTCCATCTCGTCGTTTTTCGTCCGCACGGCCCAGCGCAAGCGCACGCTCTCGGATGCATACGGATCTTCTTGCTGCATCAAGCGCGTTTCTTCCGCCGGCGTCGCGCGTCCGCCCGCCGTGTCCGGCTCCTGCCTTGCACGCTTGCCTCGCGCCGCCTGCGTCGTCTCGAAACGCTGTCGCAAGCGCACCGTGGGCACCACGTGCGGGTCTTCGGCACGCATGCCACAGAGATCCCTGAGCCGCCGTCGCGTCGACGCGGTCTCGACCCGCGCGTCGACGTGGCGGGGGCCGTACGCGTTCGTCGCCACGAGCACGTTGCGACAGGCCAGCGCCAAGGCCGTGACATAATTTTCCACCCAGCTCACGCTCGGAAACGCCGCCGTCTGCGATGGCGGCGCATTGGCCATCGAGAACACGGGGAGTTTCCACACCGAGCGCAAATGATCGTCGAGCCCGTAGCATTCCACGCCTTGCAAGAGTAAAATGTCGTGGCGGGGACAGCGCCACCACGCGGGATAGTCCGTGGCGGCAGCGAGGACGCGCACGACGCGACTCACGAGGTCCACCAACTGCGTCGGGGGCAGCACGAGAATGTGCGTGCGCAAGAGCCGAAAGAGCTCGACGCGATGCACGAGACGACGACATTGCGTGGGCGTGAGGCGCCAGCGACCGCGGTGGCCGCCCAGGAGCGACGGCGTATCCCTCAATTCACTCGAGGCCTCATCGTCCGATGGGTGCGCCAGGCGATGGCGACACACGCGCTCGAGATCGAGCGCTTCGGCCAGGAGCGCGTCCAGGGGCGCGTGCTCCAGATCCAAAAGCCGATCGTGCAGAAAGTAGCGCCACTTTTCCTTGCGCTCGCGCTCGGTGCGACACGTCGTGACATTGGGGATCCCGTACAAGAAAATGAGCTTGGCAAATTGATTCCGACGCGAGCTGGGGAACGCGCTTTCCGTGGACCCCACACGACCGTGGGGCGGCTGCTGCTGCAGCGGTGGCCGTTGATGCATGAGGGCTTGCTCGTGGCGGGGTGGCCATGGAACGTGCACGCGTTCCAGCGGCAAGGGCGGCGGGTGCGTCGCCGAGACGGACAACGAGGTCCCTTCCGTCGGGTTCTTCTTCTTGGTCCACAATTGGAGCAAGAGCTTGACCCGTCGATTCAGACACGAGACCGAGGGCCAGACCGTGACGGGATAGGCCTGTGCCCGGTCGCCAAACAACGACGAGCTCACGAGTCGCGGGGGGAGCGTCCGGCCTTTGAACCAGCCATGCTGATACACGCTGATCAACAAGAGCACGTCATCGACCCAAGAGAGCCACCACGGCGCAACGGACTCGGCCAAGTCCACACGTTTGAGCGCTTGCAGCATGCGCATTGCTTGGTCGCGCTCGGTACGGCTCTTGGCATCATTCCGTCGCTCTTGTGGTCCCTTGGCGTCCTGCGTTGCGTCCGTTCCTTCCGTCTTGCACGGTGGATCCGTACTACACTCTTGCCTCGTCTTGTCTTCACTTGAACTAGCACCTTGCTGCGCCTCTTCCGCTTGGCTACGACCTGCAGCGGGAGTTTCGGCTTCCACCTGTTCCGACACAGCCGTTTCTTCCGACAAGGCACAAGGCTCGGTGCGATCCAACGGAGCGTTGTCGTCGCGTGGAGGAGGAGCGGCTGCTTGATCCGTGGACGGACGAGTAGCACCTTGTTCGTTGCTGCTATCGCGTTGCTTGTCACCACCAGGCTCGGTCAATGACGTCGGCGGGTCCTTTTCGACCGTCTCTTTTCCCTCTTTTTTGACAGGCGACGGTGCCTCGATCGTATCGGGCGGCCACGTGCCTGCCTCAATCAGTTGCTGCACTTTTTCTTGGTTTCCAACACGTTGCAGCGCTTCGATGAGAGCAACGAGAGGTGCCACGGGCTCGAACCGCTCGCGCACGCATTCGCTCAACTTGAACATGGTATCAATCTGCTGTATCTTGTTCCGCGCGCCCCGCGCAGCGCGGCTTTGCCAGTCTGTGATCCACATATGTGGTGGCACGGGGACCATGAGGAGATTCGTCACGTGCATGTGCTTCAACATGGTCACGAGAAACGGATAGCGACGGCACGTGACGCTCAGTTCTCGTGCATAGAGTTCGACGGGCGACCCTGTTCCTGGCTGTGTCGACGACGAGACCGAGGTCACCAGATACACTTGACTTGGCTCGAGCGATAAGGCAAGACGTGGAAAGCACGTCATGGCCGTCGCCACGCGCACCAAGCTACAGAGATAGTTGTGACAAAACTGGATCAGCTCCAGTTCCGAGTACTCTTGTAAACTCGTGTCGTAACGCTTCATGACTTGCCATCGACCGTACCCAAACGTTTGGAGCCACTCACTGATGCGTTCCGTGTGTGCAGTGATGGGTACCTTGGACCGCTTGCGCTTGCCCTGCGAAGACGCCCCGCCGGTCGCATCGCCGTGAACGTCCGTAAACTCGTCGTCGTCGTCCTCGTCCTCGTTGTCGGAAATCACAAATTCCTCGTCTTTATGCGACGCGTCATCCAACTCGCGCCTCAATTGCCTTCTCGACGACGGCTTGTCGTCCCCACTATCCTCCTCCATCATAAACGCCCTGTCGTCCTCGGTCAAGTACGACTTGACTTTGCGCCGACAGCGGCGCTTGAGCAACGGCGACGGCTCGTCTGGCTTGGCCGCCTCGACGCCTTTCAATCCAATCACTTTGGTCCAAAAGTTGGGGTCATCCACGTCCACTTCTTCGTCCGGATTCGTCGAGCTCACGAACGTGGCCTTGGAGAAGGACGACATGATGCTCTTGGCGTCGTTCTCGCTCGCTTCTCGCGATGGATCGTGCACGATCGTTGTACTGCGGCTCAGAATTTGGTCAATGCTTGCCTCACAAAACTTTTTACTCGCGGCCTCGGCTTCACTCTCTTGTTCCTTAAACATCTCATACGCGCCATGTTTGAGCAAGTTTTCAATCTCCTCTTTCGACATGCGGTCCGAGGACGACGACGTCGAGACGTTCACGGCGCCCTTGAGCTTCGCGACCGGGTCGTGGTTTTTAATCCCTCCGAGTACCGCTTGATCCAGTCCGAGCTTCATGGAAGCTTTGTGAAACATGTGCAGCTCGTACGTCTTGGACGTGAGCAAGCGATAGATCTTGACACTCTTTTTCTGACCAATGCGATGGCAACGGGCTTGGGCTTGCAGATCGTTCTGCGGGTTCCAGTCACTGTCATAGATAATGACGGTATCGGCGGCAGTGAGATTAATCCCGACGCCACCGGCCCGAGTACTCAGGAGCATGATAAATGCTTGGCTGTCTCGTCGACAAAAGCGGTCAATCGCCGACTGACGTTCATTCCCCGTGATGTTTCCGTCAATTCGCTCACAATTGTATCGACGCAGGGCCAAATAGTCTTGCAGAATGTCCAGCATGATTTTAAATTGGGAGAAAATCAACACGCGGTGGCCTGTTTCTTTCAACCGCGGCAGCAACTTGTCCAACAACACGAGTTTGCCTGAATTCGTGACAAGACTCTCGCGGATTTCACGCTCAATGTCTTCCGCAGACACGTCCGTTTGTTGCGTCAAGCGTCTCACTTCGCGCTCTTCGACCCCTTTGACAAGGTACGGATGGTTACAACACTTGCGCAGTTCCATGAGAATATTCATTAAGCTCGGCGTGTCGCCCTTCTTGCCGCCTCGCGAGAGAAACTCCGTGTTCTTTTCGTAGATGGCACGGTAGTACTGCTTCTGAAGCACCGTGAGCTCCACTTCGATAATCGTCTCTTCTTTCGGCGCGAGCGACTTTTCCACATCCTCCTTCATCCGTCGAAGCAAATACGGCTTCAACTCGGAGTGCAAGCGCTCGACTTGTGCGGAATCCGTCAAGGCGCCAAAGCGATCAAGGAACGCCTCTTTCGACTGAAACTTTTGCAAGTCGAGAAAGTTCAAGAGCACCCAGAGCTCCTCGACATTGTTTTGGAGCGGCGTGCCCGTGAGGAGCAACAAATTGTCATAGGTAAATCGCGTGTGTAAAATGGTCGAGAGCTTGGAATTTCGATTTTTCAAACGATGGGCTTCATCCACAACCATGAGCTGCCAATCGATCTGAGCCAATTTGTAGAGATCGGTGGCCGTCGCCATCTCATACGTCGTAATCAATACATCAAACCGGTAACAATTGCGTTTCGCGCGTCCCAACAGCCGTTTTCCATTGCTTGCACCAAGCTCTTCCGCTCGCTGCAGGTCACTCTCGGTGAGAAAAAACTCGTACTTTTGCAACACTTGTCGTGCCGCAGCGGAGCCATGATACACGACGGCGTTCAGGTTCGTCCAGTTGTCAAACTCACGTTGCCAGTGCCCCAAGGTCGAAAGCGGTGCGACAATGATAAATGGCCGTGGGGTGCGCTCAACAGTAACAAGGTGGTTGACAAACATGACGGTTTGAACCGTTTTACCAAGCCCCATTTCATCTGCGAGCATCGAGTTGCGATTCTGATACCAGTTAAAGAGCATCCAATTGACCCCCGTGAGCTGATAGTCTCGTAACTGGAGAAACTGCTCCTTCTTGCAAGGTGGGGGCGACTCGGCAGTGTAGCCTCGAAAGTTTTTGCGCTTGCTTTGCGGTGGGTGCTTGGCCAGCGCGATCTTTTGATATCGTTTCGCGGCTCGCACGAGACGCGCAGTGTACAGCTCTAGAGCCGCGTCGTCCCGCACATCATCTTCTCGTTCCCACGTGATTTCATCATAGGGTAAAGCTTTCCACTTCACGAGATAATACTGCAACGACGTCTCTCCAGCCTCGGCCTCATCCGAATAAAAATCGTCCTGCGGTCGATCCCGCATCTCGAGGATGCGATCGACCGTGCGAAATTCCGGATCAAAGTACTCGTCCCCTTGGACATCTTCCGTATAAAGCTGGCGATGTTCTTTTTCACGAAAGCGCTGGAGTTTGCCTTTGGCATTCTTGTCGGTATCGAGCAACTCGTCTTCGGTTTGCCAACTCGTGTGGAGATAGGATAATGTTTTCCACTTGATTAAAAATCGTTCCTCGCCCGCATCGTCCTCGTCAAGGCTGGCACTTTTTCCTTCACTCTTCGGACACTGGCGTGGGTGCTCGCTTTCTTCTTCGTCGTCGTCGTCATCGTCCGAAGGGACGAAGATCGAGCAGTGTGTCAAAAACCGCGTGGTTTTATTCCAGCACATTTTCTTCCACTCTTTGAGCGTATGCACTTCCCGAGCGAGCACCTTGTCAATGATAAATCCATCGGTTTCATGGGTCACGTTCGATGCGTCGACGTCGTCGTCGCTTTCCGTCGAGTTTTCCTCCATGACATTTTCACGGGATCGTTGGCTTCGCTGCTTGTTTCGATTCTTCGCGCTTGTCTTGGCGTTCGACCGTCGCTTGGGCTTCTTCACGTCTTCTTCCTCGTCCATCCAGAGAAACTCGTCGTCATCCGACAGATCCAGGAAAGCGTGTCGAGCTTTTCGTTTGCGTCCACTGCGGCGTCGATGGGTCGCGCGGTCGTGACGTTGTTTTGCCTCGCCGCTCGTTTCTTCTTGGTCCACGTACGTTTCCGTCTCATCTTCATCCAGTTCCTCTTCCTCTTCTTCTTCTGCTTCTGCTTCTTCTTCTGCTTCTGCTTCTTCTTCCTCTTCCTCGTCCATCTCGTGATCAAAATACTATCGCACAGTGTACAACCACTTTATCAATCTCCACCTCCTCGGACACACGCATTTCTTGGGATCCAATCCAATCAAAAAACGGCCCACACAACACAAGGGATCTACCTGAATAATGCGTTTCGTGGCTTCGCGCCGTCGTTTCCGTGGCGGCGGGCCACGTTCCAGCGCGCGTGGGGCTCGGTCCATATTCGTTCGTATGCGTGTCGTGCGGCGCAGGGCCACGTTTCGTCTCGACGTGCCCAAGCTTCGGTGGTCCGCTCGACTCGCGGCACTCTCGGAGCCGCTCGAGCTCACGAGATCCAACGTCTCGGGCGCGACATCCTATAAAAGAGAAGGAGAGAGAGAGAGAGACATAGAGAGAGAAGAATACAAGTGAGTGGCACGCGTGGACTCGATTTGCCACACGAGAGAGACGAGCAGGCGACGGGCTTACCATGTCACGAGGAGCGTGAGTGCGGACTGGGAGAGGGAAGGTGCGATGTCTCGCGTCGAGTGCTACGATTCGATTGGTGGAAAAGGTGGGCCCAAGGATACGGCCGGGATGGATATGTTACCGTAATTTATACAAATTACCGTCCCTTACGGTTACATGGTAATTTTCGTAAATTACGAAGGTGTAAATTACGAATGGGGCCGTATTTTTTGACTGACAACCTCTGTTATAATTGCAACGGGGTTACATTTGAGTTACATTTAGTGTTGGTGTACATGAGTACACTACGGTTGAGGTCAGTATTGACCGGTTTGAAAGGTTTGGAACCATTGGTTATTTTAACCAATGAGGGCATGAGCCCTTGGGTGGCGGTGTGTCAGCCATCCACGTGTCGGTACACAGGTGTGTACATTACATTTTAGCTAGGTACGAATTGGAGATATTCTACTTAGTATTACATATAGTTTACATTAGTTTAAATTAATTTAGGCTAATTATATATATTAAATATACATTCAGTTTACAAAAATACTTAATACTGCCAGGCGCGCGACCACGCCCGGTCGCGCGCGCAGTGAGTATTGTAGCCTAAGGGAGTTCTCCCTTACGCTACCTCCCTTTATAATGGAAGTCTTGTTACAAGGGGTTAGCGAAAGCTATCTGTAAACCACCCCGGGAATCATGTCCCCGACTAGGAGAGCTCTCTCCTACTAAGCCCTTTTATAAGGGCGTATCGGCTAAGTAGCGGCGAACGCCGCTTAAAGGAAAGTCTTCCTCTGTGCGCTAGCTGCACCGTGCGTGTACGCACCCGGCTACATCTGGTAGCACTTGTAGTCAATCCAACACCTGTGTTGGTGATCAACATCCTCTGCAAGGGATGTATCAGGACGATTGGGGTAAGCTAACCCCTGTCCAACAGGAAGCCTTTAAAAGGCTGTTACCCATATTGGGTGAGGATGGCATGCGCCATCTAGTGGAGCAGGACCTCGATGCCGTGCGTGAAAGGGTGAATGCCATTATCGCCCATGGGGCGAGTCTTCGCGGGAGTTGTCCCGCGTCTACGGGGGTGCGCCCTCCGATGTCCTTTAAGATAAAGGAATCCACCGGCGAGAAAGGTGAAAACCTTTATGTGTGGCTTCGAGAGGTTGAAACCGCATTCGCCACCACGAACGTGATCGAGGATCACCTGCAAGTGGGACTTGCACTGACCCATCTTACGGGCAAAGCCCGTACATGGGCGTTTACGTGTCAGGATTCGGTCACGACCGTGTTCCCGAACTGGGGAGTCCTTAAGCGAAAGCTTATTGACAGGTATGCAACGCCTAATCTGGTTCTCCAGAATCAGGTGGCGTTTTTGAGGTGCCGTCAGGGCACTAGGGACTTGGAAACATATATCGAAGAACTTAAGACCCTGTTGGTAGGGATGTACGCGAAAGCGTATTCGGACGATGTGTCCATTCCCGTGTTCATGGGAGGCCTGAAAGAAGGGCCAGCACGTTCGGAGCTCTTCCGATGCCGACCCCAATCCCTGGAGGAGGCGTTTAAGATGGCGTTTAACGCCGAGAGGAACTTTCGTTCCTCTAAGGTGGGTCCTGAACCCATGGACCTGAGTCAGGTCGAAGTGGAAGGGAAACCTTCCGCTAAGAGTCACTCTGACTCTTTTTCGCAGAGCTTCGGGGCGGAGCTCTTAGCTATGTTGCAGCGGCGTGGGCAGCTAAGGTTCTTTCTATGTGGAAGCGTGGATCATCTGCGGAACAGATGTCCACAAAATCCCCAGCAAGATAGTCGCTGGAAGGGGCCGAGGGAGGCAAAAAAGCCCTTGCCCAAGCCTTCGGGAAACAGCGGCTCCCAATAGGTGCGGGGCGCCTAACTGTGGGACCCCTCAGTGCTGTTAACCCCAGGGTAGGGTACGACAGCACAAAGCCCCGAGGGAAGCGGTGCTTTCTAGCACCGAGTTGGTGTACCAGCCAGGGTTGCTGGTAGTCCTTACGGACGTGAAAGGCTTTGATAAGCCGTGGAGAGTCTTGATAGGCTCTGGAGCGTCTGACAGTTATGTCAGGTGGACTTCTGTTGAGAAGAGTCGGCTGTATGCCGATGCCCTAGAGGCACGTTCTCGTGGCGTTGTCACGGCCCGTCTTGCGACGGGCGTACAACAAATATTGATTGAATTAATTCTATTAATAGTTTTTAAAAATTTATTATGATTTAAATTATCGTGAATTTTTAATTCATTTAAATTACAGGTTACTGTACCCAAGGTCTCGATTGACCTTAAGCTGAAGTTTGCAGACTTCGACAGCTTAGAACGTTGCCTAGTCCTGGATTTGGACTCGAGGTATGACCTCATTCTGGGCATGAAGTGGCTGGGACGCCACGAGCCATGGATAGACTGGAAGTCTGAGTCCATTGGCTCAACGCACCCGCGGTCGGGTGAAGCATTGGCGAGTCATGAACCCACCTTTGCTCGATCGCAAAAGCGATTCTGGCGTGAGCCGCCAGAGATTGGGATGTCTGAAATGATCAGCCCCAATGAGGTTAAGGAAGAGTTCCTTAACGAGGGGGATTCGGCGGTTAATCCCCACGCCGTTAACGGTGAGACTGGTGAGTTGCCAGTGGCAGAGGTGGACTCCTCTGAGGCGACTCCAGTGGTAGGGGTAGAGACCCCTGTGGTTAAGCGCGAGGCGCTTCCAAGCAAAGAGACCCGTAGTTCGTCTGTTTTGCACGTCGGAAATGATTTCGACCACGCCGTTATAGGCGAGACTGGTGGGTCGCCATTGGCAGAGGTGGATTCCTCTGAGGCGACTCCAGTGGTAGGGATAGAGACCCCTGTGGTAAAGCGCGAGGCGCTTCCAAGCGAAGAGACCCGAAGTTTGTCTCTTTCGCACGTCGTAAATGATTCCGACTACGCCGTTATAGGTGAGACCGGCGAGTCACCGGTGGTAGAGGTAGAGACCTCTGTGGATAGGCGCGTGGCGCTTCCAATAGATGGGGCAATTGAATCCCCCCATATGGGTCCCGGGATGAGTCCCGAGGCCAGTAATCAGTAGTCCTATCGGATGCTGAATAGCGTGACAGGTGTTGTCACGGAAGGCGTAAGCCTGGAACGCTTGCCTGGGGTAGGAGAACTGTTGTCGTTGGAGGAGATGTCCTTCAACGAGTTTGAGACTGCTATAAAAGCAGGTGAACTCGACAAGATCGTCGTTTTGCGTCCGGAAGAGGAGTTGAACTCCTCATCCACGATGGACGAGTCAGTTTTGGTGCAAACCAAACAGGCATTGAATGCCGGAAGCGTCCTCAAGATCCTTGCAGATCCTGGGGACCCTTACCATTCCCAATTAAAGGAATTTGGAGATGTCATTAGTGACAACCCGCCGATGGGGTTACCACCGGATCGGGGAGTCCGACATGAAATTGACTTGGTTCCGGGAACCAAATACTGCGTCCCTAGGCAGTTTCCTCTCCCCAAGGAGCAATGCGACGTCATCGACGCATTCTTCAAGGGGAAAGAAGAGGCAGGGATGGTACGGGAGAGCAAGTCTCCCCACTCATCTCCCACCTTTTGTGTTCGTAAACCGAACGGAAAGTGGCGCATTTTGCCTGCGTACAACAATCTGAATGCAGCTACTGTACCCATGAAGACTCCGATTCCTCGGAAGGATGTCCTCCAGAACAATATGGCGGGCTGTACGGTGTACAGTGCCTTAGATCTGGTGGACGGGTATTATCAGGTGCTCATGCGAGCGTCCGATATTCTGCTTAAAGTGGTCAGCACGCCTAATGGTATGCTGTGGGAGTGGCTTGTTATTCCACAAGGGCTTTAAAATGCACCAGCGACTTTCAATCGCTTGGTGACTCAACTCTTCCGCCCTCATAGGAAGTACGCTCAGACGTAATTCGACGATATATTCGTTCATAGTCGTGCGGAAGGCGACTCGTCTGATGTTCAGATGATCTGATACACCTTCAAGCAGTGCTCGAATGTATGCTAGAGCAGAAGTTATATGCAAACTCATCCAAATGTATCTTTGGTACTGAGGAAATTCCTTTCCTCGGATGCTTCATCGGTAAGGATGGAGTGCGGGCGGATCCCGCGAAGGTGAAATCCATTGTGGAGTGGCCTTCGCCTGTAAATCTTAGAGATTTACGGAAGTGGATTGAATTAGCCAACTATCTCCACAAGTACAGCGAGAACTACGCTGAAATGGCGAAGCCACTGACCGACCTTCATAAGAAGGATGTTAATTGGTGTTGGGAAACCAAACACCAAACCTCTTTCGAATCGGTTAAGGGAAGATTGTTAAAAGCTCCCGTTCTTGCTCTCCCAGATTCTGGGAAACCATTTAGTGTCGTCTGCGACGCCTCCGATTTCGCAATCGGATGTGCTTTGTTACAAGCAGACGATGCAGGAAGGGAACGCGTAATTGCGTTTGAGTCGAGGCAGCTTAAAGCTGCGGAACGGAATTATCCCGTTCATGACAAGGAGCTACTTGCAATGAAGTATGCTCTTGTCAAATTTAGGGCTCACCTACTCGGCTCAAAGCCGTTCGTGGTTTATACGGACCACGCGTCCTTACGAACAGCGACAAAGTCGCCTCATCTCTCTCAACGGATGGCCCGTTGGCTCTCCTTCTTTGCGGAGTACAACTTTGAGGTTAAGTATAAACCTGGCAAGAAGAACGTGCTTGCAGACGCGTTGTCGCGTCGTCCCGATTACGAGCTCGCTCACGCGACATTCGTCACCACATCTGTAGTGGATCTCATACGCCAGGCGTATGAGAAAGACCCACAATGTACGGCGTTTATCAGCGCGTTGGGTGGAAAGGGACTTGGCTCGTCTGAGCCTACACTGTCAAGTCGAGCTAAAGCTCGTTTACACCGTTCCAGGTACTGTGACGGTTTGCTATATTATAGCACGAGCGCGGAAGACACTCCGCGGGTGGTTGTTCCTCATGATGAGGAACTGAAGTATAAAGTCCTTTTTGAGGCACATGACGCCCCAACCGGGGGTCATTTAGGTCGGTATAAGACCTACGGCGCTTTAAGCGCTTTGTATTGGTGACCCAAAATGTACAAGTGGGTTGGTGCGTATATTCGCACTTGTGAGTCGTGCTAGAGGGTCAAACCCTCTACAGATTCAGCTGCTATAGGAAACAGTTGGAACTTGCCAACTGTTCGTGAGGACCAAGTCAACCTATAGCATACAATTGGGGATTGTCAATTGTTCGTGTGGGCCAAGTCCTTCTATAAATATGAAGTTGAGCCTTTGGCGGAGTAGCCGTTCCAACGGCGTGTTGAAAATCCATTTGGATTTTATCTTCGGTTTTACCGAAGGCCGGTTCCACCGGCGTTTCGGTCTTTGTAGACCTTTTGATCAAGATGCTCACCTGACAGCGGTGCCAGAGTCCAGTGATGGACAAGACGGAACGCGTTAATCGCGTGAAATTCATTAACATGGATTTATCTTAGGGTTTTCCGAAGGGAAAGGCCGGCTTACCGGCATTTCGGTCTTTGTAGACCGTTTGAGCAAAGATTCTCACCTGGCAGCAGTGCCAGAGTCCATTGATGGACAAGAAGGAACGCGTTAATCGCGTTGTTAAGGATATTATCCGGAGCTTATGTCCGGATGCTCCAAGAGTTGGAGTGAGATGCTTCCTATGACCGAATTTGCCATAAACAATTCGGTGCATGCATCTACGGGGTTTACCCCGTTTAATGTGAACGGATTAGTAAATCCGCGGGTTACGTTGACGCCACGTGTGTGTGGCCCAGGGCTTGAGGGGGGAGGAGTCCCCGATGTCAGCCCTGCATGCTCCTGTCCGTTTGTTTGGTCTACCCGGCAGGGCGGCCGGCAGGCTGCCCGAACGGGTGCATCTCGAGTCTGCGCTTGTAGCCGCCACGGCTCGCGCACTGGGCGACTTCCACGGCCCCAGCGACCTAGAAGAATCTATTGTTTGTTTGTTGGGCCTACCCGGCAGGGCGGCCGGCAGGCTGCCCGACGGCAGGACGGGGCGGAGCGTCTGATGGCGCGACTCCATCATCGGGGTCAACCTAGTATTTGGTGAAGTGGAAGGGTTATACACATTCACAGAGTTCGTGGGAGTTCGAGACTCCCCTGCGGCAGGATTGCCGTGAAGTCGTTGACGCTTTCGAGCGGG
The DNA here is from genome assembly GCA_026184515.1 of Peronosclerospora sorghi. Lineage (NCBI taxonomy): Eukaryota > Oomycota > Peronosporomycetes > Peronosporales > Peronosporaceae > Peronosclerospora > Peronosclerospora sorghi. The sequence goes on along the minus strand of CM047583.1, from coordinate 873,140 downwards.
AGAATCCCGCTGTGAGTCAACGACCAAAGGGGTGGGGTAAGCCCCTTCACTCCCAGTAGTTGGGAGCCCTCCGGAGGCAGATGCGGAGCCCGCACTGTGCTCCGGAACCGTAGTGCGGGCACGGGAGCTAGCATAGCGCATGAGATAAGGGGCACGTAACTGCCCCATGGGTTTGGCTCTGGAAAACGCCAAGCACAATGCCCTCTATATCCGAACGTCACGTTCGGAATAGCTGTTGTACAGATTTAAAAAACTCGGGGAGACGTTTCTCCCCTCCGCCTAAGCGCTGAACTTCTGCTCTGCCTCTTTGGCATATTCTCCTTGCAGGAGAATGAAGGGAACCTCGCGGAGGTTCCCAACAACGGCACCCTGTGCCTGTTTTTCGAGGTGCTCTCGATATGAGGTAGCAGTGAACTGCTTCTGCGTGAGCAGTTTTTCCCGGAGTTGATTCCGGCGTGTGATGTGTTGCGGCTGTACAGTCACTAGGCCTGGGGTATAGAAGACTAAACCCTTCTGTACCTCATTCCTGACCCACTTTGGGAGGTCACGAGGACCTCCAAAACGATATACCGCCCGTGGACGGCACATGGGGGGCGTGCAAGGAAGCTTGTAATGCCTGTGCGGCATTTTGAGCCTCTTGAGCTGCGCCCAGCTCAGTAGTGGTGATCGCTTCGGCGATTCGGATATGTCATCCGAGGTTGGCAATAGTTACGAACGAGCTAGTGCATTGTCCACACGTGTGGGGAACGGATTAGGTTGCCGACAACGCCGTTCGGCGCTGTCGGAGCGGTTAACCGTTGGGGAGGTATCCCCAAGGGCATCCACCTCCGAGTTATCGGAGTAGTCTACCTCTTCTAGAGGAGACGCCATAGCACCACTGAAGGTGTGCATATGTAGGGCCAGAGGAACTGGCGTTGGAGTTCTCCAACAAAATTTTGTTTATTGCGTAAGCAATAGTCTTGATGGGGGAGGATGTAACGGGGTTACATTTGAGTTACATCTAGTGTTGGTGTACATGAGTACACTACGGTTGAGGTCAGTATTGACCGGTTTGAAAGGTTTGGAACCATTGGTTATTTTAACCAATGAGGGCATGAGCCCTTGGGTGGCGGTGTGTCAGCCATCCACGTGTCGATACACAGGTGTGTACATTACATTTTAGCTAGGTACGAATTGGGTATATTCTACTTAGTATTACATATAGTTTACATTTTGTTTAAAATAATTTAGGCTAATTATATATTAAATATACATTCAGTTTACAAAAATACTTAATACTACCAGGCGCGCGACCACGCCCGGTCGCGCGCGCAGTGAGTATTGTAGCCTAAGGGAGTTCTCCCTTACGCTACCTCCCTTTATAAGGGAAGTCTTGTTACAAGGGGTTAGCGAAAGCTATCTGTAAACCACCCCGGAAATCTTGGCCCCGAGTAGGAGAGCTCTCTCCTACTAATCCCTTTTATAAGGGCGTATCGGCTAAGTAGCGGCGAACGCCGCTTAAAGGAAAGTCTTCCTCTGTGCGCTAGCCGCACCGTGCGTGTACGCACCCGGATACAATAATTGTCCCTCTCCTAAACAATACTCGACTACATCTCACTACAACTAACAGGACATGCCATAACAAATAAACTTCTTCACAAACCACGTGTTCAACCCTTCATTTGTCGCCATCTTCCTCTTCGTCATCCTCCCATTCACCATCTTCCAAACCATAGGGTCCGCTCTCCTCTTCATCTGAAGACGCCCCGTGCTGCTCGGCTTCGCTTTGATCTTGACCTTCACGGGATTCCTGCACAGCATCTTCATAGAGCTTGATATACTTTGTGCCCCGCAGCACAAGAGCATTAGCATAAACAAATCAGAGCTTGTTGACCTTGCTTGGATGGAGCCGGATGGACCAAATTATCGGTTGAGAAGCTACGTTCGCTTGCAACACTGCATATCAAAGAGATTTTAACTGCAGTTTCAGTACGGCAAAGATTCACGGTATATTGCGAACCGTGAACGGGCAAGATAAAGATCCTGATGGCCAGATATGACAATGCAGGAGTCTCCGTTGCGAGAATGCTCCAGAATTGCTTGGGGTATTGAATTTTCCATACTTGACTGTGGACTGCAAACATCTCGCTCCTGGCCTTGAATTTGGCAAATTCGGCCAAAATACTGTCCGGATGACGACTGTACCGACGGAAAATCTGAAAGAGGTTGTCTTGGAATCCTTATTGGAGCCGTTCATTGACGTAGCCTGGGTCCAACGAATAGCCCAGAATATGCGCTGGTCGGATCAAGTAGGTTCACCCGAAATGTAAACAAATGTTTCATTAGATAACACCTGGAACAAAATCCAACATAATTTTGGGCGCTCACAAACCTTTTGTCAGTGAGCTCGCCAAAATCCATATTCGGGATGCGCTTGTTGCAAGACAGACAGAGTGCCGCGCATCTTCATCCAATCCGGGAAAACTTTTCTGATCGGATAGGAATTGGCTTTCGCGCTTCTGAGAAACATCGATTGGTTTGAGAAAATCGGTAATCTTTTCCAGAGTGTTCCACCTGTCACAAAATGTGTTAGTAAGTCAAATAAGCACGGTATTAGAAGGTAAGAGGACTATTTGAGTACAAACCACGAAGTCGAAAAATGCTAACTCGCACGACGTTGTCTTTTATAAGGCTGCAATCAGGAGAGACAGCATACGTCTTGAGTGCACCCTTGATCTCCAACAGACGGCAGAAGAGTTTGTATTGGGTTCCCCAGCGCGTGATCACCGATTTGACGAACGTCAGAACCTTGCCACGGTCATCATGCATATGCTGGCGGAGGATGGAAAGCTGAAGGGTGGACTTGTTGAAAAAGGTGACGATGGAATTTGCAGAATCAAGATAGGGCGAAAATGTAGGGATCTCCAATATGTCCTTCATGAGAAGTTGCAGCACATGGCAGATGCATGGCACAAAAAAAGGAGAAGGCCAGCTGAGGATCCTGTTCAAGACGTTGCCAGAAAGATTGCATTGTCGAGCACGTATCCGTTGCGATGTCATTCAGTTTGAAAAGTTACCTAAATTATAGAAAGATAAAATACTTGGGGTTGCGGAGAAGCGTGCCCAAAATTTGGCACACTTCTGGTCAAGTTTTGTCAAGGCATTTGGTCTAATTTCGGATTGGTTTAAACTAGGGGGCTTTTCAGCCTATCAGACTCAAGAAGTGTCAAGAACGCAAGTTTTGGTGAGTCACCCGACTTTGGGTATTTTACATATTTTGTGTGGGTACATTTAGGGACTATAGGTGGTAGTTTTTTAGTTGTGGTTTTACCTTTTAGGACAGAGGTTATACCTTTAAGTAAGGAAATATTTTAGCTTTCGGAAAAGTGGCTGAAACCTCTTCTGGTCTTGGTCCACACCACAGCTAGGGGTCGCCGTTCTTCCCTTTTCGTACGCTAGTCGCCTCCGCCCGCCGCGGAGTGTTTGGGGGCAGAGGGTCGAATTATCCCCTCACGCCCATTGTACCCGGTCTGAAGCGCCGCACGCTCACTTTGGCCCACCGGAAGTCCCTCGACGGGAGTACGATTTGGCGATCTCAACACCTCAACTCAAGTAAGTTTGGAACGTGCTATTCACTGGATTGGTCTTGGCGTGGATATATCGTTTGTGGAGTTTCACGAGCATATTCGGTCTTTACGCGGACATATTGGCTTGTTTTAATATTGGTTGGAAACTAGACCGGTTTTGGTCTTATTTCGTATTGGTCAGGGGCTAGACCGGAACGGTCGGTCTACCCTCTATTATTTCGTATTGGTCAGGTCTTGATCGTTTGGACGATCAACCCATTGGAAGTTATCTCTTGGAAGTATTTTTTGTCTGTTTGTGTCTGGGGTGAAGAGTTCCGCCCCAGAGATACCTACCCAGATCGGTCTTCTATATTCAAGACCGCTTCGATCCAATCTGCGATCCCGATCCACCGAGTGTGTAACTAGCCCATTCCATCGGGTACACAAGGTGATATGGACAGTAAACAATAGGACCAAGTGGGTTCTGATGACGACCGGTCATCTGCTTGCAGCGGAAGATCGGACCAGATCTCGAGTGGTGGTCCGCGGAGTACCCCCTCCGAAAGTTGGAAGGCTGGGCGCGATGGTGTCAGGTTATCGATGCTAATGTGTTCGATTTCGAACTTGACTCCACCACAATGGTGAGCGTGCCCGGATTCGAACCAGGGATATCACCGTGCTGATATTCCATCAAAAATTGGATTCGAAGATTTGAATGATTTGAATATGGAGTCGTTCTGGAGAGGACGTAAGGAAAGGCTATCGCCTTAGGTTCTCGTTGTTGATAAAGATGGCGATGTCCGATCTGGCCTGGTGGAGGACCAGATCGGGATTAATAAGTTTTTTCCTCCCCAAAAGGCTCCCACCGGAGCCGATCGGGACTATAGCAGGTCTTGCTATAGATCCGGAAAGGATCAGGACCTTGGTCCTGATCCTATGTATATGAATGAAAAAATTGATGGAAAACTAAAAGATGAAAATTACTTGGAGGCTGACTGGAACGATCCGGTCTACCACCCTAAAGTCCCCAAAGTACCCAAGGTGCCCAGAAAAGGGCTTGGAATGCCACCCGACGAAGACGACTTCGAAGAAAAGTCGAAGGTCGGGGATGAAGCTATCACCGAACAAGACCTGGACAAGATGTATTATGTTTTTGAATTGAAGCGATTTGTTCGCCAAAACCAGTTCTTTCGGGTGTTGGACCTCCATATCCCCGACCGTCTTCTCGGTCCCACTACCGAGCCGATCCAGAGTGATCGACCATTACTGCTCGTCAAGAATTTGGTGGCGATGTTGGCGGAGGTTGGCATTAAAATGCAGAACCCCGCCGATGTCAATAAATTGTTTGAATTTGATGCTTGGAGACTGGAGGCGTCGATGTCGGACCTCCACGACCGTTTGGTGCCACTGGTGGGGGCGGTTCGCCTCCCAACTCCCACCACGGCAATGAAGGTCGCCGAAGCCTCCACAGAGCTTGTTGACATTGGTTCCGATGATGAATCGATCTACCAGTCTCCACCGGCTTCTAACAGCTCATCAGAGTTGGAGACCGGTGTCGAGCGGATGACCATGGGGTTGGACCATGCCCGGTCTGAACAAAAAAGAGACATGCGGCAGCAAAGGGCTGCTTGCCAGTCGGGGCCCCAGAGAGCCCCACAGGCCTCAGTTCCGCAAAAGTAGGGTATCAACACGTTGCCCATGACGCCAGCCAACGTCCAAGCCATGTTTGAGACGATGATGCAACGTTTCATGGAAGAACGGGTTAGACCACCTATGCGCCCACATGTCCAAGACCGGTCTACCTGTCAAGGTGTCAATGTTTGCAAAGATGTGGATATGGAATCGGTAACATCTATGGATAATCCTATTAGAAGTGATAAACCAACCGGCAAGGGAAGGCGCAAGCCGAAACCGGCAAGACCGCGTAGACCAAGCAAGACAAGTGACTGTGATATGGAGTCGGTCGGCGGTCTTGACGACCATGGTGGGTCAGATGGTACAGGAGCAGGCAAGGTGCGCAAGGATAACCTAGCCTCCACTACTGCCTACGACTTTGGATCTGCTGCGATTCCGCGCATCCGTATGGCCGCGACGACCGACCTCAAGGACTTCACCGGCAAGGATGCTGATGAAGACCAGTCCCGGTCTTGGTTCAGTCGGGTCAAGTCTGCGTTCCTGCGAGACCAGACCCCAAAAAGCGAACGTTGTTTAATCTTCCGGGATTTGTTAAAAGGACCGGCTGCGAACTGGATTCAACAGTTGGGTCGGGGCGTCCGGTCTGACTGGGACCTGTTATGTGCGGAGTTTGAAGGTCAATATTGTAACTCCGGATTTTCAAGCGCCCGTAAGAACCACCATATGCAGAAGCGGGCCGACGAAACACCGATCGAGTATTTGCATCGGTTGAACGTGGCTGCACTTCGCTCCTGCATAACAATCAAAGAGAATAACCCGCCGAACGGTGCCGCCTTAGAACATGTGGGTCACTATATTAGTACCCTTGACGATCAAGAACTGGCGGACCGCTTACTCTACTGCGTCTTAAGGATGGGGGTGAAGTCGAACAGACCCTGCGGACGTTACAACAGTCGCGTATTATGAGAGAGAAGACCTCTGGTGGATCAGGTTGCTATCGTTCCAAGACCCATACCGATCCGGTCAAGAGACCTTGAACCAGACCGACCCGAGCGGTCAAGGAAATTGTAGCTGATGACAGCACGGGGTCAGAAGGGGAAAGTGGAAGTCCATCCAGCCAGGAGTCATCGGATGAAGACCAGTATCGTTACGTCTATGTTGCGGGACCTGACCCGAAGACCAAGTCGAAGTCCGACCAGGTGGACCGGAAGGGAAGGAACGGAAGCAAGTCCGATCCAGACCGACCTCGTCAGAAGTGCTCCCACTGTGGGTCGAGCAAACATGATGGTCCAAACTGCTGGAAGAAGATGGTGTGCAAGAAGTGCGAGAGACGCGGCCACCCGACGGACCACTGCCTCTTCGTATGCAAGTCAAGTGGAGAGATCCACGAGGCCGGCCACTGCAAGATTGAAGAATTTTTTAACATGATGCGCAAGTGGTACGTGCCGGACAAGCACGCGGGGATGCTGCCGCCGGACGTAGAAAAAATGTTAAACTAGAACGCTCGCCAGGTTGGAATCTGGATCGAGCCGAGCATTCTACGGTTCAAATCTATGCGTATGTCGGCAAGGAGGATAAGACCGACAATACACGTTCTATTCCAAATTGCGTCGACCGAGACCATTCCGGTCTACAGTCTGAAGACCGATGAGTACTCCCGGACTAAGGTGGTTATGCAGTTGGACTTGCTGCCTAGAGAATCCCGCGGATACTGGAAGTATCATGCGCCTGATAAATGGTTCAAGCAGGCGAAATCCTGTGGCAAGATTAATAACCAGAAGGCGACGATGTTGTTCGACTCTGGAGCTGAATTATCGATAATCGACTTCGCCTTTGCTCATAAGGTCGGATGTCGTATAGACGATACCCAGAGACAAAAATGCTTCGGGATCGGCGAAAACTCTTATATGAACGAAGGAAGAACGCGTGTGAAAATTACTTTGTCGGGATCACTGGTCTACTTTTTCAGCGCTTGGGTTGGCAAGTTGGCTGGTCAGGACGCTTTACTAGGAATGGATTTCATGGTCCCAGCTGGTATTCGCCTAGACATGTTACATGGAGTGCTTACGCTCCCGGATGAGGTACAGGTCCAGTTGGCTGGTCGAAGACCTCTGTATGGTTCGTATACCGATCTGGTCCGGTGGGACCAAGACCTCACTATCCCAGTTGGTCGGTCTGCCGATACCCCGGTTGAGAAAGGTTTTCGTTCGAGGAAGTTGTGGTTGACCAGGGGCGATCGGTGGGTCTCGACCTTCGTAAAGAGGGCTGGTCGACGTGATTTTGTCCGTGTTACCAATATCGGTGACAAGCCGCTGACACTGGACAATAACACTATTGTCGGCATGTGGTTAGCAGAAGGGAAGGTAACAAGGAAGATGGGGTTCGTCTCGATTGGGTCGAGGCGGTATATCGAGTGGCAAAACCTGGCGTACCAATCGACCACCGATCTTATCAGCGATGATGGGTCGGTGGAAGAGGATACCTCACCTTTAGTGGAAAGACCAAGTTATGTCACCCCAAAAAAGATGTTGGTCCGAAGAAAGGCGCCGCAGTCACCAGGAATGGCGGACCATCAAGTAGACGAGCCGAGGCTAGTCAACGTGGTGTCAGCACAAGACCAGGCGACAGCGGAGCAAGAAACGGAAGAAGGGGAACATGAAGTTTCTAGGTCGGACCATGACGGTATTCCTAATCAGACCGATATCAGTGAAGGACAGCCCGTCGATCAATACCAGGGGCGTTCATCCGGTCCAGATGGTCCAGGTGATATCACCCCAGAAGATGAACAAGTATGTATACATGAAGGAGGGGAACCGTACATTCAGGAGCTGGAAACCCAAATGGCAGTACTCCCTGAAGTGTCTACCGACTCTCCTGAAGTTACAATGAATGATTTACAAGTGGGTGATCAAGACCTTAACAGTCCAGACCAGATCGAGCAGTTGAAGAATATCATATAGAAAAGACATCTGCTGATCGGAAAGGGCAATGCCTTACCACCTGCAGCCCGTGGTGCGATTTGCGATATTGACGTTGGAGACGCCAAGCCAATTGCTCAGCGATGTCAACGCGTGGCGCCACAGTACCGGGAAAAGCTTTCTGATCTTATCAAAGGACTGTTGGCTACCAAGATTATTAGACCGTCGACCTCTCCATGGGCCTCGCCGATCGTAATTGTTATCAAGAAGAACGGCGTCGACATTAGGTTGTGCATCGACTATCGGCTGGTAAATCGGTTAACTAAGCTCATGGTTTACCTGATGCCGCTGATTAATGATCTGTTGGAAGACCTCGACAAGACCTTGTGGTATTGTTCGCTGGACATGGCAAGTGGATTTTGGGTGGTCTCGATGACTGATCGAGCCCGTGAGATTTCCGCATTTGTGACACCGTTTGGTCTTTTCGAGTAGAACCGTATGCCGTTCGGTCTGAAGAACGCACCCCAGATCTACCAAAGGTTGATAGACAACGCACTGTACGGACACTTCAAAATCAAGACCGATCGGGACCCTGCCGAAAGTTATGATGTGTTTACAGAGGGTAAACCCGATCGGGAAAGAAGACCGTCCGTTCTATGGAGGCGGTCGTACATCGACGACATTCTGATACCTGCCTCGTCATGGAACGATCTGTGCGAGAAGGTTGAACGATTGTTGGAGACATGCGACCGCTGGGACCTATCTATCAGCGCCGTGAAAAGTTTTTGGTCTATGTCCAAGGTCGCCTATTTAGGTCATATGGTCTCGAACAATGGTCTAGAGGATAATCCTAAGAACCTGGATTCGTTAAGCAACCTCCCATTTCCCAAGTCTCTGAAGGCAGTGCAGTCCTTCCTAGGAAGTTTAAACTACTACAGCCGCTTCATCGAAGATTTTGCTATCTACGCGGCTGTGTTGTATGAGCTCCGGGAAGTGGACTACCATCTGTTGCGAGAAGAAGATCGGGCAACTTTACATGGGGGCGCCGACTCTGGTCTTGCTGCAGATTGTCCGCAAGTGGCGGCCGAAGACCATATGAAGCGTGCAAAGTTTGCTTTTGGTATGTTGAAGGTTAAGATGGCGACGGCACCGATTTTGGAGCATTTAGATCCCGAAAAGGGCCCGACCATTATTGTATATGCTAGTCAGTGGGCCATTTCGGCCACTCTAGTACAAGATCATGATGGTGTGTACCATCCGGTCACGTTAACGAGCAGAACGCTGAAGCCAAATGAAGTGAACTATGGAATTGTCGAGAAAGAAGTTCTGACGTTGCTACGAATTCTGGATGTGTGTTACAACCTGCTGGTCGGTCGACCTATAAAGGTCCTGTCAAGGCGGTCTACTTTGGCCTGGCTATTATCAGCCAATGGGATGGACGGACGTCTAGGCAGATGGTCGGCGGTCTTGTCGCAGTGGACCCTCGAGGTCGTTAAGTGCACCAGGGGCGAGGAAGAGATATTGGGCACATTAGCTGCCAGTATCACCCCTCGGTCTGAAGTGGATGAGGCATTAATAGCGATTGCCCCGAGGAAGCAACCTCGGCAGTCAGTTTCGAGACCGCCACCGACCGTCGACTATGATGAAGAGCTCTTGGTCTTAAGTTTTGACGGATCGTCAAGCGTGAAGAAGAAGGTCGGCGCCTATAGTGCCATAGTGTGGAAGTTGCCACAATGGTCTATAGTTGCAGCCGCTGCTGATTTCACGCCGGATATTACGGTTAACGAGGCGGAGTACCGAGGTCTACTTCTATGTCTGGACCTGCTGTCGTCGCAAGAGAAGGGGCGAGTCATCATATGTGGTGACTCCAACCTAGTGATCAGACAGATCACCGGAGATATCGACTGCAAGGCCCCACGACTAAGGACGTTAAATGATCGGGTAATGAAGGCATTGAAAGAACCGTCCCAACCACGAGCTGTTGCACGTGAAACGGGACTGGAACATAAGTGCCGACTACCTCGCGACCAAGGCCATGCAAGACCAGACCGGGGCTACGATCACCGAGAAGGCCGATCTTGATGAATTGTTGAATATAAACAGGCTCCACGAGGTGATAGGACCCAAGAACGCTCCGGACCAGGTGCATGTGATGGTCGCGACTAGACCGAAAGATCGGAAGTCCCACCAACCGTTCCCGAAGGAACGGTTGAGTGAATCTGTTGTGCAACGACTAAGGGAGAACGGATCCTCAAGGCGCAGGACAAAGAAGAATGGATTGTGAATTTGAAGACCTACCTGCGCGGTGAATTGTCTAAGTTTACGAATGGTCAAGCGAAAGAATGTGCCAAGATCGCAGACAGTTACGAAGTGGATGAGGATGGTTTACTATATTACTGCCTCGATGCCGACCACGACAGTGCAGACCGGGACCGATTGGTGAAATTGGTGACACCTGAGTTGCTGCAGCCGGATGTCCTCCATCACTACCATGTGAGTCTAGAAGGGGGGGGGGACATCAGGGCATAGGCAAAACGTATCACAAGATCAGGTCCCACTTTCACTGGAGAGGTCTTTTCCGAAGTGTACAGAAATATGTGGGTTGTTGTACGGATTGCGAGACCGGAAAGGGTAGACCGGTAATCAAGGGGCGATCGCCCGGAAATATCGAAGCTACTTACCCTTTCCAGGTCATAACGATGGACCATATACCGTCGCTTCCTAAATCGACACATGGCAATACTGAGTTGTTGATCTGGGTAGACCTGTTCACCGGTCTAGTTATTGCGAAGGCAAGTGCGTCCCGGTCTGCCGAGCAGATCGCCAAAAGTTACGAAGAATGCGTGTTCCGAAGGTTCGGCGCCAGCGAGGTCATCAGACACGACCGAGAACCCGGTTTCATGGCCGAGGTGTTACGGTCGTTTAACAATATTCTGGGCCAGAAACAGAGCGCGACAATGGCATATCGTCCGCAAGCGAATGGATCGGCAGAACGTATGGTACAAACTATTACAAGAGCAATCAAGATGTACGTTGCCGATCCAGACCAGCGCGATTGGGACGAATACGCAGAAAGGCTGGTGTTTGCACTCAACTCGTCGACCGATCGGGTCCGAGGAGAAACGCCTTTTTTATCTTGCGTATGGATGGGACCACCGGTCCACCCTTGAATCCGCGATACCTATTGGCCGCACTCGGACCTGCGATCGTGATGCTCGACGTTGGCGCATGCAGGTCCAGAGACATTACCAGCATGCAATAGAAATTGTCAACAAAAAGTTACGTCAAGCTACACAAGACCGGGCAGACTGGAACAACGACCAGGTCCAACCCCACGGTATAGAACCAGGGGCGAGGGTATGGTTGTACCTAGACCGAGTGAAGGAGGGCTATGCGAAGAAGCTGGCTCACATGTGGCACGGTCCTTTCCGTGTTGCCGAGATGATTGGTGAACACTCTGCCCGTCTAGTAACAACCGGCACGGACTACAAGGTCTTCCCGATCGTACATGTGTCCAATTTAAAACTGGTCCGAGAATTTCCTGATCGTCCCAAAATGCCCTGTCTAGTAGACGAGGCAGAACGGTTTGATTTCGATGAAGCATTACTGCCGGAGGACAGTTGGGAACGACCGCTGGAGAAGGACGAATTTGAAGTGGAAAAGGTCTTAGATGTCCGATCGGTCAAGAAGACCAGGTTCGTCCGGAACCACCGAGAATATCTGGTCCGATGGAAGGACCATGATGAAACAACTTGGATCGATGAGTCCGACCTGAAATGTGGAGAACTAATACGAGAATTCGAACGGGACCGAGTCAGTCGGAACCGTTTCGCAGTGATGCAGACCCATGAAGACCAAGACCAAGACATGCAGTAGCATCGGTCTTCCCGACCGGTGTGAAGAGGTGGGAGGTCTTGTGTCTTGTGTATTGTGTATTGTGAATATGTGACGAATTGGAATAGCGGAGTGACGAACGTGGATTGTTTTTTCGCGATGTAAGTGGAACGGTTGGTGATAACGTGTCTAGTGCAACTCTGGAGAAAGTGGTGGAATTAGCTCAAGTGATTTGATGACTGAACATGTGAAAAAGAACGATGATATATATTAAGTGTTATCTGGTCGACTACTTACGACCTCACTCGCCATCACCCCACAGACGGCCGACGGTCAACGACGGATGCTTTTCAACTTGGTCCTGGTACTGGTTACGCCAAGGTTCTTGTTGGTCTAGTTGGACCAAAGCTTCGTTGAGGTCCAAGACCGGTGTAGCGCACCCAAGACCGGGGTACCATGTGCCACCGTCAGCCAGAAGCCGGGTCTTCTCGACGCGACGCCGCGGCATATGAAGTACGACTGGATATAAAAACACATCGACGTCGCACTCGTGGGCCAGCATCCCGTCCAAAACATATTGGCACAGGGACTGCCAGGCCTCACCCGCTCTGATCCGACGCCGCTTGCGGTTATTCTGGATGGTCGCCATGCCAGGGTCTTGCCGAACTCGTTCCGGGGGAAGCACCAGATAGTGGGATGCCTCCCAGATGGCTTGAGCGTGAGTCTTGTTAAAATATTTCACCCGACTCATGAAATCATTGGCCCACAGAGTCGAGTGGAAGATGAACCCCAGCTTGGGATGCTCGAAAATCTTCCACGGCTCGTCAGCGTACAAGCGGGAGATCTGTGCCGACGTGATCAAGTCCGGCCGCCATTCCGACGCGGCAGGAACTTTCTTCGCCGGCGGGAAAAGCCAATGGTCTGGACGAGAGAAAGACCGGGCCAGGAGCTGCTTGGTCAGGGTGGACCGGCGTAAACAACCGATCTGCCCTGGCGACCACGGCAAAGTATCCTCACGCGTTCGTGGCGGAAGGGAAGAACTGTCGATTGCCACGTTGGCCAACAAAGCATCTTTGTAGAGCTTGGACGTCCCAGGCAAGACCGTAGGTGTTGACTTTGTCGACGCATGAGGTGGTGGAACGCCACCAAGCGGACCGGTCTTCTTGGTCTGCTCCGAAGTCGATGCAACTTGAACAAAACTTTCATGTGGACTTGTTCGCGACTTGGTTGGGATGGGGACAGCAAACTCCGAATCACCGGAGTCTTCGCCGGCGTCATCCCAGGATGAGACCTCTGAATACTTGGCACGGTCAGCACCGGTGGTCGAGGGCGCTAGATTTTTGGAGATGTTACTGTCGTCATCCTCGTCCAAGATTGGGCCCATGAGAAGCGCCTGTGTCTTGGCTCGCTTATGGGGCACCGCACGCTTCCCTTCGAGTTCAGGGTCGCGCGCTATGCCCCGCGCCCTCGAGCTACCCGGCGTGTCCGCGCGCTTCTTTGATTTGTGTGGAATTTCGGGCTGGGAAATTTCGGCCAATGAACGGACTTGGTCTTGGTCCCGGTGTAGGTCCACCAAGGCGGTCGACGCAGACCAGTCTACGCTGGAGGCAGCAACCAGATGCCGACGAGGACGCAACAGGTCAACCAAGCGCTGATGACATTCTTTTAATACAGCCCGACGACCGTTCGCTGCCTGCGTCCAATCGTTCGACTTGCGTTCACAAGACCGGACCCCATCGGTCTGGTCTTGAATCGAAATTTGGAGCTCGGTGAGACGCCTCTCGAGATCGTCGCATTGAACGCTCAACGTGGTCTGGTCCAGCAGGCCTTCCGCTTGCTGCTGTTGGACCAGCACAAGCTTCTCCCGGAGATGAAGCTGATGAGCTTCCAAACGGGTCATCTTGTTGCGCGCGGTTATGAGCCCAGTCAAAACCTGACGCAGCTGGAGGTCATGTGTGTTCGACTGCCGATCGGCGGCAAGCAGGGCATTGATCGCTTTGCTGATGCCAGGAGGTATACGGGCTGGAGGTATACGGGCTGAAGACAAACGAAAGTTAGAACAGGTCCAAGGTGAAGACCGGACATGCATGCTTACGTTGTGTCGCCTGTTGAGCAATCTGCTCCTTGAGACGTGCGATCTCTTCAAGTGCGTCTTGCAACTGCGCGACGGTCCTGGTCTGAGTACCTGCCGATGTCTGAGGTGCAGTAGAACGATGGGAGCTGCCAGACCGGACCGACCGGACGGGCGAAACGACATGCGATGACGTGGTATGCGAGGTGCCTACAAGAACGTTCGTTAAGGAAACACAAGAAGGTCAAGTCCAGCAGTGCAAGTACCTGGAACGGATGAAGAAGATGGTTGCTCCATGTCGGAAAAGTCTGAATGACCAAGGTTCAACTGAATTTGATGGACGAGGTCAGACCGTTGTCGTTGTGCGACACGATCTGACTCGGGGGCGGCTGTGGAGAAGCGTGGCCAAAATTTGGCACACTTCTGGTCAAGTTTTGTCAAGGCATTTTGTCTAATTTCGGATTGGTTTAAACAAGGGGGGCTTTTCAGCCTATCAGACTCAAGAAGTGTCAAGAACGCAAGTTTTGGTGAGTCACCCGACTTTGGGTATTTTACATATTTTTGTGGGGGTACATTTAGGGACTATAGGGTAGTAGTATTTTAGTTGTGGTTTTACCTTTTAGGACAGAGGTTATACCTTTAAGTAAGGAAATCTTTTAGCTTTCGGAAAAGTGGCTGAAACCTCTTCTGGTCTTGGTCCACACCACAGCTAGGGGTCGCCGTTCTTCCCTTTTCGTACGCTAGTCGTCTCCGCCCGCCGCGGAGTGTTTGGGGGCAGAGGGTCGAATTATCCCCTCTCGCCCATTATACCCGGTCTGGACGCGCCGCACGCGCACTTTGGCCCACCGGAAGTCCCTCGACGGGAGTACGATTTGGCGATCTCAACACCTCAACTCAAGTACGTTTGGAACGTGCTATTCAATGGATTGGTCTTGGCGTGGATATATCGTTTGTGGAGTTTCACGAGCATATTGGGTCTTTACGCGGACATATTGGCTTGTTTTAATATTGGTTGGAAACTAGACCGGTTTTGGTCTTATTTCGTATTGGTCAGGAACTAGACCGGAACGGTCGGTCTACCCTCTATTATTTCGTATTGGTCAGGTCTTGATCGTTTGGACGATAGACCTATTGGAAGTTATCTCTTGGAAGTGTTTTTGGTCTGTTTGTGTCCGGGGTGAAGAGTTCCGCCCCAGAGATACCTACCCAGATCGGTCTTCTATATTCAAGACCGCTCCGATCCAATCTGCGATCCCGATCCACCGAGTGTGTAACTAGCCCATTCCATCGGGTACACAAGGTGAGATGGACACTAAACAATCGGACCAGGTGGGTTCTGATGACGACCGGTCGTCTGCTTGCAGCGGACGATCGGACCAGATCTCGAGTGGTGGTCCGCGGAGTACCCCCTCCGAAAGTTGGAAGGCTGGGCGCGATGGTGGTAGTCAGGTTATCGATGCTAATGTTTTCGATTTCGAACTTGACTCCACCACAGGGTTAAAGTCCGAACGCACACATGAATAGAAAAGATAATTTTGGAAGGGACTTTACCTTTCAGGAGAACTCGAAGCCTCTTCTTTGCCCATTCTTGCATGAACTGAGCTCTATGATTCTCGTCGGCGGTATCCTCCGAATCGATGAAGAAAGTACCGGCATCCGCGACAGCGCAAAGGTTGATGAGGTTGTGGGAAACGTCCTCGCTGGCATCAAGAGTAACAGAAACCAACGCGGAGTCTTCAAGATCCATTTATACCATTGCTTTATATTCAGCATAGGCGTCGTCGAGGAGCGGCCCGGCAAGTATCTTGCGAGAGGGAGGACGGTAATGGTTCCGAGAAGACGAAAACCGTCATTCATCCATTCGTCATCGTAAACCGTGAAAGGGCGAGCTGTGGTTTGAAAATGAGAAAATGCAGGTAAGATATTGCAGGGATTGACTACAAGAAATTGAATGCGCCCCAAACATTTGCAATACGCAGCCAAAGCGAAGGCCTTGTCCAACTTCTTCTTGGAAGCGGGAGAGATGACGCCAATGCGACCCTTTTTATTGATGCTGCTGCTGATGAGACGCTTCTGGGGTCTGCCATCAATGCTGCGAAGGTAGGCTTTGCACTGAGGTAAATGCTCCTTCATTCTTGTAGCATTCTTTGCAAAGGTGCTGCCACAATGACGACATTTGACGACCCCGGATTTCGATCAGCTTGGTTGGTCTGCAAATTGACGATGGACATGCTCATCCTTCTTCCTTCCCATGGCAGCAGGTGGTAGAGATGGCAAGCAGGAGGAGGAGGGGTGTTGATGAATGGGGCACTGAGGCAATTGAAGAGGGTGATGGTAGGATGGAGGCTAATTGGGAAAGATGGGTTGGGGTGCTGCAGGTCAGATTGTGGTGGCGAGTTTTTGCTTTCTAAATTATGTAAGGCATACATGGTGTCAACTTGGCCTAATTTTCGAAGCTATTAGGTGCTGCTGGGCTCAGTTGGTATGATATCAACTTTTTACCCAGCAACCTGTGTTCGAATCCTGGCAGGCGCGCTTTTTTGTTTAAGTTTTTGTCCTTTTTTGCCTTTGCCTCTCTTTATTTCCGACCTTATGTAAACAAAAATAAATTACATGTAAAAAAAAATTACGGTAAATTACGGGTAATTTACGTAAATTACGGGGCTTGTAAATTACGGTGTCTATCCCTGGGATACGGAGGAGGATATATCCTGTCATACGTGATACGAATGCGCACGCGAGAAACTATCGACTACATACCATTACCATGTATTTCTATTGAAAGGAAAGACACTAGCATTACACGGAACTGGATCAGTTCACCGCTATCGCTGGTGCGTAATCCTAAACAGCCAACGGTATTTTCCACTCGGCAACTTCCAGATCGTGCTAAACACTCCCACAAAAAAACTCGCTTCATATTTTTTTGCTGATCCATCGAAATTGAGCACCGTGACGCTCTTGCCAAGTTCAGCAGTTGTGATGGCATTGGCATCACCTGCCGTGGTTTCTCTTCATGGAAGGGACCATCGCGTTTTGAGTGACTATGAAGTTGTAGGGTATGAATGGTTATCCTCGCTAAGACCGCTACCCGGCAGTACAAGAATCAGAGAGTGGATAGATGTTTTTTGTCCCCCAGAAAATTGAAAATGACACAAACCCCACTTGTGGGATCAAGATTGAGTTTGCAGCCGTACGAAGCGACTTTGTTAAGTTGAATATCTAGGTTTCTGATTCAAAATAGGTTTGGTAGGTAGGAAGTTGTAGACATAAACATTTGGAAATTAATTGGCTTCCTTGAATCGAGCGCCTCGGCTGTAAGGAAAAACACCTGACGAAAATGGTTTTTAAAGTATGGTCGTCAGGTGCTATTCATAACTAAAAACGCTTAACAGGGATAGGTGAACTGGTAGGCTCAATTGCTAGTCATTAGTGTAGAACAATGTGCCGCACCAGAAGTGAGACAAAGTATGATCACACTAGGCAAGATTACCTGCGGCAAGCGGAGGAACTGTGCCACTTTGTCCAAACTGTAGAATATGACGATAAAATGCCGAAAGAATTTCCAAATAGAAGTGTACATACGGTGTTCGGAAGGACGAAGGTGAGCGATAAATGGGGCGAAGAAGGAAGTTTAATCAGAATTGTCCGAAGGGAAACACAAGAAAAAATAATCGTTTCCATTAAGTATCACGGCAAATAGTGGTATCGAGAAGGACAAGTGGATATTGGTAGATGTGCGGATATGCACTTAAAAAAAAACGAAAGATATAAGCTATTGAAGTAACGTTGAAGAAGTATCCGGTGTCTTTCCGAGGTGATAAAAACAAACAAAATAACGAAGAAAGGATCTGTTTCCGTCTATGGGACGTGCGAAAAAGGAAATCAATAGAGATTGTAAATGTTTCTTACGTGGAAATCTTTCTCCAAAAGTATTATCCGGGTTGCGTTCAGCGGGGTATCATATCTCGATGGAAGTCGAGTATGGATCAATCGAGATACCCCCATAAGGGTATGGAAAGGTAAGTGACCCAATAGAATTTTTTATGATCTGATGGCAGCAGTGGAATCGAGTAACAATGAAATTCGAAATAAAAATGACGTTCAAAGTGGATTATGATGCTTTTTATGCACGCTTAGGGCTTTTGAACTACGCTACATCGTAAATCTAGGCCAAGATACGACTTCACAATCAAGACCACTGATTTCATGAGAAATTCCTTACCTGCGCACAATGAGAATACAAGAATAATAGCGCTGTTTATGCGCTGATCAACAGAATTGGAGTAGTCTGCTTGGAATTAAAGAGCCGATAACGCACAGGAAACAGCAACCACCAAAAAATGGACGTGGATTCAACCGAAATATTTACATGTTGAGAACCGACGGTGTAAAATTTCAATTATTTCTGGTATATAATGCCAAAGGAATGAGGCAGACAACCAGAAAAGCAATGGAAAAGCAGAGCGCATGCACCACACAATTATCAACATGAAGCGGTGAATGGTGGTCTTTACCTCTCCTTTGGAGTGATACGGTCGATATATGTTGGATATGTTTTGAATAGAACACCGACATTCGCAAGATCACGGCGGATGACATCAGTTGAAGTTTTAACCGGAACAAGTCAATAGTAGCGTTTGGTTAACCTTGTACTTTATACACAAATTCCGTCGCCCACATGGCCCAAATCAGTTTGACAGGACCTAACGTGGTAGAGTGGTTCATCTACGGGACCGGAAGGTCCCGCGTTCGATCCCGGGCCAATCCAATTTCGTTGGTTTCATCAAAAAGTGCAATGTGACGAAACGAACCCAAATCGGTTTGATATCGATCACGTGGTCGAGTGGTACACTGCTCACTATGAGACCGAGAGGTCCCGGGTTCCATCCCGGGGCCAATCCAACCTGGTTGGTTTCAAAAACTATGAGCCCAAAATGGCGCTTGGCAAAAACAGTCATGAAAGTCAAGGGTTTTAAGGAATATCCAACGATCGAACGAAATGTCACAACACACGTTAAAAACATCGAAAACCTTGGGTGACACGCAGAATCAACAGTTGAGAAATATTTACTAATGACATGAGCTCCACAAAAACGAAAACAAAACCCTACACCTAGACAAAACCAAACCCTGGAACCAAGCGAAGAGAATTTTAGTTTTGAAACGAGTTAGGGGCATAAACTGAAGAGATCTATACGTTACAAATACGGAACTGCATACCTCGTATAGTATATATATGCGTATGAAATGTCAACAATTGAAAAATATTCCATCATATATGTAAAAAGTCACGACGCTCTGGGTATGAAAGCACACGAGATGCTGTAGAAAGATAGAAACAAGCGCGTGAGGAAACCAAGAAACGGTAGCAAATCGTTGAAATCTCGTTACAGAGATCACGACCGAATCATGGACGTATGTCCCCTTGCTTCTGCTTCTCCGGAGGAAACTTCTTGATTCGATCGATTATCGAGTTAGCACGTGCGGAGGATTCGATCAAGTCGCTGCATACGAAGGAAGCTCACCACGATACACCCACGAAAGCACGCATCCAAGTCCTGGCCGAGTGCAAGATTGTGGCAGACACGGCCTATGGCCACGCGCTCTCTCGACGATCTATATGTGCTTGGTGACTTCGGCAGTCAGGAAGCACATGTCGATCGAAACTTAGAGTGATCTGGTATTTATGACCTCGTGCGGCGTCACAATGATATCGAGCATGCGATCATGCGCGGCTAACGGTACTTGCTCCACCAGCTGTGGCGCCAAGCACAGACCCTACACATGGTCAACGTTGTAGCATGCATTCAGACGCGAAAACATAGTGCAAGGAAGGGTTCGTACGATCGTCACAGGGGGTGGATGTCCAATAGCATCGTAGTGCTCCATGAGGCGACGTAAGAAGGAGTCTACAATACGAAAACAACCACAATTGGTTACACACATCTAACACCAATTGCAACATTTAGGTCAACGTCCATCCCCACCATAGAATCCTTTTCCATGACCGAGACGCCCTCCTCGACGATCGAACGCTACACCCGGCAGCAGCACAAGGTCTATCTCGTCACATTGCATGGCGTCTTGACGTGGTATCCCCGTGTCTGTAAGTACAGAGGGGTCTGGAATGTGCCATTGATCCTACCCAACGTCGAGTGTGTCACACTAGATTAAATCACGGAAGCGCGAGCGCGACACGGGCAAGTAAGTCCACAACGGTGAGGCTACCTTGGGAAAGCGCTGAATTTCATCCATGGACTGTACTTGCAACATGGTAAGATCATCGGCCGACGGTCCCATGATCTTGGGGACATAGACCTTCTTGTTCGAGGCAAAAGCGGTTTGCAGCAGCTCCGTCGTGGCGGCCTCCTTGGGCATCGCTAAGTACACGCTGATCCCACGGGCGCGCGCGAAGTCCGGGAGACAAGACACTTTGTCCGCGAGCGCTCGACTTTGTGCCATCACGTCGACGTCCGACAAGGTTTCGAGCGCGGACGCGATTTCGCGCCGCATGCTCCGTTTCAGCGCCGCAATCATGGGGAGACGAGTGTCTGTAGCCATGGGCGCAAAAAGTCGAGTAAATCTATATAGGAATAAAAAGTTTTGCCATCCTATCCCGTGATTTTGGACGTGCAAAAAACAATCCTCTTTGTAGTAATATACACCTGGTTCGAAAAATACTCAAGGGTTATTATCAATTATCAGAAGTAGCCCAGTTTGGCAAGATTTGTTTCAAATCTAGCCCACCTCTAATTGTTTCCCGAACCTCGGTTTATTGAGCTCTTGGCTCATGGCTACGCATGATACGCTACTCGCAAGGGCGAGCACGACGTGCCTGGACCGGCGGAGGATCAACAGGATCCTCCCCCGGAATTTCCTCGCTGGTCGAGTACGCTGGAAGCTCCACCGTGCCGCGGAAGCAGGATGCGCCGGTGGCCTTGCTGAAGCAAGCGTCGATGTCCGCTTCGGCCCACTCGACCTGCCGCGGTGTAGCAAGCGCAGGCGTGCACGCACGGAATGCCCAGGTTCTTGTACGCACGTCTTGGCCGCGATATATACTGCGTGGTTCGGGGGCACCGATGTTGACGATGAACTCGTCCGCACTGAGCTGGGCCACGTTCATACCACATGATTGATTATGGTTTCCACGCAGCAAACCCCTTCCACTTCGGTGATGATTTCTGCTACAGCGTCGACGCGCACTCGCTTCTGGTAGTGGCTATCGACCTTGAGCAAGATGCCGCGCAGCATGCCGTACAACTGCATCTTTCGCAGCGGGTTCAGCATCGCGTTCAGGCTCACTGCGATGTTGGACGTGGTGTCGCCGTAACGCGTCCGAGGGCAGAACGCATCGCACCAAGTTGGCAGCGGGATGCTCGTCATAATACATGAACGGTCTCGTAGCTGACGCAGCTCCGCAGTATCCTGTTCGCCTCTGCTGACGTCTGCTCTTTCGCAATGGCAAAGCAGAGGTTCGTCACAGCTCGCGCGACACCGCGGAAACTTGACCTTCACATTATCCACGATATGCCACACGCAGAAGGTGTGGTGGGCCTCGGGGAATTGCATCGCGTTCCGCCGGAATGAAGCCCTTGTCGCGGTCGTACACGAAGAGCAGGTGTTCGGCCATGCGCTCCATATGGCATCCCTCACGGAACAAGTTCAGGAACCAGGTCCAGTTCGCGTGGATCTCCACAGACACCACAGCGAAGCAAAGAAAAAGCTTCTCTTTGAAGCGGTCGCGCGTGACCGCAACCAAGAGGACCCAGCCGTACCGGGACTTTACATGGCACCCTATAGCATCACGACGAGACGCACAGGTGTGGTCCTCAATGCCTCAGAGAACACGAAGAGTTGCGAAAACTCACCACCGGCCGTTTCAAACCGACAGATTGACTCCGGAGAGCGCTCAGTCAGCTGCGCCAAGTACCGAGACGCGTGCGAGTATCCATCCTCAACACGGCCATAAACGGACACTACTGCGCGGAGTAAACCACGCAGTGCCGTCTGGTAGCGCACAAGAGTAACATGGTTGGCGAGAAGCGGCCCATCTGACGGGGGCGAATATTGCGTCTGCCTGGACTGCTCCAGCCACAGTGGTTACAATCCATGCGTGGTCTGCCGCGCTGGGATGGCACACCGGGGCACAAGTGTGCCTGTCGCAGTGCTTTTTGTGACGTGGCATAACCCGTCCTTGCGGACACGAGCAGCAACTGCCTAGTCGCATGAGCGACATTCGACGGCATACCTGATGCTGGTGCTTCGAGCGACCTTGAAACTGAAGCTGCCGGCGATATTGGTACGCTTAATGGCATCCAAAACCTTAGTCTTTGACTGGTAAGTGTCGGACAGCTCCATTGTGCAAGAGTTGGAAACAATTAGAGGTGGGCTGGATTTGAAAAAAATCTGGCCAAACTGGGCTACTTCTGATAATAACCCAATATTCAAATAGAAGCGGTTGGAGGAACTTTTGTAGAAGTCTTTTTTTTATTTTTTTACTCCAACCAGCCAGCCGCGGGGCCAATGAGCGGGGTGCAACCGATAAGAAATTATTGTCCACCGAAATTTTCCAACCTATGCGCAAGTTACTTCGAACCCGGACATTTTAGACGCACCTTCCGTGCCTGCCGGTTTCGAGGCATGATTCCGTATGCGTGCGAGTCCAGCGGCCGGCCCGGTCACTTTGTGTCCCTTGAACCAAGCTGTGGGAACCATGTCATGAACCCAGCCCCAGCCGCGACAGTTGAAGCCCAGGCGCCAACTCGTCTTACCCGTGGAACCCATGGAGTTCGTGGAAACCGTGGAGTGGCAGAAAATGGTGGAGCAGCAAACCGAGCAACCAGAGTTGGGGAGTTGTACCGTTATGCCGTTCGCCCGGGTTTTCAAGAGACTCCAATACCACCTCACCCGCACAGCCTCGGTCCCATGAATGTCGAGTGTCCGCACTGTCGCGCTCTGCACTGGGCCGAAGAGTTAAGTTTTTTTCCTTCCTCCTGTTGCGGGTGCAGCTTCCCTCTCTGCAGCCGGTCCCGGAGCCGTTGTAGTCTCTGATTGAGGGAACGCATGCCGATTCTAAGCGGCTCCTTGAGAAGATCTGGCTGTACAATACCAACCTGGCGTTTGGGTGGTTCGAGGCAATTGAAGACACCGTCCCCGGTCACGGTCTGCAATCGTTCCTGGTGTGCGGTGAGATGTTCCTCCGATTGGGTCGCCGTGACCTCGGAGCGTGGACCCAAGTTTCTGCAGACATATCCGTACGACCGACAGGCGCAGACCAAACGTTTTCAGGTGATGCAGTGTACATCGCGGACCTCATTGAGATGCTTCGGGTTCACAATCCCTACGCCGCCCAGTTCGCTTTGGCCATCCGACTCAAGACGTGGGTTGCGGATCGTGTGTAATCCTGGGAGACCAGCGAGTGCTCAACGTCACCGTGGCGATGAGGTCACTCTTCTGATACCGGAAGAGATACCAACGACCGGGAAATCTACCTCCAGCGACGTGGTGGTGACTTGCTCAAGATGTCACATGCGCATCGTTCCTACGACGATATGGTATCCGTTCGGAGAAGACGGATGGTGTCCCGGGATTCCCAACAAAGGCGTGGATCAGTAAAACATTCAGGTTCCCGACAAGATTGCCCTCGTCGCGTTCGTTAGAACACCGTGACTGTCATGGAATTCTACCGATAACGCCTGATACCCCGAACCGACGACATGCGGGTGTTCCGGTATGGACGGCTCTTCCACCAGTACGTGTTGGGAGTGTACGCAAAAATGGAGGGTCTTCCACAACAAATCCCAGGACCAGACATTGGAGCAAGTGGGTCTGTACCTCACGAACCCGTCTTCACCCGTGATCAGTTTTACGTCGCCATTTCCCGTGCCAAGTCTCTATCCAGCGTGAAGATTCTCGCGCAAAAGAACACCGTGCCTTGGAAGACGGGTTACGTGACGCGAAATGTTGTGTACACAGAAGTGGTTGAAAAAGTCGAATATAACAAACAATTGAACATTGTAAGAATTTGATTTCCTTCACACATTCAGCCCGTCGACGCACCAATGCAACGACCAATGCAACGAGCGAAGTTAGCTAAGTGCTTGTTACCTATTAAAAATATTTTTAGATAATAAGGGGGACGGGCTAAACGGCGGCAGCAAGTGAAAGACTAACCAGCAGCAAGTGAGGCAGCGACTAGGAAAAAACAAAAAAGGTACCAAAAAGGATATACTTTTACCTTTTTGGGACTTTTATGCGCGGTCGGCTGCTGCTGCCTTAACATCCTTTACGGACTTTCTGCAATATAACTCACTGCTGTCCTTGTCAATCAAACAGGATATTCTATGACACCGCATACTATGATGCAGACAATAATGGGCAAATCTTTTTTACATTGAACACCTTTGATAATATAGAAAAGAAAAAATGCAAAGGACAAATGCAGGAGCTCATGATGATAACGTGGTGCTTATTGGACAGCGCTTCGGTAACCGAAGTTCAGCGCAAGATAATCGCGGGAAGCTTTATTACTGGAATCTGACCACTAGATACTCGGTTTAGGACGCCCAATCGGCGACAAACTCCACGAAGGTATGAGTGTGCGTAGTCAGTGATAGAACTATTTCGTGATTACGCATGCGAATACGTCTAGAGCTTCTCACGTAGGCATGGTAAATTCATTGCATCCCTTCCGCTTCTGCTTGTGACTTGTTCTTGGCCATCCGTTGATGTCGCTCCTTCATTTTTCTGCTTCACATATTCATTTGAAGCTTTTGCGCGTCTAAAATTTTCAGCCCTAATTCGTTCCTGTTGATCGTCGACGTGCTTTACCATCCTAATTAAATCGATAATCTACATCTTGATGCGTAAACTTCAACTTATTATGCCCTGCGTCCACTCCAAACGTAACATTCCACTTAGTCAAACGTTCTTCCACGTGAATCTGTCAAATAAACAATAATCTCCACAACAAATCCAGCAGTCGTCACAACCACAGCCTTGCGTGTTAATGCGGTGTTAATTAGTCTGGTAATTAGCACATTGTATGTGCGAGGATGCGTAGCGCCAAGAATCAACGGTCAGAGAAAACGTCTCGTCGCAAAGAAAGAAAATGCAGAACTAATATATTTGACTATAACTAAATTATAGTCTGACACAAATACACAAACATTGAGTATACCTATTGTTTGGTCTTGTACGAAGATGTCCAACTTTAAATGCCTTGATCCGCGCATAAAAGTCCCGAAAAGGTAAAAAGTATATCCTTTCTGGTACATTTTTGTTTTCTCCTAGTCGCTGCCTCACTTGCTGATGGTTAGTCTTTCACTTGCTGCCTTTTAGCCTGTCCCATAATAAGGCTTACACTTTAATATTTTTGTTTCTTGATCAAAAATGTAATCAATTTGGATATTTAATTAAGAAAAAGTTTATATTACTTCAATTTTGAATATTTTTAGATTTATCCAGTAATTATGGGCATTGTTATTTCTACACCTCAAATTTACTATTTCCACACACACCCCTCAACACGTGACCATATTCGCACTAAAAATACGTCTCTATCTATAGAGAGAGAGACTCACCACACATGATCTGTTTTAGTTCTGGAGCTTCCGTTAGAGAATGACGAAAAAAGTCTTGTGTATGAATCCGGTCCTGATCGAGTATTTGAGTCTCGCGTGCTCAAAGCGTTTGCGACAGAGGGTATGTCACACTTAGACAAGAGTGATCGAGGTGTTCGGTCAATGTCTGGAGAAGACGCGCAAGGTCTTTTTGGTGCTACCAAAAGTGGCTGGCGACTTTTGGTAGCGGGTTCCGGGGCTCTTGGATGGGAAATTGTCGGGGCAAACCTCATTAACGATTGCTTATTATTAATAAGGGTACAACGGTGCAACGTTAGCTATGGTGTACTTATATGAAAGAGACTGAGGATAAATGTGTCCTTGTGTAGGTTATTTTGGGGACAATCTCGGCGAGTGTTTGGAACGTTAAAGTGCCAAGACTACTGGTTGTTCATTTGGGCGTTGAGTTACCGCCTGTCCCCCATCCGTATGATTTTCTTACCGCTTTGTATTTCTTTGTTTCGTACATGTTAACCTGTAGAAGTACCGACTCGCTACTTCCCTTCACAAGAATAACTACCGTTACTCTTTTAAATACTCGTGAGCATCATGTCCCCTCTAAATTGGCTTTGATTGTTCTGTGTCCACCGCCAGTCCCTCACTCCAATACTGAAAGTTGTCCGAGGTAATCCGGTTTCACACCCTCTAAAAATCGTCCGCATTGCATCGTATTACTTTGTTTCCATATTTTTTTGGAGTTGGTCCTCACTTCGCCTCCCAAATCATTCATAATCTTGAGAGTTGGTTTGGGGACCAGTTGCATCCCCCTCTTCCATGAGACATGCTTTTGGTGTTGAGAAATTGTCCTTACGACTACCTCACCCGAAAGTTTTGGTCAGGTAGGATGCGCGTTAGTAGAGGTGCGTCGGTCGCTTTTGAAAAGTGACGGAAAGTGTATAATGTAATATTAGAAATATTAAGATTGTAAAATTCTAATAAATTTAGTCTAATTCCTAACTTGAGTATCATAGACATTTATAGCCATTGAGGTTTTATTTTTATTTCACCCAAACACTGCGGGTAATATAACATCATCAATTCAATCCAATTTGCTTTCGCAATTCTTGCACCCGCTGCGCATTGAGGTTCTTTGTTAGTATGGAAGAAAGTGTGGAGGAAATCGATAAAACCGGTGATATTCACCATGCATTACCATGCAGGGATGGAGTATTTAAGTTATGCCGTAATCAAGAAACAGGCGAGGGACCTATGGTACGGAATCGAGTTAACAGACGCTACAATATCTGTGCACAAGGCAACTGTCACTCAAGGAGAAATACTGTGGAGCATGCACCACAGACAGGATTGGTGGGGTAGAGGGTTTGAAATTGAAGGGGTCAATTACGCCCATGGATCGCATGGAAAATCACTACATGTTATTTTGTAGGAAACGTAAGGGGAAGTGCAGTGTACTATCTGATTTGATACTTTTGATCAGATAGTATACGCGTGGGTAAGAGCGTGAGCGAGGGGAACGCTGTACGGTCGCCGCTAGACGTGATAAGTAGTCAATAAAGTGTGGTGAAGCGAAGAAGAAATTGTACGGTCAGTTTATATCGGTATATCGCCGATCAGTTTGGATTGATCGGGTTGGTTGAAAGGGAAATGGCTTTTGAGCTAATCGTGTGTTAAAATTACCAAGTGTGCAGTTCTAAGTAAGTCATACGATGTTTAATGTAGTTTACATATTAGTTTTTTTAATGGATATAAATACAATACGTATTTTTCTTGGTTCCAAGTTACCACTTACGCATAAGTCGCCCCCTCCTGCCGCGGAGTCTTTGGGATCGGAGGGTTAACAGGGTCCCCTTCAGCTCAATTTGCCCGGCCGGGACGCGTACAGACGCACTTGGCCCGCGGAAGTCCCTCGACGGGAACTCGTACTTGGCTCATCACTCACTTCAGATCGCACACGTTTGGAACGTTTATTTACATCAATTGGAAAATTTTACGTGGAGAACTCGTTTGTGGAAACCTCAAGATTTTGATTACGTTTGTTTGGTTGTTCTCGATTGGATTATTGATCTCTCGTTTTGGTTGGTCTCTGCGATCGGCTATACGCGATCTGACCTGGAAGTATACTTAAACTAAGTATATTTCATATATTCATGTATTTAGAGTGACGATTTCCGCCCTAGGTACACCCTACCCCAGAAGTGGATGGTTAAATATCGATCCCAAACAAATTTATATTGAGCGACGGTCCACTGAGTGTGTAACCACCCAAACCACTGGTTACACAAAGTGAAAGGTGAGAAACGTGAACGCAAATCGGACTAGGCGTCCTACAGCACTGATCGGTCGTCAGACAGCGACAGTCGATCCGATCGAAGCTTAGGCAAAGGTTAGCCCCCCCGGAAGTTGGTCGGCTGGGCACGATGGTGGTCGGGTTCAGGACACTTCGGTGTTCAAATTTGAACTTGACTTCACCACAAAAGTTGTTAAAACGAAGGTGTATATTTATAGTAATAGAAATATTCCTAGGTCTTAAACACATCTAAATTTACCTAAGAAATTTAAACATGAAATCTTCCCACGTGTATTCAGTTTCCGCATTCCAAATTTACACTTTACTCAAAAGTCCAAAGTCAATGCATCAAAATTCCACACTCCTCTTGAAACGGTGCGAGATATAACTTCATTAGTTCAATCCAATCTGTTTGCTTAAGTCTTGAATCCGTTGCGCACTAAGACCCATCGTGAGTAGATCAGCAATCATCTCAAAACTTGGCACATCAGTTGCTTTTACAGCGCCTTCTCTTGTAAAATCCCTTAATAAATTCAACTTGACATCCACGTGCTTCGTACTTTCAGCATTAGCTTTTCACATGATTGATTGCTACTTCACTGTCAATTTTCATCACTTAAGGTGTCTTGGTATTCATGAAAAAAAATCGAAAATACTTCTTTTACGCCAAGTGCTTTCCTTCCACCCACTGCTGCTGCAACAAATTCATATTCAGCTGTGGAAAGCGCGACTTTGCTCTGCTTCTTGCATTGCCAACAAATAATGTCTCCATTCTTGTAAACAACCGCAGCGCTGACATTGTTGAGGTCCAGTTTAATGGCGGCAAATCATCAACCGTGTTGCACGTGATTCGAATTGACATAGGCAATTTATCATAATACTTCAAGCGCATCTTCAAAGGCTTGGTGCCTTCTAATAATTAACCACCTTTTTTGCAGCCTTGTACTCACCTAAAGTCGGTGCGTGAGTCCGGCTTGTTGCACGGTGCACGGAAACGAGATATCCGGCGCAGCGAGATTATCGTCCGATACACCATCGTTGGGTCTGGTATACCGCTAATGTAATGGTCCGTTCCATTCTCTCGCATTTTCCGTTAGAGGCTGGATTTCGAGTCTCCGTAACCTGCCTCCGTTCCCCAATTTGTTTGAAAAAAATCCACAATCCGGTACTCTCCACATCCATCGGTACGTATCACGTGGATTCGACACTTAAATTCATTTTCGAACCACGTTAAAAAAATGTTCGAACATTTTCGCTGCTCGGTCCATTTTACAAGCAGCGAAAACTCGCACGTAGTTCGAAATAATCCACAAATACAACAAGATATCGATTTCCTCTCCGATCCAAACTTTAAGGTCTCTGTAGATCACGTCACCAACTCGTTCGATAGGCGGAATCCTTCTTGGGGTGGTTTTTTTCTGGTTCCTTTGCTTTTTGTACAAGTCAGGCAATTTGGTCGACTGTTATCCGTCAACAACATACCTAAACTGGGATCTTTCTTTGGCCATTTTTTCAAATGTATCATATGCCAAATAACCCAGGCGAACGTGAAAATGAAGCTGAGTACTTTCCTGTGCATCATTTCCTGCACTTTTTTGCAAAAGCATTCAGCAGCATGCTGAAAAACTGTAGCGTACATCCACTCTGCTTCTCTAGCCCAGAATTTGCAATTACCAAAGAGATGAACCGGAAATAAAAAAATTTACTTTTTCCACTTAATTGCCAAGCAATGTGTTCGTCATTTCTGTCATCTGCCATTATTACTTCAACGTGCTTGTTTCCGATAACTTCACGTACTCGAAGCGTAATATATAACAATTCAACAGCAACAATAGTGAAATAATAACGTAATAAAGACAATAGTAACTTTATTCAGTCCAAATATCCACTGCGAAAGACTCCACAAAGTAAAGCGTAACCAAACCACGATACTTCACACTCCACGAGTGAAAATTACGTTCCGCCCTCAAGAGAACGTACTAGCAACAAAAGTGTACTTGTGAGTCTTGTGTGTAAAGAACAAAAGTGACTATATTAGATCTAAGTTTAATACTTAACCTAATAAAATGTATGTATAAAATTGGGTATGACCCATAAAATTGGGCATTACCTAAAATGCATTTTGCCGAAAAGTTGTATTTACCCATTTGCGTCCGCCGTCAACTCAAGTCGGGGCGCGGGTCCTTCCAACACAATTTCTATTGTCTGCTATTGTGCATCCATTTCCAGTAACTTTTCGATGCGAAATGAGGTTCTTGGCAAGTTTCTATGGTCATGATTCATCTCCCGATGTACGCAGCGTTATTTTTCCGACGTTAGAAACAGATAAACTGCAGCCATCAGGGAGAGTAAATCCATCGGTCGGTCTACAATCGCCCGCCTGTTAAAGTAAACCTCTCATCAGAAACCAGTTTTCTGCCAGCACGATTGTCGATGATCCACAAATTTTCAGGCAAAATGCCACATGCAAACAGTCTAGTTGAGGACTCTTCCATTAGTTGACAGAGCGACTTTTCGGTTCCATGAACCATCAGACTTCCTGGCTCCTTTTTCGGGGCAGCCTTTCTTTTTATTCCCCTTTTGGGGGCAATTTCTTTAATGTGACCGGAACCACCGAATTTGCGTTCATTTTTGTCCGTTTTTTTCTTTGAAACATCGTCTTCCAGTTCCTGCGCCCACGATATCAATTCTTGCGAATAACACAGGTAATCCATACACATTGGATCATATCTGGCTATGATTGCGAATTTTAGCTGCGGTGTTGCGAGATTTACGATGTTTTCAACTATCAACTTTTCACTCGACCCACTTTACCGGGCCAGAGCTACTAGGTATGGGTAGTGCTTTTCCAAGTCCATTTCGGACTCTTCTCCGAAGCTAACCAAATAGCATCTTGGTGGTGAGAAATATTCACAATAAAAGTGATGTACATTTGGTCCAGGATGCAATGCAAATAAGGGGACATCGGCCACCACGTTCCAATGTTAGAGCGAAAATATTCGGCAGTCATGCCTTCAAGATGCTCCCCCAATTTATTAACTCTTAAGCTATCTGTCCACGCAAAACCAGACGATTTTTTTTAAATGGAAGCGATATCGAACGCTTCCATAAAAAATATGTCCATCGCTTAAAGCCGACCCCAATTCCCCGTTATATCTCAGAACCCGAGAAACTTTTAATGCCGAGCTTTGAAATTTTTGCAACCGTACTGAATAAAACGTGAAACATGTAGGGTTTTAGCCGGCGCACCGATGCCGCATATATTAGGCACGGAACCTTGGACATTTGGTAAGGACCTGGCTACATTTCCATGCGGTACCCCACAGGTCCCTATACCAAATCAGTTTTTAAGTCGTTCAAGGTCATTTGCTGTTCGAACG
Source organism: Peronosclerospora sorghi (assembly GCA_026184515.1). Taxonomy (NCBI): domain Eukaryota; phylum Oomycota; class Peronosporomycetes; order Peronosporales; family Peronosporaceae; genus Peronosclerospora; species Peronosclerospora sorghi. The sequence continues at coordinate 841,885 of CM047583.1, read as the reverse complement.
GATCATAGTAACACACTGTTCCTGGCAGAGACCGGGGAGTCTTTCCTCGACCCGGGCGCTGTGCTCGCAACCAATATTCGGCCTTGAGCTTGTTCCATAGACACAAGTCGTGTCTGAACTCCTTTTAGGCTTCCCCAAATAGTCTTCAAGACCGAACTTGCTCCATACCCACAGTCATCACTCTGTTTTTATCATCTCCGTTCAATTTTAACCCAAAAAAGCAAAACAAAAACCGAATCAGGCAAAAATTAAATCCACTAGCCCTCCAAAAGTAAGGAGTGTCCCACCATTTTCAAACGTGACTGAAAAAGAGAATCATTCACTCGTAAAACCACAAACTTAACGAGCAAAAATCACTTCTGACGAGCTTATTCCCTTGGGCTCATAACCTGTAGGAAACATAATGGGCAGCGCAGTGTATACTATCAGATCGGATACTTTATCAGATAGTATAAGCGTGAGTGAGCGCTAGAGGGGCGCTGTCCGGCATCCACTAGACGTGATAAATAGGTAATAAGTTGTTAAAACGAAAGTGTATATTTATAGAAATAGAAAGATCTCTAAATCTTAAACTCGCTTGAAAATTCACATGAACTTTAAATTTGAAATGTTCCCGCATGTATCCACATGAATTTATAGTCAATCCGTTCCCGCAGTCCAAATTTACACTTTACTCAAAAGTCCAAAGTGACTACATGAAAATTCGACATATATTTGTGGATGATAACTCAACATTGTGCGTGTTTTTCTTGCGAGATTAAGGAATTAAGCTGCGACAAAATTTGCACATATTGGTGTTTTTCGAAAGGACTTTTAATTGCAAGGTGTAACTTTTGCGTACAGACAGTGGAACAGAATACAAGAAGCTCGATTATTTTTGTAAGAATACAGGGATTGGGTGTCAAATGAGTAAGGCAGGAAACTAAGCTAGCAACGAAAGGCGAGACATACGCATCGTAAGGTTATAAATATGGCGCGCTATATGTTATTCGCTATTGGATTGAGTTTGTTGGAAGTTGACACGAGTTGGGGGCACGTGCAACTTACCGTAATGGTGGTTAATACCGTTAGCGCCTGACCGCCGTTGGGATGTAAGTTTCTTATAAAGAAGCGCGCCCTACTTGATCAGAGTAGGGGCACACGAGGGCAGGATGTAAGGTGACTTAAGGGGTAAAAGATATACTGAATATAAAATAGAATAGTACCTAAGAACCTAACCTAAAAGTTAATAATAGATAAAATCATAAAGTACCAAATATGCAATAAATGCAAATGTGGCAACAATGGTCACGTACACTTGGGATTTGTATGCAGCCTAACACCGGGCTGCACACACGCGTAGCATAGCAAATACCAACACTCCTTCCGCGATCATCGTTGCCACTCCTTGTGCAAAACATCATTAGCCCAGTCTAATCTTGCTGCGTAAACGGGAGACACGCGCTGCTCATAGTGGCTTCGTCAGCAGATCTGCGATCATATCATCACTGGCCACGTGCAGCGGTCTCAACGCTTCGCGCTTGACATAGTCCTTCAGTAACTTGAGCTTGACATCAACGTGTTTCGATGCTGCACCACTCGCTCCGTCCTCCAACAGTCGAATTGATGCTTGGTTTTCCATGCGTAACAGCATAGGTATCTCCACTTTAACTCCAATTTCTTCCAGAAACTCCCTCAAACCTAATTTTTTTTTCCACCAACCGCAGCCTCAACAAACTCCTCCTCCGCCGTTGATAACGCGACTGCACCCTGCTTTCTGCACTGACAACCAACAACCATGCCGTTCAGAAAAACCACGCAACCGCTCACACTCTTCCTGTCTGCCTTATTACCCGCAAAATCCTCATCCGTGTATCCGACCAACTGCAAACTGTCTTCATTCCTACCCTTACAATCCAAAAGTAACTTGAGCTCCTTCGATACTTTCAGGTACCGTAATATCTTCTTGTGCATGCGTCTCGTAACACGATGTACTGCAAACGAAATGTCCGGTCTTGTGCATCAAGAAATCCACAGTAAACTTCCAGATATTGATTAAAACACTCTCTGCGTCGGTACACCTTCCGCTCCAGTCTTAGGCAAGAAATTATCATCTTCACCATCATCATTAATATCCACAATCGGTAACTGTACGGGGTTAGCTTGCTCCATCTTGTACTTGACCAATAATTCGTCGATCATCTGATCTTGATCCATGGTATAACCAGTGTCTTGACTTCCACCAATACGTATCCCGAGAAACTTTTCTACCGGTACGAGATCCTTTAACTCCAATATCTGCATCATCTCGAAAAACTTATCAACGAGCTGCACTGTCGTTCCTGTCACCAGTAAGTCATCGACGTAAGCTCCAACAATCACAATGCCTTCAACATCTCTTCGTGAAAATATGCACGTGTCCGTCATGCATTGCTCGAACTTCAAATCAATCAGCGTCTTACACAGCAACTCATACCACATTCGTCCAGCTTGTTTTAATCCATATAGGGTCCTCTTCAAACGTAAAGCCAAACACTTAGTAGAATCCACTTCGAAACTTCGTAAAACTTCATCCTTGATTACCATGCCTTGAGGTATCTTCAACAAATATCGAAATCTTTCTCCGTATGCGCCTTCGGGTACGCGCTGGGAACATCTCCGTGCCGTGCCGGCACATTTCACACTTGAGCCATCGCCAGCACTACCTTACCTCCTTGACATTGCTAAGATCCATCACAGTCGAGAACGTAAAAGTAAAATACCGTCCGTAAACTTGCTTGTCTCCACGTGTCACGAGTCTCGCCTTGTACCTTTCTCTAGTTCCATCTGCCTTCGTCTTCGTCTTGTATAACCATTTCGTAGGTATATCCTTCTTGTCTTGACACTTCACGACTTCCCAGGTATCCATGTCCTGTAAAGCTTTTTAATTCCACTTCTTCAGCCTCCTTCCACTTGCGTGCGTCGTCTCGCTTATGGGCTTCATTGTAATTACTTGGGTCCTTCGGATATCTTGACTTGATCTCCTCGTCATCCGGTCCCATCACCGCGTATACAGCCAACGCGTGTTCTTGCACACTTGTGCTCCTTTAAACTCTTTATTCACTTCAATGACGGCTCCTTCCGTCCCAGACTTCTTCTTCGTCTTCTTCCGATTTAACGTGTCCTTGTACGCCTTGAACTTTGCTGTTTCTTGTGTCGCTCGCTTCGGTTTCACGCTATCCTTTCTTGGTATATTCGGTGCCTGTTCCACCGTATCATCAATGCGCTCCGGCTCGCTCTCAGATCGTTCTTCCACACCATCTTCTTCTTGGTTTTAGCATTCGTATCCGTTTCATCCAGCGCGGGATCATCACCTGCTAGCGCTCAAGTTACCGGTTGACTTGCTCTTGTATCCAACGTCTCAATCTGACTGATGTGCCTCGTAGACGTAACAAGATTTGCCGCCAAAATGGACCCATGAACTTCCACAGTGAGCAACAAATCTCCACGCAAACGAACTTCAATCTTGTCACTTCGTTGTACGAGATTGCATCCTTTCTCCATCAACTTGCCCAGAAAAATTAAGTTCCTCGCTAGCTTCGGCGAATAATACACCTCCTGTAACGCTATCACGACATTCGGGTTATCAACACTTCGTAGTCGCACCTTGCCAACTTTGGTCACCTTTGTATAGTTTCCATCCGGTAACGTCATCTTGATTCCATCAGCAATTGTTTTCACATCTTTTAATAGTCCTTCGTCACCGACGAGATTACGGCTCGCCCCGATATCCAGAATACATGCGTCGCCTTCGTCCAAATCACTTGAATTCAGCACATTTTGCCACTCTGCGCTCGTCTCCGTAGTCGCCAACCCATACTCTTTCGATGAAACATCTTGAGATCCACGATAGGCTTGCTTTCTGTCGGATTTCTCGCGGCAATCCCGGCGAATGTATCCTCTGCCACCGCAACCGTAGCACGTGATCGCCTTCCTAGTATCTTGTACCGCGTTCACGATCACTCTTGATCCTTTCCGGCTTCCGACATGGTCCATCTCGACTTCCTGTGCCCAAGCCACCAGCTCCAGTCCGCGACGGGTTATAACGTGTCATCATTGCATACTTCAGGCTCGGCATTGCGTACTTGACGAGATTCTACACTATCAGCTTCTCGCTGGACTCGCTCTCGCGCGCCAACGCTGTCAGGTAAAGCAAATGCTCGTTCCATGAACGCCTTGGATCCTTTTCGCGTGCAAAGAGCTGCGCTGCCTGCTGGTGAGATATCTTCACCTTGTATGCGCGCCACATCTGCTCCATCACGAAGTGCAATGTCTGCGAAATCTGCCACCAAATGCCAATATTCTAACGAAAGTAACTTGACGCCGCACCTTCCAGGTGCTCGCCAAGCTTGTTAACCTTTAGTCTCTCCGTCCACGTAAAACCAGATGAAATTTCCGCTATCTCCAGGGATTCTACAAAAAAATATGCCCAATCCTTGAAACCAGGTCCTAATCCGGGGTAAATCTCAACACCCGTAAAGTTTTGTACTGTTAACCTTGGAATCTTGAAAGGGCGCGTATGTGCGTCTTGATTCGCTTCATTCCCATCCGCCTGCCCATTTGCTGGCACAACGCCAGGTGCTCCAGGTTGCCTACGTGGTGGTTACGCACGCGGCGCACCTCTTCTCTCAACGCCTTCATCCGATGAGAGGTCATCAATCGTTATCCGCTGCCCAAACGGCGCGAAATTCCTAATACTTTCTTGGAATGGTGAATTCACACCACCAACCGGTGTACTCTGCACCGTAGCCGGCGAAAACTTTCTCCCGAGGCCTTCCTGCCTCTCTTCTTCCATCTTCGTCACGCGGTCGTTCATCTTACCTACTTGTAGCAACAGCGCCTTCAGTGCGCTCTCCGAGTCGAGCATCTCGCCCTAGTCCATGATGAACAGACGCTAAAAACACCAATATACTGCGACAGCAGCGCAATCACCAGCGCAACAGTAGACTTCAGCCAAAAACACAACTTAACACGACATCAGCGCAATCGTCAGCGCAAACTTCGATCCTCTTAAAATAATCACAAACTTGCTGCGACACCAGCGCAATCGTCAACGCAATAGTCGTATCCAGCAAACAAATCACTCCAATGTACCAGGAGTCCGTACAATGTGTAATCGCCAACACTATCGGACCTGCTGAGTAATATCTTTAATTAATTATGTCGATACGTGCCCCCGTGTCCCTTGGGCTTATAACCTGTTGGAAGTTGACACGAGTTGGGGGCACGTGCAACTTACCGTAATGGTGGTTCAGACCGTTAGCGCCTGACCACCGTTGGGATGTAAGTTTCTTATAAAGAAGCGCGCCCTACTTGATCAGAGTAGGGGCGCACGAGGGTAGGATGTAATGTGACTATCGATATACTGAATATAAAATAGAATAGTACCTAAGAACCTAACCTAAAAGTTAATAATAGATAAAATCATAAAGTACCAAATATGCAATAAATGCAAATGTGGCAACAATGGTCGCGTACACTTGGGATTTGTATGAAGCCTAACACCGGGCTGCACACACGCGTAGCATAGAAAATTCCAACAGAGTTCGTCGTCATTCTAGTGTAAAAGCCATAGATTATGCGGTGTAAATATAGAATCGAAATCCGACTACCGCTCATCCACAGCAGATGTCACCTTTGGAGATGTTAACAAAGCAATAACCTCATCTTGGAAGATTGTACACCGTGCACGGCATATCACAAATCAGGAAAGAATTCGTTAGCGTACAGGGCGCAGATTGCGCTGATTATTGGAAAAAGCGATGAGGTCAAAGGCCTCAAGGTCCATATGAAGCAAAATATGACGACATACTACAAAACATCTGTCCGAATAGCTTGAAACGAAAATCGTGATGGTGGAGTATACGTTGACAAACTACTGATACACCAACTCAGAATGCGTTGATGAATTTCAAAGAAATTGAGATTTTGAAGATCAAGAACCTAGGTGAAGTACCACACTTTGGGAATGCGAACGGTGTGATAACACCTATTGAAGAACAATTATTAGAAGAATAACCTAAATAGCAAACGCTTCTTAAGAAATACGCGTCGGTCGGATCACGACTGTGAAGAATTACTATGGATAGCCCGGTTGCACAATACGGCCTTTTTTGCAGTACAAGAAGCAACTAGAAATGCGCACGCTTCAACATTGTTGGATTGGAGTCTTTCTAAGAGAATTTTAAGGTTTTTAAAAGGAAATATGGATAAAAATTGAAGAAGGAGGTTGCAACTACGGAAATGAGAAACAAAAAAATCTTGCAATGGTGATGCGGATTTCTGGGGTTGGAAGTGGACAGAAAGGTTATGAAATGAATTTCTGTGATGGATGGAATTGTGATACAACGGGTATGAAAAGATCAAAGGATGTGGACTATCAACATGGAAAACCGAATTCTACGTGGCCTAGATAATAGAAAGCGAGCTACTGGAATTGCATGAACTACTTACGGAGATCAGAATAAAGACATAGATGCATTTGACTCTATACTGTGACAATCAAGCAGCTATTAAAAGTGTTGGATGAAGAAAAAAAATTCAGGGCGAAACACATCAATGTTAGAGTCACGTCTGTTGTTTCAAAAGGACGAGAAGAACTAATAAAGGCAGTTTACAAGACAGCATATGAAATGATGGATGATGAAATCACGAAGAATTTGAGTGCTACTTTGAAGATAAAGTTTTGCAGACACTATAAGACTTAATGGAAAATGTCAAGGATGTGGATGCTTTCGTGTTGAGTCGAGAAACAGTGTCGAAAGGCTGTGACGTTTGTGCAGCATGGGGATTTTCATGGTTTGTGGTTTGCGACTTTTTGGAAATCAGAAATTGGTTTGTTTCGTCAAATTACGCATTTTTTGTTGAAACCAACCAGGTTGGGTTAGCCCGGGATTAAACCCGGAACATTGCTGTCCCGCAGTGAACCACCCGACTAAGGTCGGTCTTGGAAATCCGAAATTGGGTATTACTCAAGTCGAAATTGGGAGTACCCAAATTTACGTATACATTTCTTTTAATTAAAGTTTAGGCTTAAATATTAATATATACACCAAATTCTTGCATTCTGATTTCGCTACGAAGTTTGAGCATGGACTAGGATATGTGCTTTGCTTACGCGCTTACAACAGCTCAGCTTTTGACCATCGATGTCTGACCCGGGTAGACGACCCGGGAAGAGGAATAAACCTCCAGATATCTGATCTGGATGGTTGCGGGAAAGGAAAAGCGTGGAGCAGAGAATGGTCGTCAATCCTGGACCTAGATGCTTCACTTGATGAGACAGTCCCAGCTTTTCAGTTGAATAAGACATCCCGAGGTCTAGATTTGTACATTCCAGAAGTAGACATGGAACAAATAAAATGAGATAACAGCGCGAAGTGGAATTCCACCCAGAGATGTAAAGAACAAATGTGTGTCCAAACCAGCGCTTGATTTGAACCAGGAATGGTTCCGTTTCAGCCAACCTCCGAAGGATTAGCTTGTGTTTTAACCCAACTACTACAAGACGCTTCGCAGACAAAGACCAGGCCATAAACCCTGGATTAATTTAGGGGAATGTTAAATCGACCCCCCCCCCGAACTGTTAATTCGACCTCCCCCCCCCCGCCCATTTCTACACATCGATGTAACAATGCCCTTTTTATAGGGTCTCCCTACCCGCACCCCCCTCCACCCTACCGGCACCCCCCCACGTGAATTTCGACCAATAGAGATGAATATTGCTACTAATAATAAAAGTATCAATCATACCCCGCCTTAATAAAAATCGGTATTAAGAATACTTTCAATAGTAAATTTTAGAGAAACATGTATCGATTCGTTCATAGCGTCTCTAAGAGTATGCACAAAAAATATATAGACAGACGGCTCATTGTCTCTAACCTTCAATAAAGCTCTTGAAAAGTCATAAGCAGCAAATTGCACCCCCATATTTGGCACAGCCCTTACTAACGTCGGCGTGAATCCGCGAAAGTAAACGGACCAGCCTTCCTTACGCGCCAGTTTTACATAACAGTCCCATGCATGCCTTCATCTTCGACTTCAGTAGTGCATCCACTGGACCTACGTACTAGTTTATCCGCCCGCTCCTTTGCAACATACGACTAATGCATTAAGGATTAAGCCCGATACCAACGTCGCAGCAAATTTTCTCTCAATAAATGTTGGTATATCGTTTGAATCCATAGTAATAGTCTCTAAGCGCAAGTTTACATCCAATGCATCAAGTAGTATCTGGGCTCCCTTCCACACGATTCGGTTCTGCACGAGATCTAGAGACTTTAGACACAGCTGTTCCAAGGAATAGTGTCCATATAATTCCTGTGCTAGTTCTTCTCCTCCTCGATCGCTGATGCTGTTCCCATATAGTTCTAATGACTTGAGAGTTGTGTTATGGTACAACATCCTCGAGAGCGCGATCGCCCCGTCATCTCCAATCGCGTGGTCTCTAATTACCAGCTTTCGAACACTATTATTAGTCGCCATAGAACGTGCAACCAGCGCACATCCTTCCGGCCGAAGTCGTTTATTGTACTGAGCCAAAGTCGAGAAATCGATCTTACTTACATCGCCATCATTAAAGTGAATACGCTGCATGATAAAGCCGAGGGTTGAGCCTGTAGAATATATAACAAACACGAAAAGGATTAGTTTTTGCTAACAACAATGCAGCATTGTTATCAACCAAACTAACCTTGCACAAGCGAAGTATGGGATCTGATGATGGACGAGATGGGTCCTACAGTCGATGAGGTTCCTGTCACACGTTCCTCTTGCTGGACGACGTTAGCCTTCTCGTATTCCGTCCATTGAACTCTATCAGTAGCAGTCCTTTTGTCGACGAAAAGGTGGTGCTTGACTCGGACGATTCTCGCATTTTACGTACAGGTCGCCAGATTTAGTCTCTTGCTTGCATTTCGTGGATCCTCACTATGGCTCTCGCTGTGCTCTCCATTCTTTATCGGTGAAATCACGTCGTCACATCCAGTCGACTTGATTTTCCTTGTTTTGGGTGGGGCTTTAGCCGCTTTGGAACGTAATAATAAACGATTGCAATTTCCTCGTTGATGTCTGCCGATAAATTGGTGCCAGTATCGCATCGCAAGGGCATTGTTACATCGATGTGTAGAAATGGGCGGGGGGTCGATTTAACATTCCCCTTAATTTAATACAACGGTTTTTTAGGATCATTTATGTCCACTCACAAGGTCGTAAAGAGGTTTCTAGTTCTACCAGACTCAAATTGCCTAAGCTGTCTCTAAGTAAGCAAGGAAAGGCTTATTGATCTTTTTGAGCTGTTTTTTAATGGCCCGTGGATTTAGGGGGTTGTATCACATCTCGTATACTTCTACTTTTTTACCCGCGAGGCGTTGAAGAGGTTTGAATTGGTAGGAATGACGTACCATACTCACATGCATGGTCTGCAGAATGAATACGCGGCAGAAGATGTAGGGAATTGAGTGTGCACGAATCTAACCGAAACGCTCGTTGGTTGTGCTCGCAATCATCATCAGTAAACTTAAGCGTAATATTGATATGGGCGCGACTATTTCCACACCCCATTTGACTATTTCCACACCCCACTTTGACTATTTCCACCCCCCCCTTCACTTCATTACTTTCTGGACGCAATAAAACACGCTCAAACACGCTCAAGACTGAAGGTGAGAGTCCTACAGACAGCACCCAAGCACTCTGGAAGTTTTTTTGGCGTTTGGAACGTGTCTGACTGGTGATGTTGTGTGCATTCATGGCGCCATGCCCCATGTTACCATGCCCCATGTTCCCAGGATGGAGGAAGAACTGCGTCACGCCACCGAGATGCTCCGACATGCTGAAGAGAAGCGGGAGAAATGGAACCAACGTGTCAAAAACCTAGCTGCGTTGTCTCGCAGTCACGGAACTGCCCTTCTGGAGCACACCAAAACACCTGCCACCAACTTGCCCATGCAATTCACCTCTGCGACTTTCCCGACCACCGCAGCCTCCGCAGCCTCCGAGACCTCCCCACCTCCACCCTCCGAATGATTGGATAGTGGTCTCATAAGCGAAGTCGAATCAAGCGATGGTACTTCCGCGGAGAGTGTTGAAGACAACCCCATGAAGGACTCCAGCGACGAGTCCGACGACAATGTGCCAGCGACGCATGGTGAGGAGAGTGTTTTGGTGTTGCCGCGTCGCCCAAACGTGCAACCGCTGATTTTTGCTTGACCCTTCAGAGAGTGTTAATGGCAACACCATGGAAGACCCTAGCAACGACAATATCTTGGAGACGAAAGGTGAACTGGCAGCAAACAAGGATGTGCCAGCAACACATGGTGAGCAGAATGTTTTTTGACGTCGCCGTGTCGCACCAACATGCATTTACTGATTTTTGCTTGACCCTTTTAGGAATGGAACTTTCACTTCTCCCACCACCGATCAGCTTACAAGAGCAAACGTTTTCGTCCCGCAAGGAGATGGAACGGGCGTTCAACAATTTTGCTGCGACACAAGGATACGGAATCGTATGCAAACTTCAAAAAAGAAACGAGGTCGATACGATGTATGCTACCAGTGTGATCGTGGAGGAAAACCAAGAAACAGGCTTGGGATTACTGAGGATACGCGGAAGCGTGTTGCACGCAGCAAATGCAACGATTGACCCTTTCGACTCATTGGAAAAGAACACGAAGCACACTGAGACTTCAAAGTGCAAAACGCCAAACACAATCACGATCCGTCCACGCATCCATCAGCACATCCAGTTCACCTTCGTCTTCGGCCAGACATAAGCGAAATCGTGGTAAACCTCTACAAGTATGGGGTCACGCCTCGCAATATTTAGTCGCACGTGAGGAAAGGGTGCGATGGAGTCGACATTCCAGCGAAAACAATCCACAATCGATTCCAAAAGCAATTCAAACAAAGCTTGACGGACGCACGCCCATGGACGCGCTGACTCGCACATTCAGGGATTTGAACGTCACGGTGGAGACAAAAATTGACGCACAACACCAAGTAACGCATTTATTCTGGTCTCATCCGCAATGCGCAAACCGTGCTCGGATATACAATAACGTGCTACTTGTTGATGCGACGTACAAGACAAACGGTCCTCGACTCCCGCTGCTTCACGTTGTTGGTTGCACAGCCTTATACACGACATTTTCTGTCGCATTCGTGTTCATGGCGAGCAAAAATGAGGAATCGTACAACATTGCGCTTACATTCATTCGGACGCTCTCCCATTGCGGACGGTCAGCCTGTTGTTTTTGTTGTTGATCGGGAACCGGCGCTCATCTCGAGCATTTGCGCTGTCTCCCGCAAGCCCAGATTCTTCTTTGCTATTGGCACATTGAGAAGAATATTATTAAGCATTGCAAACCATTGTTTCGGGTTCAAAAGCGGGATGCTGACATGTCTTCCGATCAGAATGACGAATGAAACTGCTTTATGAAGCAGTGGAAAGCGGTAAGTCCGTAAGAGTTTCGTTCAAACTCAGTATGTCTGTCAATTTGCTATTCTAATTTTCAGCTCTCAAATTAGGTTGTTTACGCTAAAATGGAATCAGAATTTGACGAGCTATGGACGGCATTCCAGACTGCGTATTGCACGGAAGTCATCCAGTACATACAACAAACATGGATCGATCCTCATAAGCATCGATTTGTCCGCGCATGGACTGATAGTGTGCCACACTTTGGGCATGCTGTGACTTCACGTGGGGAAGTGCTCACCGCTTGATCAAACAGTATCTTCCTCACAGCATGAACAACATTTTTTGCTTGCTGCGAGCGGTTGCACCTGGCTGTCATCAATTCAGTCGCAAATTACAATATTCAACGCCAGCAAGAATGTATGAAGATATGCACCTTTGCTCAGCCGACTCCGAGTGGAAAATTCTTTAGCGACGTTAACTACAAGATCTCGTACTTTGCTCTGCGCAAAATACATCATCAGGAAAGCAATCACGAATGCAAAGTTGGAAAGAGTTGTCGATGACATTTGTGACTGATCATATTATCCAATTTTGTAATACAGCTGGTGTTTGCACGCCAGCCTTCCACATATGCCGACGACAATTGCTCGGGATCGTACACTCGCATTTGGCGTCTCCATGCAAACATTCCATCCGCGAAATGTTGGTGGCTCAACGTCTGCTTCATTTGAGCGACGTTCATACTCAATGGCACATTCACCGCGCATCACCGCCACTGCCGACTTCTTCCCCAGCTTGTAAAGATCAACTTCCGGATCTTCTTGATCAAGTCGCAATCTCGTTCCCGGCTCTAACCGACCATCAGCAGTCTACGGTAGTGAAGGAGCTGGAAAACCTCTCTCAGCAAGCGCCAGAGGTGTTGAAATAACCTCCTTCTGTGCGAGGGAAGGGCCGGCCACGGAAAAAGGAAGACTCGACGCGACGGGAATCCTACGGTTTTGAATATGTCGAGCCACCGATCACCAAAAAGAAGAGGAGAAAAGTCACTTGCAGCGCCTGCAAGCAAGTTGTTCATCGTCGTGATTTTCAAAAATGCTCGATGGCGGAGCACGTGAAGAAAGAGACGGGCAATTTTGGTAACTGAAGGCAAGAAAGAAAAGGAGGCAGAACCTCATGACGCGGAGTGTACGGAGTCCCACTTGCCTAAAAAGGTGGTCACTGAAGCAACACGCGAGCCGCCGCCCAACCTTGTCGACTTGCCTGTGGATTTTATGCAGCTGGGAGTCGAATTGTACAAGAACGTGGACGGGGATGGTAACTCTGGGTTCCGAGCATTGGCAGTGACGTTGGGGCTTGGTGAAGACGATTGGGGTTATAGTTCGCCAAGAGATGGTTACGCACATGGAGGTGCGGGCCGACTTTTACATGAAAACATTTTGGCAACGAACGCTTTTACGAACTTGCCTTCCAGCACTGGACAATGCAAGTCTCCAGCTGCAACACAGGACTGGTTCAGCCTGCCATATCACGGAATCATGGCGGCAAACGCGTATCGTCGACCGCTGATTGTATTTGAAAACAACGGAGCGTTTGCCGGTACTTCACATATGTACGTTCCGGACACGATGGAAAGCCGGATGCCAATTGCCATCCTCTTCAACGATAGCCACTTCAAAGCTGTAACAAATCTTGTCAAGGCGTGCCCATTACCACCGATTCTTGAAACCCTCTCACCAATTCCAGCCACAAATTACGAAATTGCGCATCTGGCATCGTGGCGCACCTGGTTCGCACGACGGCTCGAGTCGTGGCCGGATGCAGCACAAATTGTCTGCCAGCATAGAGAGAAGTACGGCATTCCTGAATAAGGTCAATCACCCGAGTCTGCCATCAAGATCGATAACTAGATACAATGTCAATGTTTTTGTTTGTTTTTTTTTCGATCGAAAATTTGTGAGGGGTGTGGAAATAGTCAAAGTGGGGTGTGGAAATAGTCAAATGGGGTGTGTAAATAGTCGCGCCCTATTGATATTACCAAGTTCTACGCGTTTTCTCATATGAAAAATTACTTTCCCGTTTAAACTTAAATGAATGAAAGCCAATGTCGGCAACATTCTTTGATTGAGAAGAACTGGCGTCTTTATCTAGATAGTGTGCAGAGTGTTACAAGTTATATGGTGCAGAACGATCATTGCACTTAAAAGTAGGCTATGCGAGGGAAGCCCGTTGCGGGAGGCTGGGTATCAATTTGTGTCTAACCGGCTTCCAGGCAGTACTACAAGTACCAAATGTTGAATTTGTCTGTACCCATGTTGGAAAATTGGGTGAAAAATAAGAATTCAAAAGGATGAAACCGCATATAATTGCATATGGATATTCAAGTTAGGAATTCAAGACTAAATTTCTTAGGAAATTACAACTTTGATTTTTTTCAAATTACATAATAAACTTTCCTTTTATTAAAAACTTAGCATAACTCACTTGTAGCGTCGGCGCTATTGTAACCGACGCACCTCTATTATGCGCATTCTACCTGACAAAAACTTTCAGATCAGCTAGTGTCCGACTCATACAAGGACGATTTTCCTTTCATTTTCGAGCCCAAAGAAAAAGGGACTGAAAGAGAGCTATTTTCGCTAGATGGTGTTTTATTCGAGTGGTTTGAATTGATACCCGTAACATTTGTGTGGAGATAGTGGAAGTCGCCTCATTAATCGCAGGGTTAGCGATATTGTTTTTCGTTTTTTTGATTTTAGATAATTTTCAGTGTTTCAAAATGGATGAATCTCTGGATAAACAAGGTGATGAAAGTGTAGCAGACCAAGGTGCAGTTTACAAGGTAAAATAAGTTGAATACGGGTTTGTCCGTGAAAGAAACACAAGGAAAAAATTTGATCGTTAGTACGATCTCTGGGTCATGAAAGATCCCCCAATAGCGGTAAGGAACATAATATTTCGGGAAACTTGAAAAAGGAAAGCTCCGTTTGGTTAACAATTGACCTAGAGCGAGTTGAACGTGGAATAGGAAATGGCAGTGGGCCACGCGGAAATGCGGCCAGATCCCCACAAGAAGCCCAATTCAGTTCCCGGTCTTGTAGGGATAAATTTACCGGCTGAAATCATATAGTTATCACGATTCAGATATTGACGAACTTACCTCTGGTTTTGCTTGGACCGATAGATTGATGGTGAACAAGCTAAAAGAGCCTTCAGAAGAAACAGCGGCGTATGCTCGATCAAATCTGGCGACATGGTGGCCAATGCCACCTTATTTTCATTCTGTTTTAGATAAAATGTTTCACGCGTTATATGTGTGTGTGCTGAAAAAGGAAATATCTTGGGTAATCAAGCAGTTATTTGGTTTGTGTCCTAGATAAGTCCAAAGATAACGTGGACCGAACACTATATAACGGATTAGTACTTATAGCCCGTAGAAGTGGGTCGAGCGAAACGTAGTCGTGGAGACATTGTGAAAATTGCATCGTCACACTTGAAAATTGTGCGTTATGGTCAGGTATGATCCTCTGCGGCGGGAATATTTGTGTCATGCGCAGCACTTGATCGCCTGGGCACAGGGCTGGAAGACATGTTTTTACAGGAGAATACTCGCCGAACCTTCAAGCAAATTCAGTTATAGAAAATGAACGGAACAGGTTTACTACGGATGCGTTGCCGAAGCGCATATCAAGCGGAATTGCCATCAGAAGGTAAGAAAAGGGAAACAATCAAGTAGAGAGAGCTGCGACAGCAACTGACAAGAAAAGTGAAAAGTAACCCATGTCGACGACAGAACTGTTTTTAGTACCGTCAACAGAGCGACTGTCAATGGAATTCTACAAGAAACCAATGGATTATTGATAGTGGTGCAAGCAGGCACCTTGTTTCGAATGACGGTCAGCTAGAAAAAGCTGTCGATTAGGGTTCAAACGATTTATTTTACGCTTCTTGATGGTGGATTTTTTCTCTGTCCAAGGTTGAAAATATATCTTCACGGACACCTGAAAAGGATCAATGCTTATCGATTTTTCGAATGTATATTTCATCCCGAAACTTGCCAAGAATATAATTTCTTTTGGAAATTGCGTGGAAAGGATTGCACAATTCCTGACGATGAAAATCAGTTGACGCTAACATGAAATAAAGAGATTCTTTTCTGATAGAAATATTTGGACCAATTTTGTAGCCAACCTCATGCCCGAATTTAAATGGATGTACGTCAGTTTTCGAGCATGCTGTTGAATGATGTCGAAGAGCGTTCTGAAGATAATATACAGAAAGGAAACCTTTCTCGTTTTTTCACGTCCGATTGGGTCACCCGGCATACGATACTGTAGAAAACCTGGCCATAGACCCCCACATCAGCCATAGTTTGTACAAATAAGAAAACCAAATCGCCTGAACTGTTCAAAGTAAAACGGGAGGAAAACAGCAAAGAAAAGCTAGAAGAATTAACCCATTGAACGCATAGGCGGTGTGATCTGCAACGATTAAAAAGGTCCAATCACGCCGGTTCATTGACGTAAAAAACGTTTCATGGTTATTTTGGTGAATTTTTCGTTTTTCGAAGAAGATAATATAATAGGGGGTTTCAAACTTGATTTTGGCGCAACAACAAATACGACGGTATTTCACCCGAAATACGACAACCAAATACGACGAATTCACGATCAGAAATACCCCTTTTCAAAACTGACACACCTGTCGTATTTCCCTCCGCCAATTCGTCGTATTTCCGATCTCCCTTTTTGACACACACTTTCGCACACCACACTCACTTGCCTTCGCCCCGTCTATCGACCAACCACACAAGAAATCCTGGGATCTATACCGCGGTTCCCGCTCGTTGAGATATCGGGAGGCGAAAAGCAGCGTGTACAAATTTCCGGCGTTTTCAAGGAGCTCCTCGTCGTCGTCGAGAAACGCGAACGCGCATAGATTCTGAAGATCAGAAAGCAAAGCTTGTCTTTCAGACGTGAAGGGAATTCTTAGCGGCTAGGTTGAAAGAGTCTTCTGTGAATAAATAACTAGTATTAATAAGGGAGACAGGAAGAACTCTTAAAGGACGCAAAGGGAAGTTGGAGGGCAGAAGGCGTGAACGAAGATGGGGATAAGGGTTTGGGGTGTGGAAATGCCCCGTGTCGTATTTGTGAGCGAAATACGATCGCATTTTGGAAATACACCAGGTCCAGAATTGGTGTATCGTATTTCCATTGTCGTATTTCACCCAAATACGACGCAAATTGGCTAAGTTTGAAACTTACTAATAACTCTAATCAGTGGTAAAATAAGTGAAAAAAAAACTCTAAACTTATTAAAGATAAAAAATTAATTGAATATAAAATGGAAAAAATGGGACTTGAACTCATTAACCTTAGACTCACAATCTAACCCTCTACCTTTAAGTTATAATCGCCTTTTAATCTTTCTTAAAAGATGTATGAAATTAAAAAAAAGGTTGAATAATCAATTTATTCAAAGGAACATATATTTTTATTTAATCTTTTTCTTAATTAACAAATCAATGTTTATTAAAAGAGAAGGTGATTTTATGGACAATGCAATGAATTTTTTTGTGGAGTAAATCATGCATTTATGCCTATTGTTGTAGAATCTGTTTCATAAAAAAATTATTTAAATTGGGTAAGTAATAAAACTGATACTTAATTAAAGTTTTTATGTTACTTAAAATTATAAGTATACTTTTTTAATATTATTATTATTTACTGATATTAAAAAAATAATATATAAAATCAAACAAGATTAGGTAATTGATCGGGCCACACACCCCAAGCTGATAGGGCCACGCTCCCCCTGCCCACAGCTATTGTAAAACACAGAAATGTATATTACTTAAGCCAACCGGTGCACAACGCACGAGTCTAACTACATGGAGTCCGTGGGTGGGAGGCCAAGGACTCACGTCATAGCCAATGTGGCACTGTTGAGTTCACCACCGAAGGTGCTGAACGTGTCAGATCGACTTCTACATAATCGACTGGCGTCCACCTCAACCAGTTCGAGCCTACTAATGCAGCGAGAGCCGATGAATCAAGTCACTCGTGCCTTTGGTATCTGAACACTCTGTTCATGCAAATTGGGATATGGCATCATGTAGTCGACCATGAATGAAGGAATGCGCGATCTGTAGCGCTGATAAAGCTTGTACCACAATCTAAATGCAGCAGGATGAGAGCTTTTAAGGTAACCACCATAGTTGATGATGGCCTCCAAATCGCCCGATAGCCAGGCACACAAGCAAACCCGGCATAGTCGAGATCCGTCAAATGAATTGTATATCTATCATCGCCAAGTACACATGTCATCTACAATCCTGCCGGGCCCACTGAAAAGCGCACTCCTCGATCACTCTTTCGTGCATCTTACCTCGATGTCTGAACTACTGCTACACTACGTGATCTATTAACATAAAACATATAGAGTTCGCCTTCAATCTCTCCAGTAGCAAACGCCATTGTACCCCGAACGAGTTGAATCGATGCACTTCCCCACAACACAAGCTTGAAGTTCTGTTCAGTTTTTTCCATGAAACTGTAAGCTTTGGTGTGGTATCTCTGCAGTTGAAGTGCAACTTTAAAGTTAAAACCAACTGGCTTCGAGTAGATCTTGTTGTCTACCATGCGGGTTAATGCGAGTCCACCAGGCGCCTTGAAACTCAAACCTTGTTGATGTGCCTTCCTTTCTTCAGTTGCGATTTATTTCTCAAACTTATCGTCCACCATGTCAGCACATTTTAACTCCTCAGTACTTATCTTCGATCGATAATGCAGTTTGCAGTGCCTCCAAGTTCTAATTCGTATCAAATCTGCTGTTTCGACTTTATCACTGGTGACGATCGACAACGACCTCTGGTGCATCCTCTTGTGGCGCACGAAATGAGCTGTCACTTTCGCAGGCATTAACGCAGTCATGTCGACAGACACAATAGAAACTTGCTGGAAAAGGACTGCAAAGAAGGACATGAGCGCAGATCGCCTTCGCGACGTTGCACAAGCTGAATCCATTTAGGATTCATCCTGGATTGAGTGTTTCTGCCAGATGCTATACTTTTCAGTATATGCCTATACCTTGGTAGGTCGTGACGACACTCCTCCACTTTGACTTTTTTGTGTACAAGAGAAGTTTCTGCACCTGGTATCGCAAAATAGGGTTGAACTGTTGGGCAGACAGTAGATTGAAGAGTGAGTTTTATTAGCAGAAGAGTTAAACGAAAGATATTCATGTACATAGCTAGGAATAGTTCGGTCTGCCTCCTACGTCTAGCTATCGTGCGTGTGCCGGCGACCAATCAGATATCAGTGCGGGCGCGGAGCGTGTGCCATCGACCAATCAGTTCATTGTGGGTGCGGAGCGTGTGCCAGCGACCAATCATCTGGCACATTGCCACGCACGGACTAAACGGACTAATCACCCACCAACTGTTGGTGGGTGCCGCAGACAGGCGGCCACAGATGAGATGGGAAATTTCAACACTCCCACTCCCATCATATCTTGGACCACCGAACACGGCACGAACATGGTCGCCTTATGCGACCGAGCGGACACCACAGCCCGAGCGGAGATATTCGAACTGCGCCTTCGCAATGGCCTTGGTCATGATGTCGGTCATTGTCGCTTGGTCTCGACATACTTAAGAGCACTCGTTGGAGTGGACCTTCTCGCGGACAAAATGATGGCGCATATCAATGTTTTTCGCGCGGCTGTGATATCCGTCGTTGTGTGCGAGCAATCGCACCCTGGTTATCCTCCATGACCGTGGTAGCACCTCGCTGCTTGATACCGAAGTCGGATAGCAGTGCACGAGTCCATAGCACATCTAGTACACACAGACTGAGAGCCATGTACTCGGCCTCGGCCGAGCTCAGAGCCACGGTGCGCTGGTACTTGGACTTGAACACAACTGGAGCCCCATGCAGCATGACCATCACTCCAGACACTGATCTGAGATCATCAAGGTTGCTTCCCCAGTCAGTATCGCTAAACGCGATAGCTTCCCCGCCATGTTGCTTGCCATGAAAACAGAGACCGATATCCATCGTGGTCTTCAGGTAACGGACGATACGAATCGCCGCCTCCCAGTGCTTCTCCCCGGGCTTCTCGAGGAACTTGATCAGATTACAAACCGCATAGCAGATGTCTGGTCGAGTGCATACCGCGACGTAGAGCAGACATCCCATCAAAGCAAGAAACGGTTTCTTCTTCATCTCTTCAACTTCTTCATCCGTGGATGGGGAATCAGCACGAGAAATCTTTACACCAGCCTACACGGGTTGTAGACATTCTTAGAGTTGCACTGGTTGAAACGTTCGACGACTCGGGTGATATAGTTACGTTGGCTAAGTGTGAGTAAACACTTGCTGGTATCGTGGGCTATATCAATACCCAGGACAAACTTTTCCCTGCCGAGGTCCTTCATCCTGAACTCATCATCCGACTGTGCCTTCACGTCGTACACATCCTCCTTCATCTTGGCGGCGATCAGTAGGTCATCGACGTATAGACAGTGCATAACGAGGTCGTTATCATCATCATCACCATGATCCTTGCTTTTCTTCGTGAACACACACGGATCAGCACTCGACGGCTTGAAACCAAGTCGGATTAGTACATCCTTGATGGTGTGAAGCCACACATCCGCAGCCTGCTTCAGTCCATACAGTGAATTCAGCAACTTGAGCACCGAGCCTAGTTTGACGTCCAAGCCCTCTGGAAATTCCATGTACATGTCTTCGTTGAGAACACCATACAAGAAAGCTGTGTCCATCGAACTGGTACACCACATATTCACGGAAGCAGCACACCTAGAGAGACACTCGGATCGAGTTCATACTCTCGACCGGCGAATACGTGTCCTGGAAATCCACTCCCGGTGTCTGCGAAAATCCACGCGCAACCAAGCGCGCCTTGTGACGGATGATCTCACCATTTTCATTTCGCTTCAGAGCAAACACCCACTTGCACGTCACTGGACGAGTCCCGACGGGAGGGATCACCACGGACCAGGTTCCATTCGACTCGTGTGCTTTCAATTCTTCCAGGATCGCGGCACGCCACTGCTTACTGTCACGGCAAGTGATGGCCTCTTCAAAAGAACTCGGCACATCCGAGAGGTTCTCCACCATAGCAGTCTCGTCAGGTCGAGAGCGCTTCGGTGCTGGGGGATGGATTTCGTCGTTCTTACTGTCACTGCCATCATATAGAACGATGCTCCGGTCGGAAAAATCACTCTCAGAATTTGTGAGAGAAAGCCGAGGAGGTCGTCCGTCACCGACTCCCGACCCAGCAATTGGACGATGCGGAACAATACTTGTCGCAAAACGGTCACTCGACCTAGTTTTGTATTGTGGACGGAAAGCCATTGCGTCATTGTATGGCATGAGCGTCGACACACTTTGAGTCGACGAACGCTCCGTTCGTCGCGCCGGTACGTCGGACGGTGGTAGTGCCTTCACGGCTGGCAGTATCACGGGCACTTGCGTGTTTGTCATCTGCGGTGTCGTGTTCACGAGCTGTCCGGTTGCGTCGACTACAATATCGTCGATCTCCATGCTGTGATCATCCTCTTCATCATCGCCAACCATGGGTTCATCGTCGTCCGCCGACGGAGTGGGACGTACACTCGTCCGCGTGCGCACAGGTGAGTCTTCGTCATCAATATCGTACACACCTGGGGACTGGGGCTCTTTATTTGGATGTACCTCATCATATATTCCGTCGACCTCACGCTCATCCAAGACTACCGAACGAGAGGTACGGATCATGTTACTGACCAGATCCAGTACGCGATAGGCTTTGACGTCAACGTAACCGAGCATCATACACTTGTAGCTTTTCGCATCCATCTTGGTGCGCTTTGAATTATCAATGTGCGAATAACCGAGTGATCCAAACACACGGAGGTGATCAAGACGTGGCACCTGCGTGGTGTAAATCTGGTACGGGGATCGATCGGGGTCTGCTCGGTTTGGGATGCGATTGATCAAATATACTGCCGTGTTGATCACCTCGGCCCACCATTTTTGTTGCACCGCCTTGTAGTGCATCATCGAGCGAGCAATCTCCATCACAGTGCGATTCATTTGCTCAGCCAGACCGTTCTGTTGAGGACTGTAAGGCGACGTGCGCTGATGGATGATACCATTTGCCGAGCAGATCGAGCACATCTGCTTGTTCACAAACTCACCGCCGTTGTAGCTGCGGATGATCCGTATCCGAGCTCCCCATTGGTTTTCTACCAACACCTTGTACTCACGGAAGCGGTCCGCGACCTCAGTCTTTGTCTTGAGAAAATATAACGTGACAAAACTAGAGTAATCATCGATGATGACGAGCACATACTTGGCACCACCATGATACTGCGTCTTCATTGGACCCATCAGATACATATGAACAAGTTGAAGGACGCCATCAGTCTTCACCGCTACGGTTTGCTGGGGGAACGAGTCCACGGTATTCTTGACGCGCATGCAGCCACCGCACAGGTTCTCAGTTGGTTTGTTCACCACCGGCAGCTCCGGGTTGATCAGTTGGAGGCGGCGGTAGTTGTCCAGGTGTGGGTGCCCGAGCCGAGCGTGCTAAAGCTACCACTCGCTCTGGTCGCGGTTGTGTTCAACGAAGTTGGCCCTCTCTGAGGTACGACACAGGAGGTAGTATGAGTCACCGCGTCGCGGCACACGCACCCATAGCTTGCCATTCTTCATTATATCGCAACTTCTATGACCGAACATTACGTCCGGCCCACGAGACGTCAACTTCGGGATCGAAATAAGCCGACGGTCCAAATTGGGGATGAACAACACCTCGGTCACAGTGATCTCACGACCATCGATGGTGACCATTTTCACATCGCCGACACCAACCGCATTGAGACATGCGACGTCTGCAATTTTCACCGCAATCGGGTTCTAGATGATGCGGTACGAGATGTAGTCAGCTCTGAATGGCGTCATGTGGGAGGACGCCCCACTGTCGATCAACCAACCATTTGTGTGGTCCTCGGTAGCCATAAACCGCATCTCGTCGTGTCGTTCCAGCGTCCTCCGTCGACCAGTCGACCTGATTTCGTCGCATCCTGCCTGCTGCGACAGTCTTTCTCCATGTGGCCCTTCTTGTTGCACTTGAAGCAGTGGCCCTTGAAGTTTCGCTTCTTTTCCTTCTTGCTGCTCATGTTGTGATGCTTCTTCTTGATAGTGTCTTGCGCCTTGAAGCAGCCTCTTCCTTCTCCTTGTCACTGATCTTAGTGTAGGCCTTGAGTAGCTTCTCCTTGACCTCGATCAGAGCAATATTATCCATGTTCTCCACGATTGAAACGATCATATCGTACTCGACAGGCAGGCACCCCAGCAGTATCACCAGCTGCCGAGGCTAGTCGATCCGTTCTCCCACCGACTCCAGCGCCACTACAAGCTCGTCGAACTTGTCGATGTGAGCAGCCATGGTTTCGACGCTTTCTATCTTGAACTCGTGCAGACGTCTTGTCACTATGACGCGGTTCTGCAGATTCTTTCGGTGATGGTACTCGCTGAGGGTATCCCACGCCTCCTTCGCCGTGCGGGCCAAACGGATCTTGGTCTGGTGCTCGATCTAGACTCCTTGAGCGATGTTCGCCAACGCCTTCATGTCTTCAGTCTTCCACTGCGCGTCCATCGCGCCTTCCTCCTTGATTTCTTCGATGTGAGCCCCGAGACCCTTCCGGTACAGGGTCATGCGCATGTTGAAGCTCCAGTGGAAGTAATTTCGCCTCCCAGGAGGTCCTGCGGCTTCTTCATGGTTGCGGGGTCTTCTACGGCTGCTTGTTCTTCTACAGGACAGAGCTTTGGCTCATAACCTGTTGGGCAGACAGTAGATTGAAGAGTGAGTTTTATTAGCAGCAGAGTTAAACGAAAGATATGCATGTACATCGCTAGGAATAGTTCGGTCTGCCTCCTACGTCTAGCTAGCGCGCGTGTGCCGGCGACCAATCAGATATCAGTGCGGGCGCGGAGCGTGTGCCATCGACCAATCAGTTCATTGTGGGTGCGGAGCGTGTGCCAGCGACCAATCATCTGGCACATTGCCACGCGCGGACTAAACGGACTAATCACGCACCAACTGTTGGTGGGTGCCGCAGACAGGCGGCCACAGATGAGATGGGAAATTTCAACATGAACAAATAGAATGTCCAAATGCGGCAAATATGGATAAGTTTTGGGCTTCAAAAATGCCCAAAACTTATCCATATTTGTCGCATTTGCACATAAAAGGGAGGGGTGTGTGGCCCTATAACTTAAGGGGTGTGTGGACCGATCAATTCCCAAAGATTATTAAATAAAGAAATTAAAAAACCAACGTTTTTCATAATTTGAGAGTAAAAATGCAATTTTTCATTTAATTAAGGGAATTGATCGGGCCACACACCCCAAGTTGGTAGGGCCACCCCTCCCTTTTATGTCCAAAATACATTGTGTGCAAATTACCTGTCTACTTAATATCACATTAGCGTACAAGACTGTGGTTGTGACGACTGCTGGATTTCTTGTGGATATTACGAATTAATTGACAGATTAACGTGGAAGAAGGATTGATTGATTAAGTGGAAGCTTACGTTTGAAGTGAAGGTGCAGTAGATTAAGTTGAAGTTTACGTAATAACTGGTTGATTATATAATTATTAGCGTGGTAAAGCACATCGGCGAATTATTAAATCAATAAAAGGAAATACGTGGCAATTACACGCTATCTACAAGACGTAGCATTCATTCCCACTTACAGGTTTTACGGTACTCGCTATTTTCTTTCATTTACCAGTAAGTGCACGGGGATCATCGTTTGCATTTGAGCTCCGTGTATTGATAAAGCAAAGCACGTTACGAATATTTTAACGGAAAGATGGCCCATATTGAGACCAAGCATCCATTTGGTTTTGCCGGTTCGCATATTATCCGGAGACAGCCACGGAAAAAGAGTTGCGATGAGCATGGTTGGTTCACGTGTTATGACGAAGCTTTAGATTGTTATACATTATTTTGTACCTGGAAAAGGAGAGTCACGACTACTAGCAAGTGGGGAAGTGATGAAGTTTCTCTCTGCTCCGAATATTGAGCTTCATAACGATGATCACGATGAATTTCCTCCACCTGTTAACGATACGATTTTGGGCTTCAAAAATGAACCTTTAAATTATGTAATTGATCGGGCCACACACCCCAAGTAAAACGACTTTGTGCCCGAGGACCCGAAACCCAAAGTCTTTGTGGACTATGTATGCGCCGCGGGAGTTTTGTGCGATTCGCGTCGCGTTTGGCTTGTCGGATGAAAAGTATCGCGCCAGTTTTCGGATCACGGCAAAAGAGCGCGTGAGTGCTGAATCGAGTGGAGCGTTTATGTTTTTTTCTCGGGAAATACCTCGCTCTTGGTCAAGAGGTTGAAGGAGAAGAAATGCCGCGCCTTGGTGGAAATGGCACCGGTGTATGCGCAGTTTTTATCTGCCAATCCGGCGTCGCGCCTGATTCGGTTACTTGGCTGTCATCGCGTGCGTCTAAATGATCGCAATTTATACTTTGCCGTCATGTCGAATGTCTTGTATAGTGACGAGCAAACGGCGACGATTTTGGAAAAAATATGACGTGAAAGGGTCGTGGACTGATCGTCGGACGCAACGTGGCGATCGCGTCACGTGTGCGTAATGCATTGCAACGTATACGTATGGAGGAAGCGCCGCGAGTGGACCGTGGCGGAAGGGCGCGGGGGGGGGAGGGGTGACGCGGAGGATAGCGACATAATGGTAAGAAGTGCCCATGGAGTCGCATTGTGCCATCTACATCGACTGGATATTGTGCTCAAGGATTTGGATTTTACACGTTCGTTGCACTTGTCGCGTCCCGTTGCCGCGCAGTTGAATGCGCAATTGCAATTGGATAGTGAGTTTCTTCGAGGGGTCGGGATCATGGACTACTCGTTCTAATCGATGTCTATAAATGTCACTTCCACACGCCGCCGCCCGCGCCACGTACGAGGGACCACGTGCCCGTCTTGCGCCCGTGAGCGAGACGGAGGTCTATTTTGTGGGTATTATTGATATTTTACGACAGTGGGACTGGGAAACAGTTTGAAAAAGCGGGAAAATGTTGCTGGTGAAACCTGCGCGCGCCCCGGCGGCCTACTGTCGTCGGTTTCAAGCCCGTTGTAGTCAGATTTTACTGGAAAGTGCCGCGACGGAAGAGGTGGATGTGGACTGGGAAGGAGAAGCCAAGGAGAGGGAACGCAAGTGTCGTGTCAAGGAGACGAGGGAGGAAGGTGGCATCGTCGGTGTGGTGTGACGACGATCGAGTTTTTTTAGTTAAGTTACTTACGTGGTAAATGATTAATTTTTTTAGCACTCTCTTCTTTTTCAGACGTTGCGTTTTCAAACACTGTCAAAATTATTGCGGGTGTCAAATAAATAAAGCTAGCATAATTTAAAGGTTCATTTTTGAAACCCAAAACCTTTCCATATTTGCCGCATTTGAACATAAAAGGAGGGGTGTGTGGCCCTATCAACTTGGGGTATGTGGCCCGATCAATTCCCTTAATTAAAAAATGTAATTATACATATACAAGTGAATTTAAAAAATATCGAACAATGGATATACGTTTCGAATTACGTAGGTTATTCGCTGTTTGTACTAAATCCAGAACGTTCGAAAATGAGTTTAAATGTCACTAAGAACGGATGTGGAGGTGGTAAATATCGTAATGTAGGCTTATTCTGCAATCAACTTGGCGTGAGAAGACATATTGCGGAGGATGAAAACCGAGTTTCAAACGGAAAATCATAAAGGATGAATCCGACCATCTTTAATAATGGTCCGGTGTACGATCTCCGGGTCAGGTATTTCGTTGATGTACAGATCGGAGGTTGCGGAGTATTCCTCTTTCACACTTAACCCACTCGTCACGTGTTAACTCTGGAAACCCATCACATTATAAAATGGAGGGGAAAATGTCTTCTTTCGTGGATATTGTGGTTTTTGGTTCTCCTTGCGTGACCCGAAATAAGGCCCTCGCCGATAATGCCGAACGCGCCCTAATATTGTGTGGAGAAGTGAATGCGAAAATTTTGGTCACTTTGTGTAAGCGGAACGCCGATCATCTTATCAGCGATCGGATTGGTGGAAAACAAGGAGGCTTTTAAGCCTATCGTGTGCAAGAAGTGTCAAGAACACAGATTTTGGTGAGTCACACGATATTGCGTGTATTCTACATTTTTTATGTTTTTACATATTGGGGACCGTAGGGAGTTTGGATTTTTGGTTGTTTAACTCACAAAAAGGAAGTCGTTCGCATCTTTGCACAGTACATCAGTCGCCTCCGCACTCCGCGGGGTGTTTGGGAGCAGAGGATCGAGTAATATCCTCTAGCTCATTATACCCGGCCGGGACGCGTTACAGACGAACTTGGCCCGCCGCAAGTCCCTCGACGGGAGTAAGCATTGGTCGGCTTCGCAAGCCTAAGTTACACACGTTTGGAACGTGTAACCAAGTTTTTGGATTATTACGTCGAGATATCGTTCGTGGAGTTTGTCGCGTTCTCTTTGGATCTCCACATTGGAATATTGGTCTTTTCTTCTCACATTGGTTGGGCTCTACGATCGATTAAGCGATATTCCCTCTGGAGTATACTTACTTTAAGTATAACCGGTTTGCCCGTACCCAGGGTGAAGAGTTCCGCCCAGGGTACACCACCCAGCACGGTCTCGCATTTAAGACCCGAATCGATTTACAGCGACGATCCACCAAGTGTGTAACCAGACCATTCCATCGGGTACACAAGGTGAGATGGAGACGCGAAAATCGGACCAGGAGTCCTATGCTGATGATCAGTCGTCTGCTAGCAGCGGACGATCAGATCCGATCGTAGGCGAAGGTTCGCGGGGTACCCCCCCCTTCAGTTGGAAGGATGGGCGCGATGGTGGTAGTCCGGTTATCGATGCTAATGTTTTCGATTTCGAACTTGACTCCACCACAATGTTGCGCGTTTCCGGATCACTTGATGATCGCGGATATCACCGAGCTGATATCTCGTCAAAAATTGATTATAATGAATTAAATGTGGAATCGTTCTGGAGAGGACATAAGTAACGGCTATCGCCTTATGTTCTCGTTGTCGATAAAGATGGCGATGTCCGATCAGGACGGGTAGAGGACCAGATCGGGATTAATAAGTTTTTTCCTCCCCAAAAGGCTCCAACCGGAGCCGATAGGGACTATATCAAGTCTTGCTATAGTTCCGGAAAGGATCAGGACTTTTGTACTGATCCTATGCACTTGAATGAACGATTTGATGGAAAAATAAAAAATGGAAACGACTCGGAGGCTGATCGGAACGATCAGACCCACTTTCCCAAGGTTCCCAAGCAGAGGCTCAAAATGCCACCCGATGAAGACGACTTGGAAGAAAAGGCGCAGGTCGGGGATGGGGTTATCAAGGAAGAAGACCTGACCAGGATGTATTACATCCACGAGTTAAAGCGATTTATTCGTGAAGACCAGGTCATACAGATCTTAAACCCCCAGATCTCCGATCGCCTTCTCGGACCCACCACCGAGCCGATACAAAGCGATCGGCCGTTGCTATTGGTGAAAAAACTGCTGGCGATGTTGGGTGAGGTCGGCATAAAAGTGCAAAACCTCGCCAACTTACATAAACTGTTTGATCTGGACACTGGGAAGCTGGAGTTGTCGATGTCGACCCTCCATGATCATTTGGTGCCTTTGGTGGGAGCGGTTCGCCGCCCAACTCTCACCGTGGCATTGAAGGTCGCTGAGGCCGCGGCAGCACACGATGATGTTTGTTCCGATGATAAATCGCTGTATCAGTCTCCACCTTCCTCTAATAGCTCATCGGAGTTGGAGGTCGGTGTTGAGCGGATGACCATGGGGGTAGATCATACCCCCATGGGAGCATAAAAAGGACGTGCGGCAGCATGGGGCTGCATGCCGGTCGGGGCCCCAGGATCCCCCACAGATTTCAGTATCTCCAAAGGAGGATGCCACCACGATGCCCATGACCCAAGCTAACGTCCAAGCCATGTTTGAGGCAATGATGAAGTTTTTCATGGGAGAACGATGCCGATCGCCTCCGCGCCCGCTTGCCCAGGACCGATCTGCCCGGAAAAAATGTCAATACTTGCCGGGATGTTGATATGGAGTCAGTGACGTCAACGGATAAGGCTACCCGAGGTGGCAGACCAGTTGGCAGAGGAAGACGCAAGCCACAGCCAAACCGACCGCACCGATCAAGCAAAAACACCGATTTCGACATGGAGTAGATCGGCGATCCGGATTACCACTATGGGTCAGACGGTGAAGGTGTGGGCAGAACGCGCAGGGCGCAGGTCTAACCTAGCCTCTACTACCGCCTTTGATTTTGGATCTACTGCGATCCCACGCATTCGCATGGTTGCGACCACTGATCTGAAGGATTTAACTGGAAAGGACGCCGACGAGGAGAAAGCCAGATCGTGGTTTGGTCGGGTCAAGTCTGCTTTCTTGCGGGATCAGACACCAAAAAAGGAACGGTGTTTGATCTTCAGAGATCTGCTGAAAGGACCGGCTGCGAACTGGATCCAACAGTTGAGTCGGGATGTCCGATCTGACTGGGATCTGCTATGTTCAGAATTTGAGGGGCAGTACTGCAACTCCGGATTCTCTACCGCCCCCAAATACCATCATATGCAGAAGCGGGCGACGAGACGCCGATTGAGTACTTGCACCGTTTGAACGTGGCTGAAATTCGCGCCGGGATAGTGATCAAGGAAGTCAACCCGCCGACCGGTGCCACTATGGATCACGTGGGTCACTATATCAGTACCCTTGATGACCAAGAGCTGGCAGATCAGCTCACTCTGCTGCGCCTCAAAGATTTGGGGGAAGTGGAGCAGACGTTGCGGACGTTGCAACACTCACGCAGCATGAGGGCGAAGGTCGCCGTTGGATCGGGTCGCTACAGATCTAAGACCCAGACCGATCCGGTGAAGAGGCCCCTGACCATATTGTCTCGTGCTGTTAAGGCGATCGCGACTGAATACAGCACTGGATCGGAAGAAGAAAGTAGCGGCCAGTCCAGTCGGGAGTCAGACGAGGACCAATATCGCCACATATTCGTCACGGAACCTGCCCCAAGAACGACGCCTAACCAGGCAGATCGGAAGGGCAGGAGTGGAAACAAGTCCGATCCGGACCGACCTCGCAAGAAGTGTTCTCACTGCGGGTCAAGCAAGCACGATTATCGGGGCTGATGGAAGAAGCTGATATGCAAAATGTGTGAAAGACGCGGCCAACCCACCGAACACTGGCTCTTTGGGTGCAAGTCATGTGGAGAGATCCACGAGGACGGCCAGTGCAAGCTCGAAGAGTTTTTCAATCTGATGCACAAGTGGTATGTGCCGGGAAAGCACGCGGGGATGCTTCCACCTGACGTTGAGAGGATGTTAAACTAGAATGATCGCCAGGTTGGAATCTGGATCGAGCCGAGCGATATATGTTTGGCATCTATGCATATGTCGGCAAGGAGAATAAAACCGACAATACATGTTCTGTTCTCAATTGCGTCGATCGAGATCATCCGGTCTACAATCTCACGACCGATGAATACTCCTGATCGAAGGTGGTCATGCAGCTGGATCTTCTGCCTGGGGAGTCGCGCGGATACTGGAAGTATCATGCGCCCGACAAATGGTTCAAGCAGGCGAAAGCCTGTGGTAAGATAAAGAACCAGAAGACAACGATGCTGTTCGACTCTGGGGCCGAAGTCTCAATTAACGACTCCGCCTTTGCTCGTAAGGTCGGATGTCGTATAGACGACACCCAGAGACAAGAATGCGTCGGAATCGGTGAAAATTCTTACATGACCGAAGGAATGACGCGTGTGAAGATCACCCTATCGGGTTCGTTTATCTACTTCTTCAGCGCTTGGTTTGGCAAGCTGGCCGGTCAGGATGCTCTGTTGGGCATGGATTTCATGGTGCCGGCGGGTATTCGCCTTGATATGTGCGGTCCAGATCAAGTTAGCTGGGCGGCGGCCCCTATACGGATCGCTCAACAATCTGGTCAGGTGGGACCAAGATGTCACCATTCCAGTCGGCCAATACGCTGATACCCCGGTCGACAAAGGTTTTCGATCAAGGAAGTTATGGGTGACCAGGGGCGATCGGTGGGTGTCGACATTTGTGAAGAGCGCCGGTCGATATGATTTTGTTCTAGTCACTAATATCGGTGACAAGCCGCTTACACTCGACAACAATAATATTGTTGGCATGCGGCTGGCGGAAGGGAAAGTGCCAAGAAAGATGGGGTTCGTCTCGATCGGATTGAGACGGTATGTTGAGTGGCAGAACTCGGCATACGAAGTGACCACCGATCTGATCAGTGATGATGGATCGGTGGAAGAAGATACCTCACCTATGGTGGAACGACCCAGCTATGTAACCCCAAAGAAGATGTTAGTTCGAAGATAGGCACCGCAGTCGCCGGAAACGGTGAACCATCAAGCAGATGAGCCAAGGTTCGTCAACGTGGTGGTTTCACAAGAACAGGCGACAGAGGAGACAAAAACAGAAACATAAAAAAGGGAACATAGGATTGATGGGGCGGACCACGATGGCGCGCCTAAGCAGATCGATGTAGTTGAAGAGCAGCCCGCCGATCGGGAACAGCAGTGTTCAACCGGTCAGGACGGTTTGGGTGTTATTGCCCCGGAAGACGATCAAGTTTGCATGCATGAGGGCGGGGATCAGTACATTCAGGATCTGGAGAGCCAGATGGCAGTCCTCCCCGAAGTGTCTGCTGATCCGCCCGAAGTCACCTTGGACGGTTTCAAGTGGGTGATCGGGATGTCAACAGTCCCGATCAGATCGATCAGCTTAAGAAGATCATCTGGAAAAAGAAACATCTGCTGATCGGGAAAGGCAACGCATTACCCCCCTGCTTCTCGCGGAGCGATCTGTGACATCGACGTGGGTGATGCCAAGCCGATCGCCCAGCGATTCGACGTGTGGCGCCACAGTACCGCGAAAAATTGTCTGACCTTATTGAAGGACTGTTGGCTACCAAGATCATCAGACCGTCGACCACGCCATGGGCCTCACCGATCGTGATCGTGATCAAGAAGAACGGCGTTGACATCAGGTTGGGTATCGATTATCGGTTGGTAAATCGGTTGACCAAGCTTATGGTGTACCCGATGCCGCTGATCAGCGATATGCTAGAAGGTCTCGACATGACACTATGGTATTGCTCACTGGACATGGCAAGTGGATTTTGGGTGGTTTCGATGACCGATCAGGCTCGCGAGATTTCCGCATTTGTTACGCCGTTCGGTCTGTTCGAGTGGAACCGTATGCCGTTCGGTTTGAAGAACGCGCACCAGATCTACCAGAGGCTGATCGACAACGCATTGTAGGGACACTTCAAGATCAGTACCGATCGGGAACCCCACCGAAAACCATGATGTATCTACAGAGGGTGAACCCGATCGGGAGAGGAGACCGTCTGTCCTGGGGAGGCGATCGTATATCGATGACATTCTGATCCCTTCTTCGTCATGGAGCAATCTGTGCGAGAAGGTCGAACAGCTGTTGGAGACATGCGATCGCTGGAACCTGTCGATCCGTGCTGTGAAGATTTTTGGGGTATGTACAAGGTCGCCTATTTTGGGTCATATGGTGTCGATCAGTGGGCTGGAGGCCAATCCCAAGGATCTGGAGTCACTGAGCAACCTCCCGTTTCCCAGATCACTGAAGGCAATGCAGTCCTTCTTGGGGAGCTTAAATTACTACAGCCGATTCATTGAAGACTTCGCGATTTACGCGGCCGTGCTGTACGAGCTCCAGGAAGTCGACTATCATATGTTGCGCGAAGGAGATCGGGAAACTTTACGGGAGGGCCGCGACTCTGATCTGCCCGCAGATTTTCCGCAGATGGAGGCAGATGATTACATGAAGCGTGCAAAGGTTGCTTTCGGCATGCTGAAGGCCAAGATGGTGACGGCACCGATTCTCAGACACTTCGATCCGGAAAAAATGCCGATCGTCATTGTGTACGCTAGTAAGTGGGCCATTTATGCCACTCTAGTGCAAGAAAATGATGGTGTGTACCATCCGGTAACTTTTACGAGCCGGACATTGAAGCCGAACGAAGTTAACTATGGGATCGTCGAAAAGGAAGTTCTAGCTTTGCTACGGGTTTTGGATGTGTTCTACAACCTACTGGTCGGCCGATCAGTAAAGGTTCTTTCGAGACAGTCGACATTGGCCTGGCTGTTATCAGCCAATGGGATGGACGGTCGACTCGGCAGATGGTCAGCGATCTTGTCACAGTGGTCGCTCGAGGTCGTCAAGTGCACCAAGGGAGAGGCGAAGATATTGGGCACATTGGCTGCCATTATCACCCCTCGTTCTGAAGTGGATGAAGCTCTGATAGCGATTGCCCCAAGGAAGAAACCTCGACAGTCAATCCAATGCCGCCACCGATCGTCGATCGGGATGAGGAACTACCGGTATTGAGTTTCGACGGATCGGCTAGCGTGAATAAGAAGGTCGGCGCCTATAGTGCCATACTGTGAAAGTTACCACAATGGTCTATAGTAGCAGCCACCGCCGATTTCACGCCTGACATAACGGTCAACGAGGCGGAATATCGGGTACTCCTTCTATGTCTTGATCTGCTGTCATCACAAAAAAGGGCGGATCATCATATGTGGTGACTCCAACCTAGTGATAAGGCAGATCACCGGGGAGATCGACTGCAAGGCGCCACGGCTAAAGTTGCTAAATGATCGGGTGATGAAAGCGCTGAAAGACTACCCCAACCACGAGCTGTTGCACGTGAAACGGGACAGGAACAGAAGCGCCGATCACCTCGCGACCCAAGCCATGCGAGACCAGACCGGGGCGACGATCACCGAGGAAGCCGTTTTACAGGAACTTATGGACATAAACAGGCTCCCAGAGGTGATCAAGCCCAAGTAAAGCCCTGGTCAGGTGCATGTGATGGCCGCAACCAGATCGCGAGCTCGGAAGTCTCGCCGATCGTTCCCCAAGGAAAGGCTGAGTGAGTACGTTGTACAACAGCTAAGGGCGGAATGGATCCTCAACGCGCAGGAAGAAGAAGAGTGGATCGTCAACTTGAAGGCCTATCTGCGCGGTGAACTGTCCAAGTTAACGAATGAGCAGGCGAAAGAGTGTACCAAGATCGCGGACAGTTACGATGCGGACGACAATGTATTGCTGTATTACTGCCGTGACGTTGATCAAGACAGTGCCGATCGAGATCGACTAGCAAAACTGGTGATCCCTGAGTTGCTACAGCCGGATGTCCTTCATAACTACCATGTGAGTCTAGAATGGGTACATCAAGGCATAGGAAGGACATACCACAAGATCAGGGCCCACTTTCACTGGAGAGGACTTTTTCGGAGGGTGCAGAAATATGTTGGCTGTTGCACAGATTGCGAGACCGGAAAGGGCAGACCGATAATCAAGGGCCGATCGCCCGGAAAATATCGAGGCTACTTACCCTTTACAGGTGATAGCAATGGATCACATACCGTCGCTGCCCAAATCGACGCGCGGAAACACTGAGCTGCTGATCTGGATCGACCTATTCACTGGTCTGGTGATCGCAAAGACTAGTGCATCCCGATCTGCGAAGCTGATCGCCCAGAGTTACGAGGAATGTGTGTTCAGAAGGTTCGGCGACAGCGAAGTTATTAGACACGATCGGGAACCCGGTTTTATGGCTGAGGTGTTCCGATTGTTCAATAACGTGCTAGGCCAGAAGCAGATCGCGACGATGGCATATCGCCCGCAAGCGAACGGATCGGCTGAACGCATGGTGCAGACAATAACAAGGGCGATTAAGATGTATGTGGCCGATCCGGACCAACGTGACTGGGATGAGTATGCAGAGAGACTGGTATTCGCACTCAACTCTTCAACCGATCGGGTCCGAGGAGAAACGCCTTTCTATCTGGCGTATGGATGCGACCCTCGATCGACACTTCAAGCGGCGATACCGATCGGCTGCACTCGGACCCGCGATCGCGATGCCCTCCGTTGGCGCATGCAGGTCCATAAGCATTATCAGCATGCGAAAGAAGTAGTCAATGAAAAGTTTCTTCAGGCCACGCAAGATCGAGCAGATCGGAATAACGATCAGGTCCGCCCTCATGGTATTGAACCAGGAGCGAGGATATGGTTATACCTCTATCGGGTCAAGGAATGCTATGCAAAGAAATTGTCTCATATGTGTCACGGTCCTTTCTGTGTGGCAGAGATGATCGGTGAGCATGCTGACCGTCTGATCACGATCGGCACGGATTACAAAGTTTTTCCGATCCTGCATGTGTCCAAACTGAAGCTTGTCAGAGAGTTCCCCAATCGGCCTAAAATACCCTGTGTGGTGGACGAAGCGGAGAGATTCGATTTTGACGAAGCTCTGATGCCGGAAGACAGTTGGGAAATGCCATTGGAAGAGCACAAATTCGAGTTGGAAAAGGTTCTAGATGTCCGATCGGTCAAGAAGACGCGTTTCGGTCGCACCCACCGAGAATATCTAGTTCGCGGGAAGGATCATGACGAAGCAACTTGGATCGACGAACTCGATCTAAATTGTAAGCACTGCTACGAGAGTTTGAGCGAGAACGAGTTAGTCGGAATCGCTTCGCAGTGATGCAGACTCATGAAGATGAAGACCAAGACACACAGTAGCACCGATCAGTATATCGATCGGTGTGAATATGTGTAAGGTCTGAGTAATTGTGAATTACTGTGATGAACTGTGATGAACTGGAGTAGTGGAATGACGAACGTGGTGATAATTCTCGCGATGTGGATGGAAACTGTGGGTGATAACGTGTTGGTAAAAGCTTGGAAAAAGTGATGAAATTTGGTCAAGTGATTGGGTGATCAGGAATTTGGAAAGAATGATGGCATGTATTATGGATTATCTGATCAGCTAACTGCCGCATCAAGATCCGTAGTCACCCCACAGACGGCCTATAGTCAAACCCGGATGGTCTTCGATCTGGTTCTGATGATGATTGCGCCAGGGCTCCTTCCGATCGATCTGGATCAAGGCGTCTTTCAGGTATGCGATCGACTCGTCATAGTGAAGACCGGGATACCAGATGCCGTCTTCAGTAAGCGCCCCGGGGCTCTCAACGCGACGCTTGGACATGTGAAGAAACACCGGATACAAAAAGATGTCGGTGTCGCACTCGCGGGCCAGAATCCCTTCCAGTATAAGTTGGCATAGGGCCAGCCAGGCCTCGCCCGCCTGACTCCGGCGCTGTTTCCTGCGCTTCTGATACATGATCAGGTCTTGGTCACGTAACTTCCGACCCGCGGGAAGTAGGAGATAATGGGTGGAATTCCAGATCGCCTGGCAGAGGGCTGTATTAAAAGCCCGAAGTCGACCCAGAAGCGAATCGATCCAAGGAGTCGACGCGAATATGGAGTCCAACTTGGCGCTGAGCAGGACTTCCAGTGGTCGATATGCATACAGACGGGCGATTTGCGGTCCCGTGACCAGATCCGACCGCCACGCAGACGGGTCAGGGGTTTTCAAAGCCGGAGGGAAGAGCCAGAAATCTGGTCGGGACATCGACCGGGCTAGATCTTGCTTGGTCAGGGCTTATCGGTGCAAGCTACCGATCTACCCCGGTGACCATGGCAAAGTGGCATCTGTATTCAGCGATGGAAGAGGTCGACCTCCGATCGACAACCCTTTCAATCGGGCGTGATTGTGCAGCCCAGATGTGCCGGGCTGGAACGAAAGCACCGATACGGTTGACTTGCGCGTCCGTGCAGCACCATCACCCTGGGAGCTGATCACCTTATCAGCCCCCGATGCAGGCTTCGCAGGAACGGGACCTCGGCGTTGATCGGATCGGGACTTGGATAAAGCAGTGATCAAGAACTCAGAATCTCCCGATTCGTCCCCCGAGCCCTCTCCGGAGGAGATCTCCACATGCTTGGTGTGATCAGCGCGGGGGCGCAAGGGCGCATGCGATTTGGCGATGGTAGAAATGTCGGCTGCGTCCGATCTTGGGCTTGGTAGATGTACCAGCGTCTTGGCTTTCTTCTGAGGCACCGCTTGCTTCTCCTAGAGTTCGGAGTCGCGCGCTATGCCCCGCTCCCTTGAGCCCTTCGACGCGTCCTTACGTTTCTTGGAAGTTTTTGGAATTTTGGAGTGCTTACTTTTAGCCAATGAGTGGCATCGTGTCCGATCTTGGTGCAGATCGATCAGAGCGGCCGATGAAGATCGGTCAACGCTAGAGCCTGCAGCCGGACGCCGGTGCAACAAGTCGGTCAACTGTTGGTAGCACCGATTTACGGCCGCCCAGCGACGGTCTGACTCCTGGGTCCAGGCGTCCGATCGGCTCTGGAAGGACTCGGCCTTCCCGATCTGCTCCCTGACCACGACCTGCAACTCGCCGATCTGCCTCTCCAGGTCACCATGTTGGGTGCGGAGTAAAGTCCGATCGGACTGATCCTCCAACCTCTGCCGGTTGACCACCGCGAGCTGTTCCAGGAGGTGTGACCTGTAGGTCTCCAAACGAGACAGATCATGCCGTGCGCCGATCAGCCCGTCCAAGATCGGTCAGAGCTGATCGCAGTGGTCATGCGACTGCCGATCAGCCGCGAATAAATCGTCGAACGTTTTGGCGATGTCGGTGGACAAGCGATCTGCACGCAAAGGAAGGTTACAGCATATCCAAGACGAAAACTGGCCGATCGGCTTACCTCGCGTTGTTTGTTGGGTGATCTGGTCCCGGAGATGTGCGTTTTCAGCGATCACCTCCTGCAACTTCGTGGACATGGGGATCAAAGTGTCCACCTCCTTCCGCAGTTACAGGAGTGAAGAATTCTTGATTTCCAACTCCGTCTGAATCTCCCGGAGCGTTCTCCGGAGCTGATCGACCCAGATCTGTTGCCCATCCGGTGTGTCGGAATCTGGATTGTCGCGAGGGCTGTCAGATCTGACCGATCTGGTAGGCGAATCGATATGAGGCGATTGGGAATATAGGGCACCTGCAGCAACGAACGTCAAGAGAGGTTACAAGATGATCGGGTGTACAAGGCAAGTACGGGCGAAGGTGGACTCGAAGATCTGTCCATCGGTGAATTCCGCTTCTGCGAAGATCTAGGATGTGGTGAGATCGGGTCGTTACCGTTGCGCGGCTACGACCAGAATCAGGGGCGGTTGTGGCGAAGCGGACTCAAGAATTTTGGTCGCTTTGTGCCAGCAGTACACCGATCGGCTTATCGGAGATCGGATTGGTGGAAATCAAGGAGTATTTTAAGCCTATCGTGTTAGAGGGGTGTCAAGAACACGGATTTTGGTAAGTCACATGATATTGCGTGTACTTAAATATTTTCATGTTTGTACATATTGGGAACTATAGGGAGATAGGATTGGTTAGTTTAGGTTTTGCCGAGTTTTGGGTTTTGCTTGGTTTTGTTTTTTGCCGTCTTTGACCTTTAACTCAACAAGAATTCGTTTCTTTAAGTACACAATTTGCCTCTGCACGCCGCAGAGTGTTTGGGAGCAGAGGGTCGAGTAATCCCCTCCAGATCGTTATACCCGGCGGGACGCGTTACAGACGCACTTGGCCCGCCGGAAGTCTCTCGACGGAAGTAATCATTGGTCGGCTTCACAAGTTCAAGTTACACACGTTTGGAACGTGTGATCAAGTATTGGATTGTTACGTGGAGATATCGTTCGTGGAGTTTATCACGTTCTCATTGGATCTCTATATTGGAGTATTGGACTTTTATTCTCGTATTGGTTGGGCTCTACGATCGGTTAAACGATCTGCCCTTTGAAGTATATTTACTTGGAGTATAACTGGTCTGTCCGTACCCAGGGTGAAGAGTTCCGCCCAGGGTACACTACCCAGCACGGTCTCACGTTTTTAGACCTCACATCAATTCCCAGCACCGATCCACCAAGTGTGTAACCAGCCCATTCCATCGGGTACACAAGGTGAGATGACGAACGAATCGGACCAGGCGTACTATGCTGATGATCGGTCGTCTGATAGCAGAGGACGATCAGATCGGATCGTAGGCGAAGGTTCGCGGGGTACCCCCCCGTCATTTGGAAGGCTGGGCACGATGGTGGTCAGGTTCTCGACGCTACGGTGTTAGATTTTGAACTTGACTCCACCACAGTGCTGTTGATGCTGATTTAATTATAGTAATATATCGGAATTGTTTCTATCTAAATCCACCACGTTGATAAAATTGAGGCTTATTTCTCTTCTTTGTTTTATTTAATTGTTCCATTTCACATTGTATGCAATGATTTTCACTTTGGATACAACTGTTGTTAAATATAGATTTTAATTTGCTACCTATTTCACTTTGAATGCAAAATCTGTGAAATATATTTTTTACTTCGCTACCTATTTCACTTTGGATGCAAAACTTTTCATTTTGGACAGGCAAATATGTAGATGTAGCATCCTTGTCTTCGTCTTCCTTTATTCTCTCCAAGAAGCCCTTCGTACCCACACGCCTTGGCCTTTTGATCGGATCCAAGTTGAAGTGACACAAATTGAAGTTACTGAGTTGGTTACGGTCGAGCAGCAAAAGGGAAACTGTTTTTATTTATCGATGCGTCGTACGTGCGAAGATATGGAAACTACCTGATCGGAGGAGGATGACAGAAATGTGGATAATGGAGCAAGTACACAACACAAGTACTTGTAGCGCAGATCTTAAACTACCTGGTCTGACAATTTTAACCAGGCAGGATCTTTCGTTCCGAAGGGCTAATGCGCGATGGATGCCACGTAGCGGATGTTTTGTCTTGGTCTTTCTTTATGAAAACGAAAAGTACTTTACTCAAATATAACAATACTAGAAAGTTAAACTTGAAAATGCATATAAACATTTCGGCCAATGGGGTTTCATAGCCATGAAGCGACGCTATAGCCAAAATGTCAACACGTAGTTTCAACAGAGAATGCTAAAGTCTCTTTGCATTGAGCAAGCGAAAAACTCTCATGCGGGATGCGTTAAGACCCAACTCCTCCACCGTGTAAACCGATATCCACAACGACAATCAAGCGGCACTTTCAACAAGGATAAGAACCATCACTTCGAATGTGTTCAGTTATTTGATGGGCACTACAATCATGGCTACATATCCACCTCCTAATTATAAACGTGATACAGTCCTCCCTCTGCTACGTTATAGCCTCGGTGGAGAGTGTCCTCTATAACATACCAGAGGTTATTCCGTATCGAAAAAAACAATTAATTAAAAATAAAAAAGCGGACCAATGTACATTTACCCCCTCCTCCATTTCTATTCCAAACCAAAGACTTTCTCAAAAACCACCCAAGGGTCCCACCCACCCACACCACACCACACCACACCACACCACCCATCCCACCCCACCACCAGCCAGATGTCTCAGATACGTCTTACCAACGACCAGAAGCTCCAGATCATCAGACACAAAGATGCTCACCCAGAACAACTTTGCAGCCTGGAAAAAGGGGGTATTTGGCCTCTCCAAAGCTGTCAAACAGGCAGCAATCAGCAAAATAATCAGCAAAAGGGAGGAACTGGAGGCCATGAGCGCCTCTTAGCTCGATGCCAAGCGACCCCGCACTGTCCACCACCTTGCTCTGGAGGAAGCTGTGGCACTCTGGGTTCTGAAATGTCAGCACCGCAGGGTCTACCTGACGGGGGATCTCATCCGCGCCAAAGCTGCAAGGTTTGAAACCTCCATGGACATAGCCGAAGGATCCATCAAGTTTTTCCACGGCTGGCTCTATAAGTTCCAACAACGTCACTAATTGCGTGCAGTGCGCATCCACGGTGAGATCGGTTCAGCTGACCTGGCTGTTCTGGAAAAAGCTTTGCCAGAGCTGCGAGCTGCCGTGGAAAAGTTTGCGCCGTGTGATGTTTACAACATGGATGAGACTGGTAAGTTGTATCTAATCATTTTGTCTGTCTGTGATGCGCTGAATACTCAAATCAGTGTTCAGGATTGTTTTACAGCATGACACCGGACATAACTATCGCCTAAAAAGAAGTGCAAGGCTTCAAGAAAGACAAAGTAATTTTAAAACACATGTGGAATTTTCTGTTAAAAAATTATGACACTACCATTTTTGCCCAGACGCGTACAGAAGTGGCACTCACGGCAAGTGCCGATGGTTCGGACAAGCTTCCTCCGCTTTTCATCGGCCATGAAAAGAAGTCTCGGTGTTTCCAACGCAAGAGTGGTGAAGAATTCGGCTTCTATTATCGCTTCAACAAGAAGGCCTGGATGACCGGCGTGTTCTTCCAGGAATGGCTTGGCGGTCTTGACAAAAGCATGAAGGTAATTTTGCTGGGTTTTTTGGCAACACGTGAAAATATGACACTGACTTTGAAAATTAGCGACAGAAACGGAAGATCCTGCTTCTCATGGACAATTCTCCTTCCCACATAACGACCGATTTCATCCTCACCAACGTCACTGTTCAAGATCTTCCACCCAACACAACATCCAAAGTACAGTCCATGGACGCAGGCATCACTGCCGCATTCAAGCAGCATTACCGAAGGTGTGGTGAAGCATACTACAA
Source organism: Peronosclerospora sorghi (assembly GCA_026184515.1). Taxonomy (NCBI): domain Eukaryota; phylum Oomycota; class Peronosporomycetes; order Peronosporales; family Peronosporaceae; genus Peronosclerospora; species Peronosclerospora sorghi. The sequence continues at coordinate 800,820 of CM047583.1, read as the reverse complement.
TTTTTTTGTGGTACGATAGTTGGTACAATAGTCGGTACAACTGTTGGCACAACTGTTGGTACAACGGTTGTTACAACGGCAGGGTACATAGACAGGAAATAGACGGGGCATCGTGAGAAGGTACGACTATGTACAGGTACCTAACGAAACAGCAACGAACGGCGACGAACGACGGATAAATCAGGTCGACTGGT
>CM047583.1:754163-800616 GCA_026184515.1 Peronosclerospora sorghi | reverse complement strand
TTGGGTATTCTATTAGCTGATTAGGAATCAGAGGCTCCGTGATCGGGCAGTGAAGACTTCCGCTGCCTGATCAAGTACCCCCTTTGCCGATAGACACCTGATCGACACTCTGCAACTTGCGACCCACGTTCATCTGCTCGCAACTCGCGCCAACTAGTGCCTGATCGACTAAATCGATCAGACCGATCAGACCGGTCAGACCGATCAGGTCGATCACGATCTGATTTTTGACTATTTGTTCTAATTACCCCAGATCACCAACTGATCAAACGACCAAAGGCCCTGGTCATCGACTATTTGCGCCTGATCAAGCCTGATCAAGCTTGATCAATCTTGATCAAGCCTGATCGCAACAGTCGCTTCATCACAAGTCAACTCAATATTGCAACAAGGAATTGCAGCGTGCCATCCCCGCCACCTGGAGAGCGACCCACGCCCAAGCCGTCGGGTACACAAGGTGAGCAGGAACACAAGCAGTCAAGAGACAACCGGAGGACCCCCTTCGTTAGTCGGCAGTCCGGGCGCCGTGGTAACGCCTGATCAAGCTTCAAAAACTTTGATCAGCCGCTCCACCACAAAGGCTGCACTTGCAGAACGCCTTCGATCGTGACGAGTCTGGAGCTACCGATCTCTACAAGGTTAATCAACTCACGGTCATGCGCTGGTCACTCCTGGCCTGGAGCGATATCACAGACTCTACGATCATCAACTGTTTCAAGCACACTGGACTCATGGACAACTTCGCTACACCTGTGGCCGATGCACGCAACCAAGACGTTGCCGTAGATCAACTGGCACTGCCGGATGTAGCGCCACTCGATGCAGAGGAACAGGCAGTGGAGAAGCATCTGGATTCGGCTCTGCAGAGGCTCCCTCTGCGCAATCCGATGTCGATTGCATCGCTTCTCAACCCAATCGAAGAGGATCCTGCTGTGCACGAAGAGATGACCGACAACGAAATCATCAAGCTTGTTCAGGAAGCCGAAGGGGAGGACGAGGACGGAGGAGCTACGGAGGAGGCATTGAAGCATTCAATAGCGTAAATGCTTGCGGCTCTGGCACTTTCCATTTCGCTTCTGGACCTCTCCTGTGATGAAGATCGTGCTGCTCACAGAGCTCTTCGTAGCATTCAAACAGAACTCCGTACTGCTAGTACCTTCCAAACAACACTTGATTCATGGATTAATCCCGGATGTCTCAATACTGTACATCACAATAAAAGAAAAAATTGCTCCCTCGGATAAGTTATATTCCGCATGGCAGGGTATTCCGTAGTTCATATTCCCTAGTAACCATAGAACGATATCGATGGCGCCGTATTCCAATAACTTATCAGAGGTTATTCCATAGGGGGGATAACTTAGCGGAGGGAGGACTGTACCGTATTTATACTTTGCCCCCTATAAGATCATGTGCTTGCTAGTAGCGATCCTGCGCGCTAATAATAAAGGGATCTTGAAACGGTTATGAAGGACTTCAAATGAAATGGGTATCGACGAAGAATGATTGCCTATAACCAAGCAATACCACGAAGAAAGGGCACGTCTTGATTGTGAATAGTCAGCTAAGGTACAATTTGAATGAAATAATAATCCTAATGATCCTTTAATGATTATCTCTGTTGCTGATTCATTCCTTTCAAACAAATAGTACGTATCATATGCCTCCTATCTAAGGTCAAGCCCACACTCACATGCAATTAGTTATGGTACACTATGCGTTAACATAAGCTCATATTCTATCTCCCTGTTCTTCATACCACAACTCTTTCTTTTTTTTCTCCGCGTTTCCGAACTTGTAATTACAAGCTTCTCAAACCTGGCGTTGAACTTCGATAACATGCTAGCTCCAATCAATCGATGTGGGCGAAATCGATCATTTGACGTCAGTTCATCGCACGTAGTATTTTTTCATGGATATACTCGTCCAATGTTTGGTTATAATAGGGGGTGTCAAACATCAGCAAATCTGGTGGAATTTCAGTGGGCAAAAAGTGGAAAAAGAGAGGATGAGATTGGGACCTTATTCCGCTTTTAATGTTATTCACCACCTCTGGAGGTAGTGAATAACATTAAAAGCGGAATAAGGTAAAAAACAACAATGGTGACAACCTTTGTCTTCTGACCGTCGCCGTGAAGGCGGCGGAAGTAATCCTCAACCTCCAAACACTTGAGTATAAGGTCCCAGTGTTCAACCTTAAACATGACACTCAAACCCTTCTCGCCCCGACCTTTTGCTGGCGTGCCACGGTCAGACGACATTTTCCCTTTTCACTTTTGTCCAGACAGCGGGAGGGGATGGGTTGAGGGGGGAGGTTTTGTTTTGTGGCCGCGTTTGACGATTTTTTGTTTTTACGGCAGTGCAGTTCCACCACCCTTGCACTTGTTATCTCAGGTGTGTCAGGCTTTGAGACGGGGAATAACAGCTGAACTACGGTCCAAATAATATCTAGAAAACTTATCCTTAAAAAGTGATATAAACCTGCTGAAGTTTCTAAGTTTGACACCCCCTAACACTAACATTTATCGCTTCAATATTATCTTGCAAGGACTATTACGAAGCAATACTAACTTTATACTGGAAGTATTCGTTTCTGCGATTTCCCAGACGATCACTATGTAATCCTAAGTACTGCTACTACTACTGTATCAGTCTTTATACTTCAATGGTGAATCAATCACTCAGGGAAAATGTTCTACCTAAAATTAATTGTTTCTATTTTGCGTATTAGATTAATTTCTCTCGACTATTGTGTGTCGGGTCGCAGTAAGATTTGGTTGGACCTTTTACGTTTTTGATTGAACCCATTTTATGGTTGGTTAGGACGATGACATCTATCAAGAGTATTTTGGCTCTTGTATGGTCGATTATTAATCAAAAGACGAAATAAAAGCTACTTGTGGAACTTAGTGGTCGTCGTGGCGTCGTACAAGATCGAGTCACGCGAGCTTGCCACTCAACTGGACAAGTAAAAATCTGTGGCCTGCCAATGGATCGAAGCCGTCTCGGGCTCTTTCCCTCCAAACGTAGCACGCCACTTCCCATGTCGCGCAGACGGAACTAGGCCAAACGATGAGGCCGGACCGCTGGCAGGTATTCGATCTGTGCAAGAAGCTATGGATGTAAGACTCGTGTTTTGGGAAAATGAGTGTTACACGATGCTACGGACTCGGCAACATTTAGGGCATGTGGGTGATATGATCAAAAGCTTTGTGACGATCCCGTAGAAGCACTTCCATTGTCTCCGGCCGTGAGAACTGCAACGACAGTGCGAAGATACTCTTGTCCCTGTGAAACCCAAGACTGGAAGTGCACGATCTAGATCAGCAAGCCCGTTGTTGGGAAACAATGGCACGTATGATGAAGAGGTGGAATTCTCTTACAGGAGGTTAAGTGATAGTGGAATTGCTCGTCTTTGTAGCGTGGTTACGATTACAATGGAGAAAAGGCTGAGCACATGCAGAATGATGACGCTAGTTTTGCGTACGTGGAAATTCAACCTGAAGGAGATCGCAGGTTGGTGGCGTGGGTGGGTGAGATGCCACGGTTAGTCTTATCGTTTCCATCGAGTCCACTGTAATCTGATGGAAACTTTAGTCGACAAACGTGAATGGCTTCAAGTGAACCCATTTTATAAGTGCTCCGAGCATGGCCGTCGCGCGATAATCCCGCCATCGATTCCGATTAATGAAACAGTCATAATAGTTCAGCACGCTATCCATGCTCGCTCGGATTGCTCCAAGTGTTTTCAGCGACACATCGTTGTTCAGAAGACGGCGGTATCGTAAGCCTGAAGTTTGCTGGTTTCCGTGAGCGGATCGAGTGCATCATCAGCAAAATTGTTACGCGCCAAGTTGAGCCGGGGACACAAAGTGCGGCGCTGACGAGCCGTTTTCGTCAAATTTATCGTCGGGACCGACAACGCGCAGCTGTAATATCTGTGACATCTCACACACTAACGCCACCGACATGCGATATCCTTCAGGTTGAATTTCCACGTACGCCAAGTCTAGCGTCGTAATTCTGCGTGTATTTAGCCTTTTCTCCACTCTATGTGGTTGATTACTATTGTACAATTCCTCTGTGACTGAATGTTTTGTGTTTTAACAAAAGGTAAAAAAAAACTTTGAATGAGCTAAAATGTCAAAAGTCTTATGTAATGGATAACCTGCTTAATATGAATTTTCACAGGGTCTGCTTAAGTCAATAGGTTAGGACTATAAAAGGGACTAACAGTATTGAACATATTTGATTTACGAATAAAGTTATTACTCAGTGAAAGCCTATGACAGCACCCACGACTACCGCTGAATCCGTTCACTCCTTCTGACCTGTTAGTTCTGCGGACCAACAAGTGTTACCAAATGTCGACTTCAGCGGATCGACGTGTTAAAAATAGTCTGTATACTTAATTATTATAATTAGGTAGGACCATTTGTTTTTAGTCAGCAATATGTATTTCTTATCTTTTAGGTGCTAAAAATAAGGCATGTGTACTCGGTGCCTATTTTTGTGCTGATACGGTATGTAGGTAACACAACAGCTGTTAGCGGTATAGTATACCTTCAGCAGCTCATGCATATTCATGTTAGGCTAGCTAATCACTTCTCAATAAACTTTGCATTGGATAAGCATCTACATGCATTCACTTCGTCGGACGTTCAACAATCACTCAAAGGGTGTCACTCTCGCAACCTAGCTGTAATTGGTTGTCGAGATACAACAGACACGAGACGATTTGGTATATTTGACTTCACTATACGACTATTACGACTCGAGTTTCCTACGTATCTACGCTACGATGGATGCTAACACCTTTCAACACGACGGAACTTGATGAGAAAGATGTTGGAAGCGCATGTACCCATTCTGTGTTTTGCGTCTCTCCAAGATGATGAAACCCGATTGACTGAAATGGATGGATACATTTGCGGTTCCTTCTTACTATACAGCTTAGTATGATTGTATTTTAAGGTAACTTAAAATACACTTTTCGTTTCTATCTCTTTTACAAACTCAGCTGAAACTTTCACGGGCAGTGATCACGTGATGGCTGCGTGGCTGCTCGCGTAAACAAGCTTGTGATGGACCCGAAGGCTGACAAATCCCCAGGAAACTTTGTCTTCAGCCACTAAAAAATAGATCCGATGGCCCAGACAAGTAAAGGCTAACCACTCTATAGAGCACATCTCGCCGTCTTCTCAATGGTTAATAAGAATACCTGCCAAGGCGATCGGGAGACGTCTGAAGAAAGTACTACTTTTAACCGTATCAGTCAGCCCAGATCCCTATTCCGCCCTATATTAAACTTTATACCGGTACTATTGGATGGATCATAACGGCGCGCTAACTCTGCTCAGGTCCTCGGTCGTGCTATCGCATAAACCAATAACGACGACACTCGGCTGATATACTATCTCCCTAATGATTGTTTTGGGACCAGTAAAAATAGGTCAAGATACTAATAATACCTGTATTAGGTTTCACCTGTCACCTGTTCTGACCCTTGTGTCATATGTATTTGGCTCTTCTATTTTCGGTTCTCAAATATATGAATACTATCATTTTCCCACATTCATACTCTCTCTTAAGTCATCGTAGGGTGAAGGCGACATGGCGGAAGATGCGGCAAGTGCAGCTGCGAGTGTGACGGAGCAAGCAGCCGCCGAGGACACGACGCCGTCCTTGACGATTCTCAATGGGATGCGACTGTACTTTGTCATTGGGGCCGTGGGCTGGATCGTCTTTGAGCTTGGGCGGCGGAAACTCGAACGGGCGTATTACTGTCGCGACAATAAAGTGGACACGAGTCATGCGATCGTCACGCGCTGTCGTCGGGCCAAAGCCTTTGGTTGGATCCGGTGCCTCTTTTTCACACAAGATGACACGCTGTACGAGCACTGTGGCATGGATACGCTCTTTTTCTTCCGGTTCCTGCGATTGTGTGAAAAAGTGACGGCCGTGGGGATTCTGTGCTCGGCGGCGAATTTCCCGATTTACTACTATGCCAGACGGGACGCGCTGGATGCGTTGTATCGGATGACCTTGTCGCACCTCCAGACCGATGAAACGTGGCGATTCTGGTTCACGGTCGTGACCATGTACTTGGTCTCGGTCACGACGTGTTTTCTCTTGTGGAAAGAGTATAAAGAGTATATTCGTCGTCGTCACGAGTTTATGTCACGGAAACACGCGCAACAGTATACCGTCGTGTTGAATGGCTTGCCACCGAATCTGTGCACGCAACAAACACTGCACAATTATTTAGAGCTCCTGTTCCCGAAATCCGTCCTGTATGTCTATGTGGCATTAGAGTGTCGGGATTTAGAAAAGATCGTGGCCGAGCGTGCGAAAGTGCGGGACAAGTTGGAGCACGCGCTTGCACTGGGTGCGAAAACAGGAGAACGTGTCATGACAAAGAACAAACTGCTTGGAGGCGAACAAGTGGATGCAGTCGAGCTGTACCAAGACCAATTGAAAGAACTGAATGCTGCGGTCGAGAAGGAAGTGCGCTCCATCTTGCGCAACCAAGAGGCTGTGGCTCGGCAGCTCGTGGAAGCCAGCACGGACGACGAAATGAGAGGCTTGAACCCGAATTTTGACGCGGCGAAAAGTATTAATTTTGCTCCCAAACAAGAGGATCTGGATGCGGATGTGGTGGAGTCCAAGTACATTCAAAGCATCAAGCGACAGGACAAACAAGCACTGGGAATTATGCGATCGGCAGGGTTTGTCACGTTTCGAAGTCTCAAGGCCGCCCAGTCGTGTACTCAGATCCTGCAAAGTGCGGATCCGACGCAAATGCAAGTGGAACCTGCTGATCATGCGGACGATGTGGTGTGGCCGAACATTGGGCTGTCAAAGAATATCAAGGACACGTGGTTGATGATTTCCCTGGGTCTAAGTACTGCGATTATCTTACTCTGGACGGTGCCGACGGGGGTTGTCGTCTCCTTTGCTAAAGTAGACTCGCTCGAAAAACAGTGGTCAGAGCTAGCCAAATTGATTCAAGACTACCCCTGGTTTAAGTCAGTACTGGAGCAGATTTCTCCTTTGATGCTCTCCGTCATGACAGCATTGGCTCCCATTATTTTCGGCTTTCTGTCGAAACGTGAAGGCCATGCATTTGCATCGCAAGTGGATGCCTCGTTGCTCAACAAGCTCGTGATCTATCAAATCTACGTGACTTTCTTGCTGCCTATTATTGGTGGGACTATCATTGATGCCGTTGTTGGATCTGGTGATTCCAACCTGAATGTAAGTGCCCTTCTCACGATTGTAAGCGATTCCGTGGCAGTCCAGTCGTCCTTCTTCATCACGTATCTGCTCGTCAAGACAGGGCTCAATCTGACGTTGGAGTTGCTGCGCGTCGTTCCGATCGCTAAGGCTGCCATCTATGAAACGTTTGCCCCCAAGTTGACACCTCGCGAACGTTCGTCGGCATGGTTTGGTCTCAACTCGTTGGCGAATCCTGGAACGTTTGGCGTGTCCGACCAAGTGTCCGAATACTTTTTGGTGCTCATGCTCGTGCTCGTCTTCTGTGCCATTGCGCCCATTCTCAACTACTTTGCGTTGGTGTACTTGCTCTTGTCGGATATCGTGTACCGTTGGGCCGCACTGTGTGTATACGACCCGTCCACGCAGACATCCGGGACGTTCTTTCCATCGCTCTATCGGTTCATTATCGGGGCCCTCATGTTTGCCCAGATCATTATGGCGTCCGTGCTCGCCACGAAACAAGTGGCCCTCCCCGCGACGTTTTCGATCGTGCTCCCGTTTCTGACCCTGGCGTTCCACCTCTTTGTGTCGTCGCGGTACCCGAAACTCGCGTTGAACCTTCCATTGGACCAGGCCGTGATCATTGACGCGCGTCGTGCGCGTCAACTGGAAGATCTCGAGCGAGTGCTGGAAAATATGTACATGCAACCTGCGATGCTGGAACGTGAGCCACTGGAGCCAGACTACCATGGCCTCTCGAGTGATCCGAATCCCGAGAACCAATTGGCGTCTCCTCCCCCGGGCGAGGTACGAGCTTGATCTTTCGATGAGGGAAAGGATAGCCATCGTTTGAACACTTTGATGGATGTGTGTGTGTGTGTGATTCATGGCAGGTCGACAAACCCGTGTATACATCGGTATAACGATTTTATATGTGTTTTTTCATTGCGATGCATTTGTTAGAATGAACAAGTGATTGTTTTGAAGACTCGAAAGCTTACACTTGTTTTTTTTGCATGCGTGCCTTGTTTGGATAGAGAAATGGTCGTGCCCCAAACGAAAGCAATGGGGAACAACGTGAGCCCAACGACTCGGTTGGTGGCCTCGTGTAAGCACGCGCCGATTGCGTCGGTTGACTCCTTGAGCGTAGGAAGCACGTATAGTTTATTATTCTGGTTGTTTACCATGTTGTAATCGTCAAAACAATCGGGGCATTTTTCTGCTCTATGCAGAGGGCAAGAGTGTTTGTTTGCCTCTATCCTCATCAGAAAGATAGGTAGAATCTGTAGGAAGTAGAAATGGGCCAACGCTAGTTAGCTCGAAATAGGGTTTTCTCTCAACCCAGAAGTAGGATCGCGACGGGACCTTTTCGTAGCACCGAACTCGGCGATAAGGTTAACTTGAAGGTACCCAAATTAGTATCCCTCGACTAAGATTCCAGATGGAAGAAGCGCTTCAAAATGGGGTTGTTTGTTTGTTTTTTGAGTTAACACACGGCACTCGTTGAATCGTAAAACCAAGAAACCAGGCATAGAGAGCTCGCGTGCGTCAGTTTAAATGAGAGCGAGATCCGCCCCGAGCACGCTCTTCCTCTGAACGGTTTCCACGTGTGCAATGGTTTCAACGTCACAACTCGATTCAATCTCAGCCTCATCGCCCGAAATCTCATTTCTTCTACCAACCGATAAACCGAGTGATTTACCACCGAGCTGCACTTTCCGGCGCGCGCTACAGACCCGTCGACCATGTGATCCGTGCACTACATTTCGCCACCACCTTCTCGCTCGCCGCATGATTTCACACGCCAGCCTGTCTTCTTACTCGTTAGAGAGGATTTTATCCTACTTTTTCATTTAGTCTCTGCCACTAACTACTCAACCGACTTGGCGCGCGCGCGTGCTGCGCCTCGTACCGCTCGCTTCCAACTGCTCGTTCCTCGAACGCAGTATACACGCACCCTACGCTATCATCATGCACTCGCCCCTTGCCGTCTCTCAAATCTCCTTGTCCCAATCCTCGGACAGCTCCGCGTTCTCGAGTCACGCTCAGCCGCCGCCGCCTCCTCGTCCTCCTCCACGACCGAAAAAAAAGCATCGCATCATGCAGAGCAGCAGCAATGGCCCCACGCTCTTTGACGTCGAGTCACCCGCCGCGTCGTCGTCTTCACCCGCGGACAAGACGTTTTTGTACCAGAAACAACTCACACCCAATGCTGTGCCACTCTTAGTGCGACTCCAACGGCGTCGCATCGTGTGCACGGCCGTGGTCGGGACCGTTGCGCTCGTGCTTGTCATGATGGTGCTCGAACAAGGCATTGTACTCACGTCGTATGATGTCGTCGCCAATAGTGACGACCCACGTCCTCGTCGTCGGTCGGACACTGTCGAAACGTACAACACGTTCGTCGGCTTAGCTACGTCGTTTGTGGTCCAACCACTGCTCCAGCTCGTCGCGGCGGTCGTCCCTGCCGTGCTCCTGTGCTTTCTCACGCGCTTGACCATGCAAGAAAAGAGCTCGCGATGGACACGCTATGCCTTGGCATGTGTGGGCAATCTCGTGCTCGTGCTCCTGCTCAATGGCTTCCTCGCGCTGCATGTACGAGACGAGACCGTGCGCGTCGAGGCCGTGATGCGAGACAGCGACTTGTTCGTGAACGACAGTGCGTCCCGGCTTCCAGACGACCATGCGTCCAGTCTCGACACGATTCTTCGCACTGTAATCCAAGTGCCGGACCCAAGCGCCGAGATGCCGGCGACCCAGTGCCGTTTACCGTCCCCGCGACGACTTCCAGCCCAGTTGGAGTTCGCATTTCCTTCCCGTCCGTGGCTCCGTGACTTCCTCCCGCTCGCGCCTGCAACGACACGCACCAACACGTTATCCTTGTCCCTCGGCGATGCAACGGACTCGATCGAAGATGCCCAACTGCCCATGCCCGTCACGTCGGCACGAAACCTCGTCCACTATGCCATGCGCGCGACCGACGATTTTTTTCGAGAGCAGGACGTGCCTGCGAATGCGAGCGCATTTCAAGTGTTGGATGGACCCAAGCGTAATGCATCCGCGGATGCGACCAGCGTGCTCCAAGCGCTTGTCGAGGCAACGAGCGCGGCCATGAATGCTGCCGTCCGTACGCGAGCGCATTTAAAGAACCTCAGTATTCCTGAAAGCCGCGTGGAATTTGTCACGTTGCCGTGGCAAACAGATAGCGGCAGGCTCGTGTTTGAGGGCGTGACGCTGGAAATGCCGCTGAAGCGCGATTTCTTGCGTCGGGATGTGAACTTTATCAACGACACGACACACTCGGTGGTCTATGGCGCACAGCATGCGCCCCACGCCTTATTTGAGATCAATGCAAAGGAAGAGTGTGGTCGTTCTGGGTGTGTCGTGAGCCCCGTCGGAGCAGCGTTGACAACGGCTCCAGCGGACACAGGGAGTCAGGTGCGGGCGTTGCCCATTTGTTTGGACGACCAGGACCAAGAAGACTATAAAGCGACCATGAATGTCGCCGGGACAGCGTGCAAGCATCGGTCAACGACGTCCATGCTCGTGCTTAGTTTTGCCAAGCGCATCGTAGGCGACGTCATGCGGTCGTCGCTCGAACGCACTTCGTCCGGAGAAGCCGCCGTCGTGACGCTCACGAACGCTCGCAAAATCTATGAAATCACGGCCGGTCGCTTGTCATGGGAAACCAGCGACCTCGCCTCCAAGTATGACGCCTCATGCGCCGCGAGCAACGCGTGCCACGGACTCGCGTTTCCGCTCTCGAGCGAGCAAGAGCAAGCGCTTCTCGTAGGCACGACTCACATTCCAGTCCACACGTTGCGCGCGTACACTCCGTCGCTACTGCACTGGACGCCGCTCGTGACGTCGAATACGCAAGAAGTGGATACAGGTGACATTCTCAAGAGCGATTTCATCTTTCCCAAAAACTTTCGAGACACGCGCGGCTGGAGTCCCATCGACGCGTCGCGATGTGAGCGCGAGCGTGGCATGTTTCTGGATCGCGTCGAGACGTGGCACATGTACTCGGAACGATCCTTACGCCCCGCGTATCAGTCTGCACTCTTGTGGGTCTTTCAGTCTGGCGTCGTCAAGCAAAAGCTCGACTCGAAGCTCCCGTTGGACGCGCGTGAATCTCACGTCGATGTGACGTTGGTCGTCCCACGTGTGTCCGCCCTGCTCACGTACGTGGGCGCTGGCCTGCTTCTCGTCATGGGCCTCGTCGTCTTTTTCGGCGGCAAGCGCCGCGAGGCACAGGTCGAGCGACACTTTAAACCGCATCACTTGGCGCGCATTCTGCTCGATGACGAAGCTTTCTCGCACAAGTTGCTCAAGTGTGACCTCCTAAACATTGGGAATGAGTTTCTCAATAGCTCGGAGCTGCTCGATCAGTTTGAAATTAGTGGCCTGGCCTTGCGCCATCGCACGTGTCCGTCCGATATGATCATTGTACCGAAATGTGAACCATCGCCCCGACCATCGCCGGTTTGAGTATGTCGCGTTCGTTCTGTGTCTTGTTGAAACATACCTATCATCAATCAATCTCCCCTATAGACAGACGCTCAACTACTTACTATACTTCCTACTACTGTAAGCACAAGCCGTATCGTCGGCGAAATATGTTTTCGGACATTATCAGGTCCAATGATTTAAGAGATACCGTCTACTATGCCCCCTGTTTTGGCCCAATAATTCTAAACTGCCCCTCTTCTTAAGAAAAATCCTACAATGCCTCTGTTTTCGCGGTGCCCTCCAATCGCTAAATTTAAGGCGACTAGATCATGAAAACATTAGGGGGTGTCAAAGTTGGCGATGTCGGAGAACGATATCCTCCAAACGTGGGGACGACCACGTCTTGGCAAATCGAACTGTTCAAGGTCGAAACCCCCGCTTGAAGGAATTTTTTTGTCCATTTCAGGAATTTAAATTTGCCTCTGAGTTTTTTCTTCCGTACTGTACCCATCTACAAGTTTAGTGCACATGACATCAACTAAAATGAAGTGTTCACGGGATGTATGGATATGCAATTAGGCTCGCTCGACTGACGGGTCAGAATGTGTTTGCAACATATATAACCTCTTCGTTGGCTTACCCGGAGGATAACTAGCAATTGTACATACATATTTTTAATGTTGGATGCAAACATTCGTCGGTACTCAGCCTTCAGGCTTTAGACTACAGAGAATTGAGTGGACGTGGTTAGCGTCAATCCTTCGGCAGCCATATCACGTAGAAAATCCTATGCATCAAAACACCAAGTTAGTTAAGAAACCGCGAAAAGGCACGAAAAGTTCCATTCCTTACCTCGCCCGCCTTTTTGAACCCAGGAACGGGGGATGCACAGTCAGTAAAGATAATTATGTTGTGGTGGAGTCAAGTTCGAAATCGAAAACATCAGCATCGATAACCTGACTACCACCATCGCGCCCAGCCTTCCAACTTTCGGAGGGGGTACTCCGCGGACCACTACTCGAGATCTGGTCCGATCGTCCGCTGCAAGCAGACGACCGGTCGTCATCAGAATCCACTTGGTCCGATTGTTTAGTGTCCATCTCACCTTGTGTACCCGATGTAATGGGCTAGTTACACACTCGGTGGATCGGGATCGCAGATTGGATCGAAGCGGTCTTGAATATAGAAGACCGATCTGGGTAGGTATCTCTGGGGCGGAACTCTTCACCCCAGACACAAACAGACCAAAAACACTTCCAAGAGATAATTTCCAATAGGTCGATCGTCCAAACGATCAAGACCTGACCAATACGAAATAATAGAGGGTAGACCGACCGTTCCGGTCTAGTTCCTGACCAATACGAAATAATACCAAAACCGGTCTAGTTTCCAACCAATATTAAAACAAGCCAATATGTCCGCGTAAAGACCCAATATGCTCGTGAAAATCCACAAACGATATCTCCACGCTAAGACCAATCCAGTGAATAGCAAGTTCCAAACGTACTTGAGTTGAGGTGTTGAGATCGCCAAATCGTACTCCCGTCGAGGGACTTCCGGTGGGCCAAAGTGCGCGTGCGGCGCGTCCAGACCGGGTATAATGGGCGAGAGGGGATAATTCGACCCTCTGCCCCCAAACACTCCGCGGCGGGCGGAGGCGACTAGCGTACAAAAAGGGAAGAACGGTGACCCCTAGCTGTGGTGTGAACCAAGACCAAAGGACTTCCACTTAGAAAAATCCTGCAACCAAAAGACTTCTACTTTATTAGGCAAATCCACAACTCAAAGCCCTCTATCCGGTAAATCCACAACTTAACAGCCCTCGATCCGGTAAATCCACAACTCAACTAAAATACTACCCTATAGTCCCTAAATGTACCCACACAAAAATATGTAAAATACCCAAAGTCGGGTGACTCACCAAAACTTGCGTTCTTGACACTTCTTGAGTCTGATAGGCTGAAAAGCCCCCCTTGTTTAAGCCAATCCGAAATTAGACCAAATGCCTTGACGAAACTTGACCAGAAGTGTGCCAAATTTTGGGCACGCTTCTCCACAATGTCTTGGCGACGATCTTTGGGCCATGCTGCTACTAAGTCTCGTACCGTTCATTTGACACAGTGCGAAACGGCATCACCGCAAACAACCACCTTATCATCAAGTTTAAGGGATAATTCAAGCTAATAAACTGAAAGTAGGACACCAGCATATGTACGCGAACACGGAAAACTTATCGAACGATTGCAATCTAGATACCTTGTAGCCGAATCATAAGGCAGCTGAAACTCGGCCTTAAGCGCCGAGTAGTGCTAGGTGAACGGGTTGCAGCCCATCATGACGTATTGGACAGGCTTTAATGACACCTTAGATCAGTCCAACGCAGCATCATGCACCTTTAGTACAATGTTTTGCCCATGTGAGCCAATTAGGCAGTGCTCTGGCTAGATGCACAATGTGAACTTCGCGTTAGCCTATAGCGCCGTTGTGTATGCCAGCACATATTCCTTTAAATTCGAGTCTCGTGGTCTCCACACTTCAGCATCTACGTCTTTGGCCGTGATATGTGTGAACGCTTCCGGTTATTTTCTTTCTGCGTTTTCCCAAAAGATTCCATGCGCAATGTGGTAGCGCTGGTGCGAGTCCATTGTGACGTGCCAAAGGAGGAGGTTGATTGGTTGACGCGTGTGCCTGGGGTTAGGTAGAGGGCGGCGATTTCGAGAAAGAAAATCGTCCATTTTGCCAAAACGAAATCGACTAGCTCGGAGCTAGTCGATTTCAGAAATGGACGAAAAATCGACCAAATGGTCGACCATTTTACCTACAAAAATTACCCGAATCACCTAACTTTGAAACCCCCTATTAGCTTGCCAATCATCTCTAAGTTTGAATGTCGGTATTACAGGGGCATATTAGACATTATCCCATTAAAAAGGGTCGCCCTACCCGCACCCCCCTCCACCCTAGGGTCACCCCCCACGTGACTTTCGACCAATAGAATGAGCTCGTAAAGATTAGCTCCCACACTAAGTGCGAACCGTTACTACGGAGTAGGGCTCCGCATGGGCGGGTTGAGCTGGGTTTTGGTCGGCCCGCGGCCCCGCCCACAAGCCGTGGGCGGGCTGACGGGCTGGTCTGGGCTTATCCCCACGTAAGTCCACTAAGTCCACAAACCAATCTCCACACTAACCTGTTTCACGTTATCACGAATTTTCCACCATAAAAAGCAACCACAACTCCACAGACGAAGAAAATGTAAAAGTAGATCGGACTAAAAAAACATGGCAATCTCCCATAGAGGAGTCTGTCGACAGTCTCCACCTAAACAATATATCGGGAAAAAAAATAGTTAGCCTAAACATGCACTTTGACTTTGATAGACATATTTCATCTTAACGAAAATAGACTGGCTGTATACTACTTTCCATTATGAGTGGGTAGTCCTTCGTAATATTATTTGTACAGGTCGCGAAGCGTTTTCACTTGATTCGCAATGTTTTTGTCTTCTTCATAGTAGAGCTCTCTTTCAAAGTTCGACGGGTCAATGCCGGTACGATACCATCGACTAAAGAGCGCTAGCAAGTGTCATCCAGCGTGATATCTTCCTTTCATAGTTGATGACTCGACTGCCTCCAATAACAGAAGAGCAAAATTGCTTTCACCGAAAGCATGCAACAATACGCCAAACATAGTCACCAACTTTTCGTCGGGTTTCTTTCCCTTGGCATTAAATTTTTCCATCTACATGTTTAGTGCCTCCATTTTGGGCTTTCAAACATTTTGTGACCCTCGTATTTGAGCTTCAGCAATATAAAAACTTCATCAACGGTTTTTTCGCTGGAAAGCCACAACTCTAACTGTTCTTGCTGCAATGCCGCCGCGATCTTCTTTGTAGAGTCCATCCCCGTTGCCTTGACCAACCCCCTCGCCAATACATCCTCGTCGATGGTCTCCGTAAGCCATCGAACCAGCGAGAACTGCTTTTCCGGATTTGTGAGTTATAATACGCAATGTAATTCCGCACTTCTTCCAAACTTATGAGCTGATCCAAGCTTTGTTCAATCCCAAGCCGATGCAAGAGAATTTCTGGATTCAAATGTTTCTCGCGTTTCCATTCATCTATCAGCGACTTATTAACTTTCAAGGCTCTTTCTCTTAAGAGAGAATGCGCCTTTGCCGCTGTTATACTCGCGAACAATTTTTCCTCACCATTCATAACTGACGTCATCACCTTCACCAACCTTTGGGCACCGAAATTGTGTACATTGTACATCCCAATGTATTCTTATAATACATCTAGCCTTGCATCAGCCACCGCATTTATACAGTTCTTGGGCCAGATCATGGGCCTTGTGGGCTGAGCCGGGCGAGCTGGGCTTTTGCGGAGCATACTACGGAGCATACAACAGACAAAACAACAACAGTGCACGTGAGCTCCACCATACTTTGTGTAGCCCAGAATTGGGGCATTCAATACATGGGCGCAATGGACTCGAAGTTGGTGTTTCCGGCCAGTAATTGGGCGGAGTTGCAGCCATGTTCCCATGGGCTATGTGCCATCGGTTTGCAGTCTTACTCGCTCGACTGCGGTGCATGCTGCCTTGTTGTCTACGGGAAGCTTGAGTTCCCGACCTTCCAACTCCTTTAACCTCCTGTACGTGTGCATAGGTGATGACGCTGTCGTCGCGACGAGATCTTCGTACGACTTGTGACGACACCACGTTGCAACAGAGTTGAAACCTTGGAAGAAGCAAGACGGGAACGTGCCAGTACCATCACTCCTGACGTCTCTTTATCCAGTCGATGGACCAACCTCAACGCCTTGTGCTCGTCGTGACCATCTAATGACTCGGCAAGAGCTGGAAAGTACCGATCCAGTGACTCGGTCACCATCGAGCCGCCCTAGCGCATCCAACAATAGCAAAAAAACAGTCAACGTCCTCTTGAATTTATTCTAGTCGAACGAAGCGATGGATGGATGGTGGATTCCTTTGTATCTATCTACCTTCACTGCGAGTACCTCAGGCTTGTTCAATACGACAAAGTGCTCATCTTCATACCCGATCCGCTGTCTCAATTGCTTCACGATCCTCTTCTCCTTCGGCGTCCTCATTGTCTCGTTCTTCCTCGTCTGTTGCTTCTGTACCAGTGCAATCGACTGTAATTTGGTATGGAACACGTACGCGTCAATACCCACTACGGAGCCTTCGAACAGTAGTGCATTGGCTCGCGTAACTTGAAACGTCGTCGTTGATGGAGGTTGGAGTCGTATCTTCCGCTTCCGCAGCTGTGTCTGCAGAAACTCTGCGGGATGGACGGAAACTACCAGAGACCAAGGTGGTAGGTAAACTATCCAGCTTATGGTCTCTCCAGTCCAACGCGTTACCAGGTACCAAAAAATTTCAATTGCAAAAAAACTTGATGCGCAGGAGGTCCACTCTAGCATTCTCCAACTAAAGACGTGAAGCACAGACTGTCTCTAAACATTACGAATAGAATTTCAGCGTATGAAAAATCTCTGGCAATCCCGAGAAAATCGTTCGAAAAGCACGGGATGTGTCGTCACTATGCCGAAACCTGTCAAAGATTATCGGAACTCTGTCGTCAACGGGAGGCCAAGTCCGCAAACCCCTAAAGTGAATGGAAAGTGTAGCCGGTGCGTATACGCACGGTGCGGCTAGCGCACAGAGGAAGACTTTTCCTTAAAGCGGCGCTCGCCGCTACTTAGCCGATACGCCCTTATAAATGGCTTAGTAGGAGAGAGATCTCCTACTCGGGGCCAAGATTCCCGGGTTGGTTTACTGTAGCTTCGCTACTGCCTTAACGGCAAGGCTCCCTTACTAAGGGTGTAGCTAAGGGGAGGGCTCCCCTTACGCTACGGCACTCACTACACGCACGACCGGTCGAGGTCGTGCGTCTGTAAGATAGAGTGAAATGTAAACTAAATATATTTAATATATAATTAGCCTAAATTAATTTAAACTAATGTAAACTATATGTAACACTAAGTAGAACATACCAAGTTCGTACCTAGCTAAAATGTAGTGTACACCACCTGTGTACCGACACGTGGATGGCTGACACGCCACCCCCCCCCCCTAGGGCTCCTGCCCTGATTGGTTAAAATAACCAGTGGTTCAAAACCCTTCGAACCGGTCAATACTGACCCCAACCGTAGTGTACTCACGTACACTACCAACGAAATGTGACTCGAATGTAACCCTGTTACATCCTCCCCCATGAAGACTATTGCTTACGCAATAAACAAATTTTGTTGGAGAAGTCCAACTGCCAGTACCTCTGGCTGACCATGAGCACCTTCAGTGGTGCTATGGAAGAAAACTATTCCGATAACTCGGAAGTGGATGCCCATGGGGAGATCTCCCCAACGGCTGACCACTCCGACAGCGCCGAACGGCGCTGTCGGTCATCCAACCCATTCCGCACGCATGGGGAAAACGCACTAACTCGTGCGCCACCTTTACCCACTAGGGGTGATACTATCGAGTCGCTACAGGCGACCACCACCAACGAACCGTCCTCGGGTCCTGAGGCCCGACGTGCCGTACGGGCACGGAAGGGGCCTCGCAACCCTCAAAAGAGGGCTAAGAACGCGGTCAAGAGGGGTTAAGCCTCCTATACCCCTGGTCCAGCGGCTATACTGCCGCGTGAAATTGCGCGCCGGAAACAACTCCGGTCCAGACTGCTAACGCCTAACCAGTTTACTGTTAAGTCCTACCGGACGCGTCTCGGGAAACAGGCACGCGGTGTTCTCGTGGATATGATCCGCGAGATTCCCTTTGTTCTCTTGCGGGACGAAAGCGTCAATGACGCAGAACAGGCATTCCGCGCTTGGGCGGAAGGGGAGAAGTGCCTCCCCAGCTTTGATGCGCTGTATAACAGCTTTTCCGAACACGACGTTCGGGTGGAGAGGGCGCTACGCTTGGCCTATGCCCAGGCCAAAGCGCAAGGGCAATTACCTGCCTCGTACTACACGCGCCCAGCTCTCGATGTGGTGCCGGAGAGCAATGCAAGCATCGCATCTGCTTCCGGCAAACTCCCAGCTACTGGGAGAGAAGGGTCTTCTTCGTCCCCTTTTGTCGTTGACTCTCAGTGGGATTCTACCGCTCGAAAGCGTCAACGACGTCACGGCAATCCTGCCGCAGGGGAGTCTCGGATTCCCACGAGCTCTGGGAATGTGGATACCTTTTCCACTTCACCAGGTACTGGGTCTCACCCCGGTGATGGCGTCGTGCCATCAAGCGTTTCACATGGTAATGTGGAGTACCCTCCGTATCGAGCACTGGATGAGAGGGTCGCGCTATTGCGACGTGATCTCCACGAGCGCTGTGATCGGCACATCCGTCGCATCCAAGATGCCCAAGAGGGACTCCGTAACGAAGGGAGTGCGAATCGAATGAACGCATCGAGGGGCGGCTTGCCTTCCTCGAGTGTCTCGTTGCGGAGCTTCAGGGTCGTATTTCAACCCTGTCGGAGATGTTCCGACCTGTCGTGCCTTTCGGCTATCCAACTTCTCACCCTCCTCCAAGAGGGGACCCGCCTCCGGGTTCTTGTATGGCTTAAGCATTCCCACATAGAAGGTTGGATACGTACGCATCGCCTTCGGGATGTCTAAGGGATACGACAAGCCCTTTCGGGATAGTACCTTAAAGGGGCCCACAAACCTGGGGCGCAGTTTATTCTTCACCACGTTGGAAACTGAACGTGTAGGAAAGTTTTTAGCGTTTAATAAAAAAATTTCTCCTACTTTGTACACTTTTTCGTTTCGCCGCCCCTTGCGGTCAGCTTGCTCCTTCTGATTGTCTTGGATTCCGCCATGGCATCGCAGACGTGTCGTAAGACACTAAGGCGCGTCGATAAAAAATTATCGATGTGCTTTCGCACAGATACAGGGCTGACATCAGGGAATCCTCCCCCCTCAAGCCCTGGGCCACACACACGTGGCGTCAACGGAACCCTCGGATTCACTAATCCGTTCACGTAAACGGGGTAAAGCCCGTAGATGCATGGACTGAGTTATTTATAGTAAATTCGACCATCGGAAGCATCTCACTCCAACTCTTTGTAGAATCCGGACGTAAACTCCGTAGAGTATCCTCTACAACGCGATTAACGCGTTCCGTCTGACCGTCCGTCTGCGGATGATCCGCAGTGGACATGAAGATCTTAGTTCCTAGAACCTTAAACAACGCTCCCCAGAATTGTCCCGTAAAACGGGGATCCCGATCCGACACAACGGAATCGGGTAGACAATTCTGTCGAAAGACGCGGCTAGGAACACTTTCGCTGTTCCTTGTCCATCAATGGACTCTGGCACCTCCGCCAGGTGAGCCATCTTGCTCAAACGTTCTACAAAGACCAATATGCCGATGTTCCTGGCCTTATCCTTCGGAGGCCGAAGATAAAACCCATGCTAATGGATTTCCAACACTCCGTCGAAACGGATAATCTTGCCAAAGGCGCAGCTGACTCTGTAGAGGGATCTGACACGTTTCACAGGTGCGAATATACGCACCGACCCACTTATACATTTTGGGCCACCAATACAAAGAGCTTAAAGCACTTTAGGTATTATCCCGACCTAAATGACCCCCGGTAGGGGCGTCATGTGCCTCAAAGAGGACTTTATACTTCAGTTCCTCATCATGAGGAACAACCACCCGGGGAGTGTCCTACGCGCTCGTGCTATAAAATAGCAAACCGTCACAGTACCTGTAACGGTGTAACCGAGCTTTAGCTCGACTTGACAGGGTTGGCTCAGACGAGCCAAGTCCCTTTCTACCCAACGCGCTGATAAGCGCCGTGAACTGTGGGTTTTTCTAATACGCCTGGCGTATGAGATCCACCACAGACGTGGTGACGAATGTCGCGTGAGCGGGCTCGTAATCGGGGCGACGCGACAACGCGTCTCCAAGCACGTTCTGCTTGCCAGGTTTATACTTAACCTCAAAGTTGTACTCCGCAAAGAAGGAGAGCCAACGGGCCATCCGTTGCGAGAGATGAGGCGACTTTGTCGCTGTCCGTAAGGACGTGTGGTCAGTATAAACCACGAACGGCTTAGAGCAGAGTAGGTGAACCCTAAATTTGACAAGAGAATCTTCATTGCAAGTAGCTCCTTGTCATGAACGGGATAATTCCGTTCAGCAGCTTTAAGCTGCCTCGACTCAAACGCAATCACGCGTTCCCTTCCTGCATCGTCTGCTTGTAACAAAGCACATCCGATTGCGAAATCGGAGGCGTCGCAGACGACACTAAATGGTTTCCCAGAGTCTGGGAGAGCAAGAACGAGAGCTTTTAACAAGCTCCCCTTAACCGCTTCAAAAGCGTTTTGGTGTTCAGTTTCTCAACACCAATCAACATCTTTCTTAAGAAGGTCGGTCAATGGCTTCGCCATTTCAGCGTAGTTTTTTTAATCCAAGACACTTTCGTAAATCTCTAATATTTACAGGCGAAGGCCACTCCACAATGGCTTTCACCTTCGCGGGATCCGCCCGCACTCCATACTTGCCGATGAAGCATCCGAGGAAAGGAATTTCCTCAGCACCAAAAGTACATTTGGATGCGTTTGCATAGAGTTTATGCTCTCGCATACATTCGAGCACAGCTCGAA
Source organism: Peronosclerospora sorghi (assembly GCA_026184515.1). Taxonomy (NCBI): domain Eukaryota; phylum Oomycota; class Peronosporomycetes; order Peronosporales; family Peronosporaceae; genus Peronosclerospora; species Peronosclerospora sorghi. The sequence goes on along the minus strand of CM047583.1, from coordinate 779,318 downwards.
GGTGCATAAGGTGCGTTTTAACATCAGACGAGTCGCCTTCCGCACGACTATGAACGAATATATCGTCGAAGTACGTCTGAGCGTACTTCCTATGAGGGCGGAAGAGTTGAGTCACCAAGCGATTGAAAGTCGCTGGCGCATTCGAAAGCCCCTGTGGAATAACAAGCCACTTCCATAGCATGCCGCTAGGCGTGCTGACCGCTGTAAGCGGAATATCGGACGCTCGCATGAGCACCTGATAATACCCTTCCACCAGATCTAAGGCACTGTACACAGTACAGCCCGCCATATTGTTCTGGAGGACATCCTTCCGAGGAATCGGAGTCTGCATGGGTACAGTAGCTGTGTTCAGATTGTTATACGCATGCACAATGCGCCACTTTCCGTTCTGTTTACGAACACAAAAAGTGGGAGATGAGTGGGGGGACTTGCTCTCCCGTACCATCCCTGCCTCTTCTTTCCCCTTGAAGAATGCGTCGATGACGTCTCATTGTTTCTTGGGGAGAGGCCACTGCCTCGTCACGCAGTATTTGGTTCCAGGAACCAAATCAATTTCATGTAGGACTCCCCGATCCGGTGGTAACCCCATCGGCGGGTTGTCACTAATGACATCTCCAGATTCCTTTAATAAGGAATGGTAAGGGTCCTCAGGATCCGCGAGGATCTTGAGACCGCTTTGGGCATTCAATGCCTGTTTGGTTTGCACCAAAAATGACTCGTCTATCGTGGATGAGGAGTTCAACTCCTCTTCCGGACGCAACACGACGACCTCGTCGATTTCATCTGCTTTCAAAGCAGTTTCAAACTCGTTGAAGGACATCTCCTCCAACGACAACAGTTTGCCTACCCCAGGCAACCGTTCAAGGCTTACGCCTTCTGTGACAACACCGGTCACACTATTCAGCATCCTATAGGACTGCTGAATACTGGCCTCGGGACTCATCCCGAGACTCAGATGGGGGAGTCAATTGCCCCATCTATTGGAAGATCCTCGCGCCTATCCACAGAGGTCTCTACCTCTACCACCGGTGCCTCTCCGTTCTCACCTAAAACGGCGTAGTCGGAATCATTTCCGACGTGCGAAAGAGACGAACTTCGGGTCTATTCGCTTGTAAGCGCCTAGCGCTTAACCACAGGGGTATCTACCCCTACCACTGGAGTCGCCTCAGAGGAATCCACCTCTGCCAATGGCGACTCACCAGTCTCTCCTATAACGGCGTGGTCGGAATCATTTACGACGTGCAAAAGAGACGGAATACGGGTCTCTTTGCTTGGAAGCGCCTCGCGATTAACCACAGGGGTCTCCACCCCTACCACTGGAGTCTCCTCAGAGGAATCCACCTCTAACAATGACGAATCACCAGTCTCGCCTATAACAGCGTGGGGATTAACCATCGAATCCCCCTCGTCAAGGAACACTTCCTTGAACTCATTGGGACTGATCATCTCAGACATCCCAATCTCTGGCATCTCACGCCAGAATCGCTTTTGCGATCGAGCAAAGGTGGGTTCATGACTCGCCAATGCTTCACCCGATAGCGGGTGCGTTGAGCCAATGGACTTAGACTTCCAGTCTATCCATGGCTCGTGGCGTTCCAGCCACTTCATGCCCAGAATGAGGTCATACCTCGAGTCCAAATCCAGGACTAGGCAACGTTCTAAGCTGTCGAAGTCTGCAAACTTCAGCTTAAGGTCAATAGAGACCTTGGGTACAGAAACCTGTACGCCCGTCGCAAGACGGACCGTGACAACGTCACGAGAACGTGGCTCTTGGTCCTCAGCATACAGCCGACTCTTCTCTACAGAAGCTCGTCTGACATAATTGTCAGACGCTACAGAGTCTATCAAGACTCTCCAAGGCTTATCAAAGCCTTTCACGTCCGCAAGGACTACCAGAAAACCTGGCTGGTACACCAACTCGGTGCTAGAAAGCACCGTTTCCCTCGGGTATTTGTGCTGTCTTCCCCTACCCTGGGGCTTTACAGCACTGAGGTATCCCCCAGTAGGGCGCCCCGCACCTACTGGGAGCCGTCGTTTACCGAAGGCTTGGGCAAGGGCTTTTTCCCCACCCTTGGCGTCTTATAGCGAGTATCTCGCTGGGGGTTTCGCGGACATCTGTTCCGCAGATGATCCATTCTCCCACACAGGAAGCATCTCAGCGGCCCATGCCGCTGCAACATAGCTAAGAGCTCTGTCTCGAAGCTCTGTGAAAAAGAGTCCGAATGACTCTTAGCGGGAGGTTTCTCCTCCGCTTCGACCTGACTCAGGTCCATGGGTTCGGGACCCACCTTAGAGGAACGGAAGTTCCTCTCGGCGTTGAACGCCATCTTGAATGCCTCTTCCAGGGATTGGGATCGGCATCGGAACAATTCCGAACGTGCTGGCCCTTCTCTCAGGCCTCCCATGAAGACGGGGATGGACACATCGTCCGAATACGCTTTCGCGTACATCCCTGCCAACAGGGTCTTAGGTTCCTGGATATATGTTTCCAAGTCCCTAGTGCCCTGACAGCACCTCAGAAACGCCAGCTGATTCTGGAAAACCAGATCAGGCGTTGCATACATGTCCATAAGCTTCTGCTTAAGGACCTCCCAGGTAGGGAACACGTTCGTGACCGAGTCCGAACACGTAAACGCCCATGCACGGGCTTTACCCGTAAGATGGGTCAGTGCAAGTCCCACTTGCAAGTGATCTGCGATCAAGTTCACTGTTGCGAAGGACGTTTCGACCTCTCGCAGCCACACATAAAGGTTTTCACCCTTCTCCCCGGTGAACTCCTTTATCTTAAATGACAATGGTGGACGCACCCCCGTGGAACGACTTCCACCTAAACTCGCCTCATGAGCGATGAGGGCATTAACCCTTGCCTTTACGGCCTCAAGGCCCTGCTCCACTAGGAGCTGCATACCCTCGTCACCCATTAAGTTTAACAGCCTGTTAAAGGCTTCCTGCTGGACGAGGGTTAACCTATCCCAATAGTCCTGATTTATCCTTTGCAGAGGATGTCTTAGCCTACCAACACAGGTGTTGGATTGACTACAAGTGCTACCAGATGTAGCCGGTGCGTATACGCACGGTGCGGCTAGCGCACAGAGGAAGACTTTTCTTTAAAGCGGCGTTCGCCGCTACTTAGCCGATACGCCCTTAAGAAGGGCTTAGTAGGAGAGCTCTCTACTACTCGGGGCCAAGATTCCCGGGTTGGTTTACTGTAGCTTCGCTACTGCCTTAACGGCAAGGCTCCCTTACTAAGAGTGTAGCTAAGGGGAGGGCTCCCCTTACGCTACAACACTCACTACACGCACGACCGGTCGAGGTCGTGCGTCTGTAAGATAGAGTGAAATGTAAACTGAATATATTTAATATATAATTAGCCTAAATTAATTTAAACTAATGTAAACTATACGTAATACTAAGTAGAACATACCAAGTTCGTACCTAGCTAAAATGTAGTGTACACCACCTGTGTACCGACACGTGGATGGATGACACGCGACCCCCCCTAGGGCTCCTGCCCTGTGGTTAAAATAACCAGTGGTTCAAAACCCTTCGAACCGGTCAATACTGACCCCAACCGTAGTGTACTCACGTACACCACTAACGAAATGTGACTCGAATGTAACCCTGTTACAGAAAGCTAGTGCCATGTCTGCAACTCGATGACTTGATTTCCTTCTCTCCAGCTTCCTCGTCATCCACGTCAGTTTCTTCCTCATCTTCATCGGTGACGTCCATGTTACGGACTTTTTCCGATTCCTGTGCTTTCCCTACGAGAACCGCGAAAAGTGAGTCTCTTTCCGAGTTGACGTCCCCTTCAACCCTATCGTCGTCCTTGCTCTCAGTACAATGGCGAAAATATCGCTCGGCATCGGATAGCACGCCGCCATCCTCTTTGAAAGGTGTTTCATTCGCTTCCATGAGTTTATCGTCGACGCTAGGGCCTCGACAAGCTGTGGAAAAAGCGATCAAGAACGTTCATAGCGTTGCGTCGAAATGTCCGAGCTCGATGGCTCGTGGTAGTCCGTACGGTGAATTGGTCATTGTTGATATCTTAGAAGCAAAGGGACTTGCCATAGATCGAGATGAAACTGGCGGCGCTCTTTCGTTTCACGTCTCGCTCCATATTGGCAAAACCAGTCGTCTAACAAATCCAACCAGCGAGGACTCCCTCGCTGTGAACGAGCGCTTTTTCTTTTGGATGCCATCTTCTCCCACAACGGATCAAAAGACGTTGGATATCTTTGTGCATGGGCAGGACGAGCAGAATCTCGGCGAAGTGCATCTCAGTCTTGCGATACCTCTAAACGAAACGTTTACAGATTCGTATCCACTCATTTGACGATTAAATGGAGTCAAGCGTGGTCCCATGCACGTTGGATTGCATCGATGTGTACTAACGTCGTCCTTGTTGCTTGATGCGGCCAAGACGTTAGGTGAACACGAGTCTTGCTTAAAGTTGCAAGACAAAGCTAAATTTGGGAAACTATTGCCACAATTGTGGAGCTCCTTCTCCGCACGCCGTAGCCAGCGTCCAGCCACATCTCCTGGTCCTTTGCACGCACCACACACCGCATCCATCGAACTTCTTACTGCCATTTACATATGAAAATCTTTAGGAGCTAATTCTATTGGTCGAAAGTCACTGGGGGTGCCCCTAGGGTGGAGGGGGGTGCGGGTAGGGTGACCCTTAAGAAAAGAGTAATAGGGGGGGGTCACACCTAGCGTTTTAAGGTCAAATACGATAACGAAATCAGCATGCTGATTTCGTTAAAATCTTGCTGATTTGACTCTTATTTATAATCGTAAATCATGCTGTTCACACCCTCAGGTACCCTGCTGCTTTCAATCGGGAAATCCTGCTTATTTGACGTAAAACAAATATACCCTCGTGTTATGTAATAACTAATCTTACGGTTTTATTGATAAACCTAGCAACAAATTGCGCCACAGGGACGCGATGCGTCGTTGGAATCGCTCATGACTGAGAGAATGAAGCAGCTTTTGAAGGCCAAGGTACGTTGTTGTCGTCTAGATATCGTGGGTGTGAGTCGCGGCCTTTTGACGATTATTACTTTATATCGTAGAAACTTGTAGCCGAGTCCAAGGCGAACAGGATATTCAACACTTGCGCACGGACAGTCTTTGGATCCGTGAAACTAGCGTCCTCCACAGCTTTCGTGGGCGCTGTCGAGCACAATCCACATAAAATATCGGACGCGACCGTATTGTCGTCGTCACTTTCGAGCATGTCCATGATTTCCTTCAACTCCTGCTCGTGCGGGACAATCGACACGAGCGACGCCTCCGTGGACACTTGAATTAGCACTTGACCTGCCAACCTTCGATTCACGCGATTGCCCGCTTGCAAAATCTCCACCAACGACGCCAGCGAGTCCGCTGGAATCTACTGCACACCACGTTGCACTTGCGATGCCCCGTGATCGGCAAAGTAGAGACATTCACAGATGGTACTGAGGATCGCTTCAATCGCCACTTCGTGTGAATCGTCGCGTATCCCTTCCTTGTCGCACGGATCGATGCTGCTCTCCGTGAACAGCGCAATAAAATTGTCCAGAAACGTACACAACAAGGCAATGCCTTTTTGTTGAATCATTTCCGCGATCGTCTCGGCGTTCTTGCGCACAAAACGCTTGAGACAGCGCACGGCTTATTACGCATTTCGAGGGACGACAGGGCCTCGTGGGATAGAAACGCAAGGAGACTCGACCCTCCTCCAGCTCGACAGAGTGCATTCTGACACGCCGTGGACTGACAAAGGTGATAAAAGAGTCGAAGCGCCATGCGTTTGATATCGGGACGCACACTTTGACCCATTTGCTGCTCCGCAACGGGATTCCCCATGACCTTGACGAGCTCGGCGCACGCTCCCGACTGGGCAAAGGCTTCACCGGTTGACACTTCATTGCCGCACTATGCTCGAGATCTACGAGATTCGAGAGCATCTCGAGCGTCGCTTGCTGTAACGGTTAGGCGTCCGTATGGAGCAATTGACTGAAGGAAGCGACGCCACCCGCAGCGTCGACATCGTTCAGCTGCGCAATGCGGTGCAACCCCATCTTGCCATTCGTCTCGGGTCGTCCCGTCGACAGTGTCATGGCCAATTGCATCATTTGTTCCACCTTTCCATCCACGGTCGAGCCCGGATCGTCCACTTTGCGCCGCAGCGCGACAATAATAAAGAAATCACCCGCTTGGACATTCTGATAACATCGCGTGCACACCGCTTGTTCCTTCTCGTATCCAGGGGAGTCAATCGGGAGCTTCACCTTGTGCGACGTACACTCGGCGCACGAAATGTTGCAACAGAGACGACAGTGATGCCGTCGACGGAACGTGCCAAAGAGAATGTGGCACAAGTCACACGCAAGGACGTTCTCGTCGCGCACGAGCCTCGGGGCAAAGTAGCGACGCAAGACCAGGAGCACGTCGCGCGTGGTCACGCTACTTCCTAGAACGTCCAAAATCTCCGACATACTCAATCGTTCGTCCCCACTTCTCGTGTCCATCGCTTCCGTTCGTGTCGAGGCATCCTCCTTTTCTTCTGCGGCTGCTTCCGCTTGTTGCACGGACGTGTCTGCCTCTTCCTCAGCGCGATGCTGTGAGGGTGATAAAATAGCGCGTTATCGATTGGAAAAGTGATGAGGAAAGCAGGTATTTTGTTCTGCTCATTTTGAGGCAAGAATCCTGCTGATTTCGTTAAATTTAATGGACGAAATCAGCTACCTTTAGAGGTTGCTGATTTTGTTTAGATCCTGCTGATTTCAATTTAATTATAACGTTTATTTTACAAAATCAGCAGACCTAAATCAGCAGCCAATTTTCCTAGGTGTGAACCCCCCCTAATGCTAGCCTGAAGCCCCAGGCCTCAGGCTAAGCCGTAAGCTCCCCCTCCCACTTGTTTTTTTATTGGACGAAAAATCTTACTACTGTTTGCTCATAAATTAGAGCCGATATAGGTACAAGTTTTGTACGTTGCGTCCTCATGAATACACTGTGTACTAAGTATATGTTAGTGCTATTGGTTTAACGCGCACATGTAGCGCGGCTTTCGCATGAAAGACCACAGTCTGCGGTGAAATACTAGACAACAGATTGCGTAAACTAATAATCTTGATGACACGTTTTCGTTGTCGCACTGGAAGAGAAAGTATCCTACGAGGCGTCATCACCTTTGAGCCAGGCGCAACTTCTATCATACCTTCGGGTCTTTGCTCTCGAAATGCTATTGACATGGTTTATGCGGAGTACATGTGAGGATACACCCTTGCAATTTAACCTCCTTCCGCGCCTGGAAAAAAAGAAGCCACAGCGTGAAACGACCGCCATGATGAAGGCGCCTCCCATCGCTCCTGTTGTTGTGGAACCGCTGCACTGTTCCGTAGCATCTTCGTCGCTCTCGTTCTTGAGTCATATTAACCACATTGAGATCCAGGACACGGTCGAGCGGGATGGCGTGACGTACTACGTGCTGGAAGTTTACCTCTTCCATTACAATTCGCGGCTGCCCACTACTGTCAAAAAACCCGCGCATGGCGCACGACAGTGAGACGCAAGCGCCTGATTTTCGAGTCGAGAGATGGTACTCAGACTTTTCCAGCCTGCGCCACCAAGTCAAGGTCTGGACCTGCCGGAGCGCGCAATTTATGTGCCATTACTGCCACGACTTTGCCCACTACATGCGATTTAAATTGCGGCAGCCACGGCTTCTCACGTCACTCACGACAAACGTGGAAAAACGAAAGCGGATTTTACAATCAACATTGTCGACCTAGCGCAGAATCCGTTGAAAGGTTCGCTGAATCGATGTGAAGAACGTGGACACACGTGCCAGTGCTGCTCGAGTCCCTTTCATAAAATCATTTTATTACTTTGTATTTATCGATTGAATTACAAAATTTAAGTTTTTATTACGGGAATCATGAGGACGCAACGTACAAAACTTGTACCTATATCGTCTCTAATTTATGAACAAATAGTAGTAAGCTTTTTCGTCCAATAAAAACAAGTGGGAGGGGAGGGGCCTTACGTCTTAGCCTGAGGCCCTAGGCCTCAGGCTAGCATTACTCTTTTTTTAATGAGATAACGTCTAATATGCCCCTGTAATACCGACATTCAAACTTAGAGATCATTGGCAAGCTAATTTTTCATTAAGTAGTCGCCTTAAATTTAGCGATTGGAGGGAACCGTTAAAACAGGGGTATTTTAGGATTTTTTAAGAAGAGGGGCATTTTAGAACTTTTGGGCCAAACAGGGGCATATTTTACGTTATCTCACTAAACTATCTTACCCATCGCTGTAATAAGAGCGACCATCTGTTGTGCGGTATTCCGTTCGGACAAAACCACTCAAGGATGATAATCGAATTACAGAAGGCTTTGGATACTCAATGAATGGTTAGGAACGATTGCAGTGCTTGTTGGTCTAACTAAGCTAATCTTACTTTTCATTTTTTGCGCTGCAAGTTATAGTTTATGAGTCCAAAGACGCAGAACCCCAACGATATACTTCGCGACGATAACTACTTCCTGTAGGAGTTCAATGCCCGCATGGCGTTGGTCAGGAAGGACTTGCTCGGTCACCTCAGCATAAAGCCAGAAGAAGCAGCGCATGCCTCAACATAATGAAAGTCCGCCGATATCAAGGCGCTGGCTGTGCTGTCCAAGAATACTGAACCCAACGTATCAGATGATGGTGCGTGAGTGCACCTCTGCTTGGGAGGCTTGGGAAACGTTGCGCAACTTTTTCGTGAAGCAGAGTCTTTACAATCGAGTTCATCTGCGCAAGCAGCTCCATGGGTTTACCATGCTATCTGGTGATAACCTCATGGAGCACATCGTGCAGTTTTATGAGCTATGCGCTCTTCTCACCGCTGTTGGTGACACGTTTGGTGACGATGAGAAGGTCGTGATCCTGATTGCGAGCCTTCCATCCGAGTATGATACGATGATCAGGTTGATTGAAGCTCGTTAGAGTGTGACGCTACTGGACGTGAAGGAGCTACTTCGTCGCGAGTACGAGGTGATTCAGAATCGTGAAGCCCAGGAGGAAGCGTTCAAGGCAACCTTGCGGATGAATGGGGTTAGTGCTACAACAGGGCGTGGTCGTCACGCTTGTTCTAACCAGCGATTCAATGGAAATGTGTACGGTGCAGGAAATGGTAATGATCGTGGTAGTCGCAATGGTGGAGGCTCTGGTCGTGCGCAAGGCAGCAGAAACGGTCGAGGCACCAAGTACTTTCAAGGTACTTGTTATGATTGTGGTCGTGTGGGTCACAAATAGGTTGAATGTCCGCGTAGTCAAGGCGATGAAAATCGCGAGTTTGTATTCTCCGACTCCGCTGATGGGGTCAGCGATGAGTCTACTTGGCTACTTAATAGTGGCTGTAGCTCCCATATGAGTAGCGACCTTTCGGAATTCATCGACTATCGTAACATCGGATCGTCACTCGACATCACTGTGGAGAATGGACAACGTCTGGTGGCCAAAGTTACCGGCTCGGTGCGCTTCCAACTTGATAATGGGTTGGCCATCACGTTGACCAACCTAATTTACGTCCCCAAGCTTGATCGTAAGCTGCTGTACATCTCGACGTTGATGTCGCGAGGTGTTGAAGTGAAGTTCACTCGCGTTGGTGCTACTGTACTCTCGAATGGCCATGTTATCGCTGAGATCCCTTCTGTCGGAAATCTGTTTGCTCTGAAGGTCGGCGCCTGGCGCCCAGCGAAGCGAACAATGTGAAAACGTCGCAGAAGGATGATGGCGTAACTCTGTGGCATTAACGCATGTAAGATCCATAACAAACTGCCAATGGGAGACCGAAAACTTTAACTCATGGCATGTTTGGCTTGGGCCTTAATGGCAGCTGCTCACAGAAACTCTCCCCATTGTCCGACACAAGCACCGGCGAATTAGCCGGGTTCATCTTTGAAAGTTTATGTACGTTCAACACTTCAGCTATCGTCGCCTATTGGTCCCATTCGTAAACATGCCTTGGATCTCCTCGATCCTCATGCCTAAACACTTCTTAACATTTCCCAGGTCCTTTAACTCCAGCTTTTGCATGTCCATAAAAAAACTTTTAAAAAATTTCTCCTTAGTGCCCGGACCAGTAGGTCATCCACGTAAGCACCGACCACGATCGTTCTATGCCCATCTTTCTTCACAAAAATGCATGTGTCCGTGACACAACGCATAAAAACAAAACCTTGCAGTGTTTTGCGCAAACAGTCCTGCCACAACCGGTCGGCATGATCAAGGTTTCGTTTTCAGCTTTAGGGTCAGCTCCTTTCGTGACTCCACACCGAAATTTATGAGCGGCTCTTTTTTTACAATCATCTGTCGTGAAGGAACTTAAAATTTTAGTGTTTCCACTCAGATTACAACACAAGAAGTCAATAAATCTACCCTTCTTGCTTAACTTACCAGGTTCTTAATACTGACGTCCGAGCCACAAAGTGTACCAAATACGTAAGGACACACTTCCCGAGATTCTCAGGCTGCTCCAACTCTAGCTGACCCTAGATAACTGTTGCCTCTCTCTCCTAGATGATCCCTTAAAGATCTTCTTGTTTTAGACTTGTTTTTATTATAGGGGAACGGTGAAGAATGATTGCTGGAAGGTTTCAAGAGACTGTTGGGGTTCAAGGGAAATTAGAATCTATTAAGTATTACTAATTCCTACATCAAAGTTAAACACTTCTTTTAACCACTTCTTCTTGGTTGCTTCAGCGCTGACTCCAATACTTTACAGTTACTTCTGAGACCCTCCGTACTCCGAATGGTCGCGAGATGGCCGTCTCGATATGGCCTTCCAGGGTCGCTTCTGATTGGTTTAAAATGTTCATCCAAAACTACAACTTCACACCAATCATAACTCAATTAGTCACGAGACGACCGTCGCGAGATGGCCGTCCCGGGTCGCCTCTTATTTGTCGAAAGTATTCACCCATAATTCCAATACTTAACAGATTGAGACCAATCGGGGACATCGTATGGGCGAGGAGGAACGCTTCATCCGGTTCGTCTAAGCCATAATACACTGAAGCACACTTGAGTGGAAAGCCGTGGCGAGACCGTGGCATGGGCCATGGGCTTTGCCCTTTGGCTTTGCGCCACTTCAAGTAACAAGCGATCATGGCAACGGCATACAACGTGGCAGCTTCAAAATATAACGCCGCGCCAGTGCTTTGAGCAAGGATCACTCGAACAAGTAGAGAGGAAGACGGCCATCGATGCCTTCCTTGATGGACACATGAAGCGCTCTCGGACATGCAGGCAAGGAATTCACCAGCTTTAAAACGCAAAGTCTCGCCAGTACTTGGGTCTTGACGTGAAGATTATACCGTGGCTTTAATTTAAGCAGCGACCCGACCATCACCAGGAAAACAAAGCCAACTTGGAAAAAATAGTCCCGCATGGATAACAGCCGCCGGTCATCGTCTACACGCCGCAAGAAAGAATTTTAATTCACCACACATCCTCTGTGGAATTTACAAATATATCTCAACATCTTCCTCAGCCTTAGCCTTGGGGTACGCACTCGGCACGTCTCCGTGTAGTTCAGCAACCCCCCAAACCTGGGCAAACACTAGGATAATCTTGTTCAGTTCCATGACCGTCGAAAGGTAACGAAGTAATCCTCTACATATACTTGTTTGTAGCTCCTAGGGCAAGCCTAGAATTCTACGTCTCCACCGACCCATCTGAATTCATCTTGGTCTTGTAGACCCACTTGGTCGGTAGAGCTACCTTCCCTGGCGGACGACGTACAATAGTCCAAGTTTCCAATCTTTCGAGAGATTGTATCTCCCTTTTTTCTAAGTTACTCTACATGCTACTATTAGTGCTTGTAGGCCTCCCTATAACTCTTGGTATCCGGCCGTAAAGTTCCTTTGTGACGTCGAATCCCACACGGCAAATGCAAATAAAGCACTTTTACCAACTGGACCGTTATCGTTGTCGGCGGTTGCGGCGTTTTTGCCAATGTTGCTTGAAGTACCGTCGGTCGAACTTGCCTTTTGTTTGATCGAGTCTTCATATTCCTTGGCCCTTGGTGTCTTCTTCTTTTGACTTGACCTTCCACTTGAACCTACAGGTTTAGCGTCCTCTTTCTTTTCAACTACATCACGCGGTTCAGTATCCTTGTCCTTTGAATGCACGGAATTTTCAGTCTGCTTCTGTGAACGTGATTCCACTCGTTCTTCAACCTCGACTTCGATTCGATTTTATCTTCCATATTTTTTGCAATCTTCTCGCTTGGATCCTCGCTGAGTGTTTCCATCGCGGTGTCACTGTGACCACTCGATCCTTGAGTAGTAAGACCTTGTAACCTTTCGTTATGTCATTTTCCCCGAGGATTAGCGCGCGTTCAGCGTGGCGCGCCAGAGCCTTCTTCTATGGGTCCCTCCACACCACCGAAATACCAGTATATCTGTCAACACTGGACGCTTTCCAGTTAACACTTCGACTGGAGATAAACGCCTTGATTTGCCCTTGTTGGAGTACGGTTGAGTATGTACGCACCATACTCAGCCGCCTTTGACCAAAAGACCAGCGGAATGCCCGAGGCGAATATCATGCACCGGACCATAATAAAAATGATCCGGTTCATCCGCTCTGCCTTGCCGTTTGAGGCTGGATTGACAGCCTCGGTGATCTGCCGGTGAATACCAGTCTTTTTGCAAAACAGATCGACATTCTGGTATTCGCCACCGCGGCCTGTACGCAGCACGTGTAACCGGCACGAAAATCAGTTCTCAGACCATGCGAGAAACTGTTCGTGTTATAATAATTTGGTTATAGAGCTATCGGTGAAAGAAGACGGGCTTACGGCCGAGGATTAAGACCGAAAAGTGAACTTTATTTAATTCGCTTTTACCTCAAAAATGAATGGCTATCACAAGCCGTACACTCTCAGCCACTGATGTTGCGCCCTGTCTCCACTCTTATAGTAATTAACTAACGCTAGGTAATTACGCTTCGTAATATACCTTGGTAAAAACTAAACTATAGCTAATATGCAATATCATCATGTACATGTCGCCGTAACATCACTCACTAACAGTTCAAACATCATTACCGCCCTATCTTTAATACGGGCGGAAAATTCATGCACGTAATTCGTGAAATGGTCTACAAACACGTCCAAAGAACTGTTGCCACGTCTATTGCGAGGCGTAATGGGACCCTTAAGGTCAATGCATATCACTCTTCCGATCTTATCAATTGGCGAATTTTTTCCTGAATCCACCTTAGGCTCTTGCTTGCGTGTCGCTTTGCCCTCGGCATAGTTCAGGCCTCGTTGTGTCTGTGAGGAATATGCCTGACGTGGGGGATCTGGCCTGTTGTTCAACCGTATCATAGGCCCGGTGACCCAGGAGTACGTGGAAGTGATGTAAGTTTCCAGTGTGAACGTCGTTCGAGATGTGATTCTCTTCTAATAAAAATTTATAAATATTTCGATGAATTATTGAATCTTTTCGTTCTTATGTTTTTAAATTTAAAATTTGTTCATTTTTTCAATAAATCCTTCTTTTTTACAACATTATCGAGAATCATATTCGCAAAACCACTTGCACAGTTATTCCCTTTAACAATCAACAAATCCGCCACAAATACGGACCCAAACGTCCTTTCGAAATAACTTTTCACCATTAAGCATCATGTGAATCAGGTGACCATTATCAACAATGGTACACCCTTTTTAGCGCAGCCTTACAAGCGAATAAGATTTTTGCCAATTTCGGCGCGTATTTTACTTCCTTCAACTCAATGAATCTTAAGGTTCGTCATATGTTTTCAGTGCAATTTTACTGACTTTGGTAGCCTAAGCATACCGCCGTCCGGAAGCACAAATGTGTCGTTTGGACCACATTCTATTGCGTCTTCCAATGGCTCCGCGTTCGACAATAGGTGTCTACTAGCTCCGCTTTCAATAATCCATATATTTTTCCGCATTGTTTTCATTCACACACGTGCTTGGTTCCTTGTCAAACTTGATTCCATCGTAGAAAGCACCACTCTCTCCGAACACCCATCATTTCTTTTCTTGTTCTGCTTTTCATTCGGAGTACTTCCATTTCTTCGGCGCGTCTCCGGGAATTACCTTTGTATATACCCCTCATTTCCACTAGTGTAGCACCCCGCTTGTTTTCATTCAGCGTAACCGGATTTTGCGTGTATCCTAGCGGGGGGGGGGGCTATTATTCACATCATCATCTCCCACCTCTTGAGCCCCTGATATGAGCTCTTGAGTGTGGCACAGGTAGTCCTGTCTAGCAGGATCATACCTGGCCATTAACATGACTTTCATCCGTGGTGCTGCAAGCTTGACTATATTATCATAAATTAACTTTTCGCTCGACCCACTCTCACGGACCATAGCTACTAAGTAAAGGTAATGCTGTTTCCAGCTTCTTATCGTATCTTTTTCCGCAGCAAACCACATGGAAGCTTGGTGGTGGGATATAATTTACCTTGAGTCCCAACCACATCTGCTCCAAAATAAAATGTAGGTGCGGAAAGATCTGCCACTGCGATCCAATGTTCGACCTAAAATATTCCACCGCTGTGCCCTTTAAATGTTCACCTAGCTTGTTCAATTTTAGACTTTCAGTCCAATTAAAGCCCGATGCCAGTTCAGCAATATCGATGGCCTCCATAAATAAGTAGACCCACTGCATAAACCTGGCACCTAGGCCTTGGTATATTTCTTTTCCCGAGAGTTTTTTCACAGATAAATTTGGAATATTGTACATTGCATGGTCGAACTGCGGCGCATGCATCTTTTCGGTGCCTACGTTTATACCTCCCGCACCCAGCACGTAGCCTGGTGCCATACGGGGTGCTGGGGAAACATTCAGACGTGCCTTGCGCCAACTTTCACCCCTTCTTCCTCGACCAAGTCGTGCAGAGTCATCTGCAGACCGAACGTACGGTCGTTCCTGAGACTGTCACGGAACTCTGTGTCTTTTACTCGTACGGGGAGCCCCTCCTCGACCCGTATGACAGACTTCCAACCGAGCGCTTGCCTGGCACCTCTTCAACGGCAGTCAGGACCCCTGCTATATCTTTGAGGCCTTCCAGAATGGCCTTTAGGGCAGCATTTGGCCCTCTCATGTCATCCTCATCATAGTCGCTCATTTTTCACAGAAAACCAACCTTAAAATATAAAGTCACTTAACTAGCCCTTGCAAGAAGGGGACTTTCCACTAGCCCCACCTGAAAAACATAATAAATCGAAAAAAACAAACTCGTAACACCAAGAAAAATCAACGAGATATTTAATCCAGCCTTGGGCTCATAACCTGTTAAAGAATACACTCAAAGGTATATTCCACTTGTAAGATCGTAAACTACCTGGTCTGAACACCTTTGACCAGGTTGGAGCTTCGGCAGGGATTAACTACTGCGCGACGCTTGCCACGCCGTGAAGGTTTCAGCTGAGTTTGTAAAAGAAATAAAAAAGAAAAGTGTACTATGTAAAGTTACCTTAAAATACAATCATACTAAACTTTATATTAAAAAGTAACAGCAAATGTATCCACCCATTTCATCCAATGGGTTTTCATCATCTTCGAGAGATGGAAAACACAGAATGGGTACATGCGCTTCTAACATCTTTCTCATCAAGTTCCGTCGATCTACTGAAGTCGACAATTGGTAACACGTGTTGGTCCGCAGAGCTAACAGGTCAGAAGGAGAGAACGGATTTAGCGGTAGCGGTGGGTGCTGTCACATGCTTCCACTGAGTAATAAATTTGTTTCTTAAATCAAATAAGTTCAATACTGTTAGTCCGTTTTTAGTTCTAACCTAATTGACTTAAGCAGACTCTATGAAAATTCATATTAAGCAGGTTCTCCATTACATATGACTTCTGTATACTCGATTAAAGCAATGTCAACGAACATACTTGGAATCTGAACATATGTTCAAACGGTTTTTTTGGTGGCTTGGAGACGTTTCGTTAGGGAATATATGGCTGGTTCTTTGGGTGCAGTTACTTTCTAAAACTAGAATTGGATAAAAGAGACGAAGTTTACGTTTGCGTGGCAAGTATTTTATTAATACTAAGTGGAACTTTTCAACAAGGTTTGGGTTTTGACTGGTGATGATAGAAACCGGTCGTGAGATTTGAGAATTCTCTATCTATCGTGTTTTGTGACTACCTGTTGAGAATGCGCGACACCCGCGCTTGCGAGGACGTCTGACATTTTGGGACTCAAGAAACGGAAATTGGGTATTACCCAAAATGTAATTGAGTAATACTCAAACGCATGTATACATTTACTGTGACTAAGTTTTAGGATTTAATTTTAGGGAATTGATCGGGCCACACACCCCAAATTGATCGCCCCCCCCCTCCCTTTTATGTCCAAATGCGTCAAATGTGGGTAAGTTTTGGGCTTCAAAATGAACCTCTAAATTATGCGGCGGATGCTAAATCCACATGGGTATTTTGCCAATTCCACACCCCTTTTGCAAAATACCCATATTTAGCATCGCCCCTCTCGGGTACCCCAATTCAGAATCGATTTGGTCGCTGTTTGACTTTGTGTATCCAGGAAGTTAGGGCACGTTACCGATTTTTGAAGACGAGTTTGTGCTGCCCATTTGAGCCGGGGGATAGGCGATGGCTACCAAGATGCAAGTGTTAATGGCGTACAAATGTGTATTAGCGTTAAAAGACCTCATCCAGACTTATCTTCTCCGTCGTACCAAGCAAGAGGTGCTGGAAACTGGTGCTAGTGGTGAATTGGGTGCGTTGCTTCCTAGCAAACAAGAGCAGATTGTCTTTTGCTGGCTTATGACAAGACAGAGCAAGTTATATAAGCTCGCCAGAAGTTGCATCGATTTAGCGCCGAGACATTTGACCTTTTCGAGCTATCTCCGTGCTTCGGCATATTTGTAACCATCCTGATTTGCTCGTATCCTACGGAGATGTTGATCAGAAGCGCCAAGGATACGAAGACGAGGAAGGAATAGTTGGTAGCATGACTGAGTTGTTGACTGAAACGGATGAAGACAAAGACGGAGGTGAAAGTGTTGCATCTTTTGGTGCTGCGTCCGATAGTGGAAAAATGATTGTTTTACAAAAACTGTTAACACTATAAAAAGAACAGGGCCATCGAGTGCTCCGTTTTACTCAAACGCGCTGCATGCTGGACATTTTGGAGTGCTTTATCGCCCAATGTGGTCATTCTTGGACTCGTCTTGATGGCACCACGAGTGTAGCTGAGCGACAAGCGCCACGGGACGCTTTCAATGCGCCGACGAGCAACCTGTTTGTGTTTTTATTGACCACACGCGCGGGTGGAATTGGTGTAAACCGAGTTGGTGCCGATCGTGTTGTGGTCTTTGATCCGGACTGGAAACCGTCTACAGATGTCCAAGCTCGCGAGTGCGCGTGGCACGTTGGTCAGCAGAAACTCGTGACAGTCTGTCGAATTGTGACTGCTGGAACAATTGAAGAAAAGATTTACCATCGACAATTTTTTAAGCAGTATCTGACGAGCAAGGTGCTGCATGACGCCAAGCGGAAACGCTGTTTTAACAAGCACTCGCCGCGCGATTTGTTTATCTTGGACGAAAGTGACGACGACGAGGGCGTTGCCGAGACCAACGCCTTGTTTCTTGCGGGAAACGTTACGCGACCAACGAAAGTGGACGGGAAGGAACAAGAGCATGAGAGAGTCGACCCGGTAGTCCCTGGCGATAATGACGTGGTGTTGCAACGATTGTTTGACGCGGGCGACGTGCGCAATGTCTTTGATCACTCTACGGTCGAACGAATGGCGTGCAAAACCAAGAAGCGGATATCGTCGAGATCAAGGCGACAAAGATTGCGCAAGGAGCACTGAGTGCACTGCGAGCATCGGGTGGACTCGCCCGGCAGCAGCGGGAAACAATCTTTACACCAACGTGGACAGGTCGATCAGGTACTGCAGGCCATCCGTCTCAACGACACAAGGAACCAAAAGGTCATCATTGTCTTGGTAAGTTACAAGGTCGGGGTCCACGAGGTCGAGGAGGAAGAGGTGGGCGCGCTGGAGGCGGCGTCTCTTCACGCGAGATGCTTGCGCGCATTCAACCGAGACGCGAGGGGGTGGCGCCAACGACGAAAAATCAACCGCTGGCCGCCACGTCAAGCACGTCCCCGTCTCGAGTCTCCGCACCACTAACTGCAAATGAAATCGCAAAGCGACTGCACGCGTTCCTCGTCGCTCATGCAGCAACAGGCGTGACAATCGAATGGCTGTTAGAGAATTTTCGTGACATGGTGGCACCGAAAGATAAACTGGTGTTTCGTCATGTCCTACGTGAGATGGCGCTCTGTCGTGGTCGTCGGTGGACCCTCAAGCCGTTGTACTCACTTGCGTCGTAGGGACGCACGCGACAAAAGACAAAGTACTAAGAGCATTTTATTTAAGTTTCAGTATAGCATCCAGATGTAAATAGGTAGTTAGCAGGCAGGAAAAGTGGCACGTCCATAGAGATAAGTGGATATGTGGATAGCGAGAGTGATGTTGAAATGCAGCGTCACGTTGAAGTACGGAGAGGGGGGGGATGCTAAATCCACATGGGTATTTTCAAAAGGGGTGTGGAATTGGCAAAATATCCATGATGGATTTAGCATCCGCCGCATAATTTAAAGGTTCATTTTGGAATCCCAAAACTTACCCATATTTGACGCATTTGGACTTAAAAGGGAGGGGTGGTGTGTCCGATCAATTTGGGCTGTGGGGCCCGATCAATTCCCCTAATTTTATTTAATCACTTTACTTTTTCAATTTAATTGTCAAGTTCTATTTTCGGGTGGATCATCTCGCTTAAAGAAAATTTCCGCGGCTGTTAAGGTGGATTGTCTTTCTCGTTTCTTTCTCTCTTGTGTTAAAAAACCAAATAGACGGTCTTAAACACTTTCCGCGATCTTGGCTCACCTTGTGACAAAGTTTCAGCAAGGGAGGATCAGCGGGAGAGGCAAGCTAGTATGCGCCGTTCAGCGGCTGTGGAGAGTTCAGTAGAGTAGTGCTTGATAGTATGCAAAATAGAAAGTGTATTATGTAAGGTTACTTAAGTAGCTAATATCCAGTAATAAATGCAACTTCAATCTGTAACCGCCGATATATGCATAAATGTATGCCATCCCAAACAGCCAATGGGATTCCACCATCCTGGAAGAGTGCAAAGTCCAAAATGGCTACACACTCTTGCAACACTCCTCCTGGAAGACCGGAGGCTGTACCATCGTCACTGCAATCTCAGACCTGCACGCAACACACACTTGAATCCTTGGCGGACTTAGGTCCTTTGTCAGTAAATAGGACAACATCTCCACACTTGGAACGTGACTAGCCGATATGATGCCTTTCCGCGAGAAGTCCTTTAGAAATTTTAATTTGACATCGGCGTGCTTCGAGTTGGCTGCGCTGGTCTTGTTCTCCAACTGTTTTATAGCAGCTTAATTGTCCATCTTGAATACTAGTGGCTTCTTATCGCGCATGCCAATTTCTTCAATTAGTTCCCGTAATGCTAGCGCCTCTTTTCCAGCCATGGATGTCTCAACAAATTCCGCCTCTGCGGTCGATAACGCCACCGCTTTTTGTTCCTTGCACGCCCAGTTTACCAACATACCATTCACGAAAAGTACCATCGCCGAGATGCTCTTGCGGTCCGTCTTATCAGCCGCAAAATCTGCACCACTGTATACCATAATTCGTAGTGGCTGCGGTAGGTCTTCATCGTGCTTCAGAACCAGCTTCATCTCACTAGTTCCCTTAAGATACGTGAGGATGCGCTTCGCAACTTTGTAATCACCAATGGTGGGTGCGTGAATCTTCCGTGTTGCACGGTGCATCGCGAACGAACTATCAGGACGCGTGCACCTTGATACCCACAGCAGATTGACTACAAGCGACTGGAATAATTTGATGCAGGGCACGTTATCTTTAGGTTGTACCGGCAGACATTCATTGAAAACTCTGTCATTGTCGAGCACCAACACCGGTGTTCGAGATGTGTTTATCTTTTCGATCTTGTGTGCGATCAGGATTTCCTTGATAGTTGCCTGTTGATCCAGAACGTAACCGTTCTTGGTATCGCCACCAATTCGAATTCCAAGAAATTTAGTAACACTTCCCAGATCCTTTAGCTCTAGCACTTGCATGTCCGTAAAAAAATCATTCACAATTTCTTCACAGGTCCCGGTGACCAATAGGTTATCAACATATGATACCACCACAACTAATTCACCATCCATGCGCTTTACGAAAATGCAGGTGTCCGTAACACACTGCACGAAACCAAACTTTTTAAAGGTGTCGCATAAAAATTGGTGTCATAGGCGACCAGCTTGCTATAAACCATACATGTTTCTCTTCATCTTGAGCGCCAGTTCCTTTTTCGACTAAACCCCAAAATCACTCAACATTCCTTCCGTGATATCCATACCTTGGGGTACTTGCAGATAGATATCTACATTTCTTTCAGATTTTGCATTGGGGTTGGCACTTGACACATCACCATGTCGTGCCGCCACCCCCCCCACTTGTGCTAGCACCAACAGGAGCTTCACATTGTTCAATTCCATTACTGTAGAGAACGTAAAAAATAATCATCACCGAAAACTTGTTTGTCGCCCCTGGCGACCAATCCCGCTTTGTACCTTTCAACCTACCCGTTTGCACTGACTTTCGTCTTGTACACCCACTTGGACGGGAGGGGTACCTTGTCTGCGGGGCGGCGCACAATGTCCAAGGTGCCTAGGTCTTGGAGAGACTTGAACTCCTCCATTTCCGCACGCTTCCACATAATTGTTTGGGAGCCACCATGCGCTTCCCTATAATTTCTTGAATCCGACTGCATTGATGAATCACTCGCTACTGCAACGTCTGGTTCGCAGACCGCTTAAACACATAGGTCACTTCCAGCATTTTGTTCATTTTCAGTAGTCACTTTCAGAATACCGTCGCTTGTAACCGCCCTTTTGGACCTCGACGCTTTGTACTCCTGTCCTTTGCTAGTATTCTTCAACTTTCTGCGCGTCTTCCGTGCACCCTGTTTAACGTTTTCCGTGCGTTTCGACGCGACTGCATACTTCGGTATTCCGCTATTTCTATGCCCTGAATTCGGTGCATTTGTATCAACCACCCTCGAGCGTGATTCAGCTAAATCTTGTAAATCTTGGTTGCATTCACCTTTCAGTATCTTGGTAACCTTGTCACTTGTCTCGGCTCTAAGCGTTTCGATCGCGGTGACATGCCTCGTCACCACCACCACCCTTTCCTTCAACAGCAGCACCTTGTGGCCCTTTGTCTCATCGCTCTTACCCAAGATGAGGGCGCGTTCATCATGCTTTGACAAGGTATTCTTCTTCGGGTCCCTCCAAACCATGCACGGGGACCCGAAAACCACGATATCGTTAACCGCTGGCCGTTTGCCGGTAAGCACTTCAAGGGTCGAGATTCGACCGGTGTTTGACCTTGTCGGAGTGCGGTTGAGTATAAACGCGGCATACTCAGCCGCCTCCGACCAATATGTCAGTGGTACACCTGATCCGAATATCATGCACCGGACCATGTTAAAAAATTGTCCGGTTCATTCGCTCAGCCTTTCCGTTTGACGCTGGGTTGCCAGCTTCAGTAACCGGAATACCAGTCTGTTTACAGAAAAGATCAACGTTCTGTTATTCGACGCCACCGTCGGTGCGCAGCACATGCACCCTGCATGACAACTCATTCTCGAACCATGCAATAAAATGTCCAAACATCCTTGCAGCCTTGTCCTTTGTGCGCGCTGCAAATACGCGTACATAACTTGAGAAATGGTCAACAAAACACGACCAGGTATCGATTGTCACGTCTATCACGAGGAGTGATAGGACCCTTTAGGTCACTGCATATCACTCCTCCGATTCTATCGATCGGCGAGTTTGTCGTGAAGGGGTTGACAATTATTATAATTCCACTTAATTAACAACACAAAGAGGTAATAAGCCAGTCCTCCTTTTTTTACTTCCCGGGTACTTAGTACTTCCGTCCGAACCAACAAATCAATCAATTACACTTGGGGTACACTTCAAAAGGTTGTTCCAGGCTTACCCCAACACTAGCGCACTTCAAACGGCTGCAGCTCCACTTGCTAGGGCGTTCGCTCAACGACTTCCTTGTATTACACTTGGTTTTTGTATGGGATCAAAAATAATGTTTTTTACGGCTGCCAGAGATCTGCGCACTTCAAGGTAAATTTCATTCTATTAAGTATTACTACCTCCTACATCAACGTCAATCACTTTTTTCACCCACTACTTTGTGGTTACTTCAGCGCTGACTTCAATACGTGGCAGTTACCGCTGAGGCCCTCTGTAACCTGATTGATCATCCTTGAGAGCTACCACTGATTCCCTCTGTAACCTGATTGATCACTTTTGACAGTTACTTCAGAAACCCTCTGTAATCTAAATGAGCGAGTTTTTTTTTGGCCGTCTCGAGTTGGCCGACGCGAGATGGCCGTCGCATATCACTCCTGATTGGTCAAAAATTCCACATATTTTTCCACATTCATACCAATCACAAACAAATTAGCCGTGATCGAGTTGGCCGTCGCGAGGTGGTCGTCGCATGTCACTCCTGATTGGTCAAAAATTCCACTTATTTTTCCACATTCATACCAAGTGCAAACGAATTAGCCGTGAGAGAGTTGGCCGTCGCGAGTTGGCCGTCGCGAGGTGGCCGTTGCATGTCACTCCTTATTGGTCAAAAATTCCACTTATTTTTCAACATTTATACTGTAATGGGGTGCCATTATATAATTGATATTCAAGTTAGAATATCACAGTTGAATTTCAGACGCGTTGTCTGAAATTCAAATAATAGATTATAAGTTATTATAATCTACGAAGGAAAAGTCGATTCGGTATAAATACCGAATCATGCAGGTTAACTAATAGTACAGTTAGTCTAATACTTGATATTATTATATTAGTTAGGTAATTACTATACTGTTAGCCGCTAACCACCCATTTAATAAACACTCTTAATTTTGCGTTCTCAAGCTTAAGCGAATATTCTATTTGCTTTTAATATAGGATTAGTTGTCATCAACTAATCCTACCCCTCCCGTATTGCGCTCTTCCTCGCACAACACAGTGTAATCCTGTAACAGGATCAGTCCTGTTACACCTGGTAGCACTTTGTGGTCCGTCCTAACGACCACAGCTCCGTTCCGCTAGTTAACTAGCGGAGCGAAGATTAAGAGCCGCTCGGCATCATGTCGCGAGACATGACGCCTGCCGAGCGAAAGAGAACGCTGGAAGTGGTGACGGAACAATTCCCTCACTTCACGTAGCGTAATAAAGACGCGACGGTAGAAATGGTTCGGTCCATGGGGACCGACATCCTTACTTTCCTCCTGGATAAGACCCCGGAGGAAGCGATGGAGGTGGTGCATCGCTTTAGGCGAAACCACCTCGAAACACCAATACGGCCCGCGCAAGAGGCAGCGCGGACGGCACCTGCAAAGCATAGCGTTGAAGTGGTAAAGGCGCGAGTACCGCCCTTTACCGGGGAAGGGGGCGATACCCTTCGTAGATGGTTCGCAGAGGTGGAAGATGCCATCTCTGCGCAAAATATTGTTGACGAACGTCAACAGGCGTACTTCGCCACAACATGTGTGGGCGGCAGAGCCAGGGCATGGGCGATGAGTCGCAGAGCCACTGATGACTCTGCGTTCCTGACTTATCAGTAATTAAAAGCTGAGCTAAAGCTCAACTTTGAAGCTCCAGAAATGGAGCTAAGTAGTCGTCAGGAGTTCATGGAACTCCGGCAAGGTAAGCTTGATCTTCAAGCTTACGCTCAGAAGACGAAATATTTGCTGTCAAATATTGTGTATGAGCCGGTGCCCCCTGCAATGCAGGTCACTGGCTTCATGAAGGGACTCAATGATGGTCCCGTCAAACAGAGTCTGTACCGGCACCCGCCAAAGACTCTAAGGGATGCCATTGATATGAGCATCCGTGAAGAGTTCAGCATGAGATCAGCGTCATCGCATGCTGGGTACAGCCGAAGGGCTCAACAGCCCTTCGCTTTTGACATGCCGCAACAGCATGTCAACAAGCAGCATTCGGGCAGACGAAGTTCACACTTCGTCTCAAGAAACATCCACCCGCGCCAGAGCATGGGCGGTGGAGGTCCAGAGCCGATGGAACTATCGGTTGCGGTTGCTTCGAACTCGAAGCAACCGAAATTTAAGAAGAAAATTCGCTGCAATTGATGCGCTAAAGTGGGGTATTTTGCCCATGAGTGTATGGCACCGCGTCCGGTGCCACGCAGTCAGCGGACGGAACCGTCCGCTGCACGGCGACACCAACAGGGACATCACCCTGTTGGTGCAAAAAACGAGAATCGCCAGTAGGGGCGGGGCGCCCTACTGGGAATGTTATCCCACATGCCGACATAGGGCATGTGAGGGTAATAGCCCCAGACGGGACTATGTCCTGTCAAAAGGTGCAAGGTGATGATAAATCTCTTATCACCCTGTAGGTTAAGCCGCACGGGAGCGATGTCCCCATGCGAGCTTTGTTTGACACAGGAGCGTCAAACAATTTCGTTAGAACTCAGAGTCTAACGCTGTTGAGCTTCGTGGAGGTAGAAACCCCACGAAGTATGTTGTCAGTCCAGTTAGCAACAGGTGCAACCGTGACTATTCCAAAGCGTGTGATTAAAATACGCCTCGAGTTGAATGAACTGTCATTTGAGGATGAATTCATCGTCCTCGATTTAGATGACAAGTTCGATGTGATACTTGGAATCCCATGGATGTCCAAGTTTAAACCTTCGATCGACTGGGTTAACCTATCGATCGACTGCGGCGGACCCACAGGATCTGATCACCCTGTGTGTACTCCGGCTGTATCAGAAGATACAGCCGCAGCGTCGGACAGTCTGGTGGATAGCGATGGCACCACCAAGTCTGTTCCGACACGATCAGCGGAAGGTACCTCCGCTGGTGAGAGTCCAGAGGGACTACCACACGCAACGGAAGAGTCGCTGCGTGTTGGAGAGATATCCACGGGTGATAAAGACCACCGTGAGAATGAAGTGATATCCACGGTGGGAAACACCCACCGTGAGAATGAAAAT
>CM047583.1:693668-734163 GCA_026184515.1 Peronosclerospora sorghi | reverse complement strand
CATTTCTTCAACGTGATCCCCGCTACATCTCCGAGAGTAAGAGAAACAGCGTCTACTTTACCTATTGCTAATTGGTCAAATAACACGATAGGTTTCTGACCAGCGTACGACTTGGTAGAAAGCACAAGAACCTGTGCCTCGACCAGCTCTACCACCACGCGAAAGGCCTCACTACTCGCTGCGTCTTTAAAGCGCATGGCATAATTTTTCTTGGTGTGGTGGTCGTAGAAATTCACATAACTGTCTTTTTGTGGCACAAAGCGCACGCTTGGAGTCAGGTGAAGCTGGAGTAGTGGCGTCTTCTGCATATCATACAGAGGCAACGAGAAGGCGCTACTTGAGATTATGACATAACTCGCGCGGGCGAACATTTAGTGGGTCAGCAAACTTATGTTGCTGCTGTATACTTCGTGCAAGAATCTCTGGGTTAATAAAAGCTTCATCTACTTGTTTGACGCGATCGATCTCAGATTCGTGTCCTGTGTCAATCATCAAGCACTTCAATTGAACAGGTTCATTACTTAAAAGCGAGGGATTCCAGCTCGGTGGGTCAAGAATAAAGCCTCTGGACAGCTCGTACCAGTACTGAAGGTTATTGTCGACAGTTAGTTCCACACTTTTAGGGAATCGCACAATTTCAGACACAAGTAAGGCACTAATTTTCCTTTCGTTACGTTCTGTTTAGCACTCGAATGTTTGCTGTAGAGTTGTCGAACAAATTCGTTGCCAAGATAATGGGATTTCGATGGCAAAACCAGTCGTGCGCAATAGTTGTGTGTGAAGTCGAAACAAAACAGTGCAAAGGTAGGAATAAGTATCCACGCAGAACAATGTGCGACTCAACATTGTCGTGGTAATTTTCCTTCAACTTCACCACACGTTGCCGCCGGTATCCACCTTTGGCTGCGCTTTTCTAGTGGCCTTGCCCTCGGCACAGGTCAGGCAATTCGGTCTGTTCGTATCGGTAAGTACAATTCTTAACCTGAGATCCCTGGCCAGCCTTTCGATAGTGTCGTAGGTCAGGTGACCCAAGCGCAGGTGGAAGTGGTGAAGTATTCCAGCACACTGTTGCAACCATGTCCTAAAACACTTTAAAAACCACTAAATTTTTCCGCCTTCAACATTGCAACACAGATCCATGGGTCATTACATCGAACAACTTCTCGTTCTTTAACATGACTCGCAGCTTGTGGCCGTCGTCTACAATGGCGCATCCCTTTCGCGCATCCGACCAAGCGAAACCAGATTTTTGGCTAGTTGCGGTGCGAACTATACTTCGGTCAAGACAACGACCGTTTCACTTCCGTTGCACGTGCGCAACGTAAGCCTACCGACCTTGGTAGACCTCAAGGTACCACCATCCGGCAATGCAAATGTGTCAGTAGGACCACACTCTTTTGCATCTTCAAGCAGGTTTGCGTTCGACACCAAGTGTCTACTTGCACCGCTGTCAATTATCCAAATGTTTCCATTACCATTTTCATTACCACATGCATTTACATATGTATCTAAAGTGGTTTCCATAGTAGATAGTACAAAACGCTTTGACGACTTATCATTTCCAGTCCGATTCACCACACGGCTGCCATTGCCACTGATTTTCCGGCGTTTTTCGGGGCAATACTTCTGTATGTGCCCCTCATCACCGCATGTGTAACATGCACGCCGGGCCCTGCCAGATGTTGCGGCATGCGCCTGCAACTTAATGGCTGGCTTGCCCTTGACGGCTTCATCCTCCAGCTCTTTCGCCCAGGCTATTAGCTCTTGGGAGCGGCATAGGTAGTCCTGTCTACCAGGATCATACCTTGGCATCAACATCACCTTCAATCGCGGCGCAGCGTACTTTTCAAAATTTTCAATTGTCAACTTTTCACTCGACCCCCTTTCGCGATCCAGATCTACTAGGTATAGATAATGCTCTGTCCACGTACGTCTGGAATCTTTTTTACATTTCAAACCAGGCAGCAGCTTGGTGGTGGGTTATGTTCACCTTGAATCCCAACCACATCTGTTCCATAACATACCTAAGTTGAGGCCGCGCCTGCCACCACGAACCAATGTTCGAGCGGAAATACTCATCGGCGGTGCCCTCAAGATGTTCACCAAATTTATTAACTTTCAGGCGTTCACTCCACTGAAAACCAGAAGTGATTTCGCCGATCTCAATGGCCTCCATGAATAGGTAGGCCCATTGACGATACCCTGCACCCAGACCAGGATACAGCTCGCGCCCTGAAAATTTCTCGATATAAAACTTTGGGATCTTGTAGCCGGCATGTTTCATCGGCACATGCCCTTGTCCGACGGGTACACCATCCCCGCACGCACCTTGCATGCCAGCCGACACTCCGCGAGGTGCTGTGTCATAAAGCGTGTTATAATTGGGTCTAATTAAGGTCCTAATTATGGGCCTAATTAGGGGTCCGATTGCGAACACAAATTGGGTACGTAATCGTGTACGATTGTGTGTACCACGGTGTGTACAACCGTGGTGCACATTGAGAGAACATAGACGAGACATGGGGAGATGGGACGGTTACATACAGGTACTCAACGAACATCGAAGAACGACGGATAAATCTGGTCGACTGGTCGACGGAGGACGTTGGAATGGGTGGTTCTGATTGGTGGATATTAGGTAATTGGTAGTTCTTAGGATTTAAGCAATAATAAAGTTCTCCTTTTGCGTGCGATCTAGCAGATCGTTTCCGGGACGGCACGTTTGCGCCTCCCTTATTAGTATACACCTCTACGTCCCGGGAGAAAGCTTTTTGTGCGTTTTTTGGCCCACCAGCAGGCGTAGAGTGGTGAAAACTCATCGCAACTCCGCCCGCTGTGTCAGCGGTTCTTCTTTTAAATGTTTTTGGTATCGGAAAAGTGATCGAGAAGTGCTCTCACCTCTTCCCCGTTTGGTTCACGTTTGGCTCTAGAGTTCGGCTTCTGCAAGCGCCCCAAGGGAACTCTATGTGGATTTAGTGAAATTTACCCCCCCCTCGTAGGTCTAGGCTAGGAATACATATATTTGGGTGTTCCATTAGCTTTTTAAGCCCCCAGAGGCTCCGTGATCGGGAAGTGAAGACTTCCGCTGCCTGATCAAGTACCCTCTTCGCCGATCAACACCTTATCGACACTCTGCAACTCTCTACCCGCGTTCATCTGCTCGCAACTCGCGCCAACTCGAGCCTGAACGACTTTTAGCACTTAATCAAGCCTGATAAAGCCTGATCACGGCTGATCAACGCCTTTGAGCACCTGATCAAGCCTGATCAAGTTTGATCACAGATGATCAACTACTTTTATCACCGGGTCAAATCTGATCAAGTCTGATCACAGTTGATCAACGACTTTTAGCGCCTTCCCAAGCCTGATCACTGCTGATCAAACCTGATCGCACTTGATTCAAGATTGATTGCGCCTGATCACGCCTGATCGCATCAGTCGATTCTGTGGTGGAGTCAAGTTCGAAATCGAAAACATTAGCATCGATAACCTGACTACCACCATCGCGCCCAGCCTTCCAACTTTCGGAGGGAGTACTCCGCGGACCACCACTCCAGATCTGGTCCGATCGTCCGCTGCAAGCAGACGACCGGTATTCATCAGAACCTACTTGGTCCGATTGTTTAGTGTCCATCTCACCTTGTGTACCCGATGGAATGGGCTAGTTACACACTCGGTGGATCGGTATCGCAGATTGGATCGAAGCGGTCTTGAATATAGAAGACCGATCTGGGTAGGTATCTCTGGGGCGGAACTCTTCACCCCAGACACAAACAGACCAAAAACACTTCCAAGAGATAATTTCCAATAGGTCGATCGTCCAAACGATCAAGACCTGACCAATACGAAATAATAGAGGGTAGACCGAACGTTCCGGTCTAGCCCCTGACCAATACGAAAATAAGACCAAAACCGGTCTAGTTTCCAACCAATATTAAAACAAGCCAATATGTCCGCGTAAAGACCCAATATGCTCGTGAAACTCCACAAACGATATCTCCACGCCAAGACCAATCCAGTGAATAGCACGTTCCAAACGTACTTGAGTTGAGGTGTTGAGATCGCCAAATCGTACTCCCGTCGAGGGACTTCCGATGGGTCAAAGTGCGCGTGCGGCGCATCCAGACCGGGTATAATGGGCGAGGGGGGATAATTCGACCCTCTGCCCCCAAACACTCCGCGGCGGGCGGAGGCGACTAGTGTACGAAAAGGGAAGAACGGCGACCCCTAGCTGTGGTGTGAACCAAGACAAAAGGACTTCCACTTAGAAAAATCCTGCAACCAAAAGACCTCTACTTTATTAGGCAAATCCACAACTCAAATCCCTCTATCCGGTAAATCCACGACTCAACAGCCCTCGATCCGGTAAATCCACAACTCAACAAAAATAGTACCCTATAGTCCCTAAATGTACCCACACAAAAATATGTAAAATACCCAAAGTCGGGTGACTCACCAAAACTTGCGTTCTTGACACTTCTTGAGTCTGATAGGCTGAAAAGCCCCCCTTGTTTAAGCCAATCCGAAATTAGACCAAATGCCTTGACGAAACTTGACCAGAAGTATGCCAAATTTTGGGCACGCTTCTCCACAGCCGCCCCCGAGTCCATCAAATTCAGTTAAACCTTGTTCATTCAGACTTTTCCGACATGGAGCAACCATATTCTTCATCCGTTCCAGGTACTTGCACTGCTGGACTTGACCTTCTTGTATTTCCTTAACGACCGTTCTTGTAGGCACCTCGCATACCACGTCATCGCATGTCACTTCGCCCGTCCGGTCGGTCCGGTCTGGCAGCTCCCATCGTTCTACTGCACCTCAGACATCGGTAGGGCATCAGACCGGGACCAACGCGCAGTTGCAGGACGCACTTAAAGAGATCGCACGTCTCCAGGAGCAGATTGCTCAACAGGCTACACAACGTAAGCATGCATGTCCGGTCTTCACCTTGGACCTGTTCTAACCTTCGTTTGTCTTCAGCCGTATACCTACTGCCCGTATACCTACTGCCCGTATACCTCCTGGCATCAGCAAGGCGATCAATTCCCTGCTTGCCGCCGATCGGCAGTCGAACATGCATGATCTCCAGCTGCGTCAGATTTTGACCGGACTAATAAATGCGCGCAACAGGTTGACCCGCTTGGAGGCTCATCAGCTTCATCTTTGGGAGCAGCTTGTGCTGGTCCAACAGCAGCAAGCAGAAGACCTGCTTGACCAGACCACGTTGAGCATTCAAAGCGACGATCTCGAGAGGCGTCTCACCGAGCTCCGAATTTCGATTCAAGACCAGACCGAGGAGGTCCGGTCTTGTGAACGCAATCGAACGATTGGACGCAGGCAGCGAACGGTCGTCGGGCGGTATTAAAAGAATGTCATCAGCGCTTGGTTGACCTGTTGCGTCCTCGTCGGCATCCGGTTGCTGCCTCCAGCGTAGACCGGTCTGCGTCGGCCGCCTTGGTGGACCTACACCGGGACCAAGACCAAGGCCGTTCATTGGCCGAAATTCTCCAGCCCGAAATTGCACACAAATCAAATAAGCGCGCGGACGCGCCGGGTAGCTCGAGGGCGCGGGGCATAGCGCGCGACCCTGAACTCGAAGGGAAGCGTGCGGTGCCCCATAGGCGAGCCAAGACGCAGGCGCTTCTCGTGGGCCCAAGATTGGACATGGATGACGACAGTAACATCTCCAAAAATCAAGCTCCCTCGACCGCCGGTGCTGACCGTGCCAAGTATTCAGAGGTCTCGTCCTGGGATGACTCCGGTGATTCGGAGTTTGCTGTCCCTAACCCAACCAAGTCGCGAACAAGTCCACATGAAAGTTTTGTTCAAGTTGCATCGACTTCGGAGCAGACCAAGAAGACCGGCCCGCATGGTGGTGTTCCACCACCTCATGCGTCGACAAAGTCAACACCTACGGTCTTGCCTGGGACGTCCAAGCTCCACAAAGATGCTTTGTTGGCCAACGTGGCAATCGACAGTTCTTCCCTTCCGCCACGAACGCGTGAGGATACTTGCCGTGGTCGCCAGGGCAGATCGGTTGTTTACGCCGGTCCACCCTTACCAAGCAGCTCTTGGCCCGGTCTTTCTTTCGTCCAGACCATTGGCTTTTCTAGCCGGCGAAGAAAAGTTCCTGCCGCGTCGGAATGGCGTCCGGACTTGATCACGTCGGAACAGATCTCCTGCTAGTACGCTGACGAGCCGTGGAAGATTTTCGAGCATCCCAAGCTGGGGTTCATCTTCCACTTGACTCCGTGGGCCAATTCTTTCATGAGTCGGGTGAAATATTTTAACAAGACTCACGCTCAAGCCATCTGGGAGCATCCCACTATCTGGTGCTTCCCCCTGAACGAGTTCGGCAAGACCCTGGCTTGGCGACCATCCAGAACAAGCGCAAGCGGCGTCGGATCAGAGCGGGTGAGGCCTGGCAGTCCCTGTGCCAATATGTTTTGGACGGGATGCTGGCCCACGAGTGCGACGTCGATGTGTTCTTATATCCAGTTGTACTTCATATGCCGCGGCGTCGCGTCGAGAGGACCCGGCTGCTGGCTGACGGTGGCACATGGTACCCCGGTCTTGGGTGCATTACACCGGTCTTGGACCTCAAGAATGCTTTGATCCAACTAGACCAACAAGAACCTTGGCGTAACCAGTACCAGAACCAAGTTGAAAAGCATCCGTCGTTGACCGTCGGCCGTCTGTGGGGTGATGGCGAGTGAGGTCGTAAGTAGTCGACCAGATAACACTTAATATATATCATCGTTCTTTTTTACATGTTCGGTCATCAAATCACTTGAGCTAATTCCACCACTTTCTCCAGAGTTGCACTAGACACGTTATCACCAACCGTTCCACTTACATCGCGAGAAAAAAATCCACGTTCGTCACTCCACTATTCCAATTCGTCACATATTCACAATTCACAATACACGAGGCACAAGACCTTCCACCTCTTCACACCGGTCGGGAAGACCGATGCTACTGCATGTCTTGGTCTTGGTTTTCATGGGTCTGCATCACTGCGAAATGGTTCCGACTGACTCGGTCCCGTTCGAATTCTCGTAGTAGTGCTCCACAGTTCAGGTCGGACTCATCGATCCAAGTTGTTTCATCATGGTCCTTCCATCGGACCAGATATTCTCGGTGGGTCCGGCCGAACCTGGTCTTCTTGACCGATCGGACATCTAAGACCTTTTCCACTTCAAATTCGTCCTTCTCCAGCGGTCGTTCCCAACTGTCCTCCGGTAGTGATGCTTCATCGAAATCAAACCGTTATGTCTCGTCTACTAGACAGGGCATTTTGGGACGATCAGGAAATCCTCGGACCAGTTTTAACTTGGACACATGTACGATCGGGAAGACCTTGTAGTCCGTGCCGGTTGTTACTAGACGGGCAGCGTGTTCACCAATCAGCTAGGCAACACGGAAAGGACCGTGCCACATGTGAGCCAGCTTCTTCGCATAGCCCTCCTTCACTCGGTCTAGGTACAACCATACCCTCTCCCCTGGTTCTATACCGTGGGTTTGGACCTGGTCGTTGTTCCGGTCTGCCCGGTCTTGTGTAGCTTGACGTAACTTTTAGTTGACAATTTCTCTTGCATGCTGGTAATGTTTCTGGACCTGCATGCGCCAACGTCGAGCATCACTATCGCGGGTCCGAGTGCAGCCAATAGGTATCACAGCTTCAAGAGTGGACCGGGGGTCCCATCCATACGCAAGATGAAAAGGCGTTTCTCCTCGGACCCGATCGGTCGACGAGTTGAGTGCAAACACCAGCCTTTCTGCGTATTCGTCCCAATCGCGCTGGTCTGGATCGGCAACGTACATCTTGATTGCTCTTGTAATAGTTTGTACCATACGTTATGCCGATCCATTCGCTTGCGGACGATGTGCCATCGTCGCGCTCTGTTTCTGTCCCAGCATATTGTTAAACGACCGGAACACCTCGGCCATGAAACCGGGTTCTCGGTCGTGTCTGATGACCTCGCTGGCGCCGAACCTTCGGAACACGCATTCCTCGTAACTTTTGGCGATCTGCTCGGCAGACCGGGACGCACTTGCCTTCGCACTAACTAGACTGGTGAACAGGTCTACCCAGAGCAACAACTCAGTATTGCCATATCTCGATTTAGGCAGCGACGGTATATCGTCCATCGCTATGACCTGGAAAGGGTAGGTAGCTTCGATATTTCCGAGCGATAGCCCCTTGATTACCGGTCTACCCTTTCCGGTCTCGCAATCCGTACAACAACCCACATATTTCTGTACACTTCGGAAAAGACCTCTCCAGTGAAAGTGGGACCTGATCTTGTGATACGTTCTGCCTATGCCCTGATGTCCCCCTTCTAGACTCACATGGTAGTGATGGAGGACATCCGGCTGCAGCAACTCAGGTATCACCAATTTCGCCAATCGGTCCCGGTCTGCACTGTCTTGGTCGACATCGTGGCAGTAATATAGTAAACCATCCTCATCCACTTCGTAACTTTCTGCGATCTTGGTACATTCTTTCGCTTGACCATTCGTCAACTTATACAATTCACCGCGCAGGTAGGTCTTCAAATTCACAATCCATTCTTCTTTTTCCTGCGCCTTGAGGATCTGTTCTGCCCTTAGTCGTTGCACAAAGGATTCACTCAACCGTTCCTTTGGGAACGGTTGGTGGGACTTCCGAGCTTTCAGTCTAGTCGCGACCATCACATGCACCTGGTCCGGAGCGTTCTTGGGTCCGATCACCTCGGGTAGCCTGTTTATACTCATCAATTCATCAAGAACGGACTACTCGGTGATCGTAGACCCGGTCTGGTCTTGCATGTCCTTGGTCGCGAGGTAGTCGGCACTTCTGTTCCAGTCCCGTTTCACATGCAACAGCTCGTGGTTGGGATGTTCTTTCAATGCCTTCATTACCCGATCATTTAGCGTCCTTAGTCGTGAGGCCTTGCAGTCGATCTCTCCGGTGACCTGCCTGATCACTAGGTTGGAGTCACCACATATGATGACTCGCCCCTTCTCTTGCGACGACAGCAGGTCCAGACAAGTAGACCTCGGTACTCCTCCTCGTTAACCGTAATATCCGGCGTGAAATCAGCAGCGGCTGCAACTATAGACCATTGTGGCAACTTCCACACTATGGCACTATAGGCGCCGACCTTCTTCTTCACGCTTGCTGATCCGTCAAAACTTAAGACCAAGAGCACTTCATCATGGTCGACGGTCGGTGGCGGTCTCGAAACTGACTGCCGAGGTTGCTTCCTCGTGGCAATCGCTATCAATGCCTCGTCCACTTCAGACCTAGGGGTGATACTGGCAGCTAATGTGCCCAATATCTCTTCATCTCCCCTGGTGCACTTAACGACCTCGAGGGTCCTCTGCGACAAGACCGCCGACCATCTGCCTAGACGTCCGTCCATCCCATTGGCTGATAATAGCCAGGCCAAAGTAGACCGCCTTGACAGGACCTTTATAGGTCGACCGACCAGAAGGTTGTAACACACATCCAGAATTCGTAGCAACGTCAGAACTTCTTTCTCGAAAATTCCATAGTTCACTTCATTTGGCTTCAGCATTCTGCTCGTGAACGTGACCGGATGGTACACACCATCATGATCTTGTACTAGAGTGGCCGAAATGGACCACTGACTAGCATATACAATAATGGTCGGGACCTTTTCGGGATCGAAATGCTTCAAAATCGGTGCCGTCGCCATCTTAACCTTCAACATACCAAAAGCAAACTTTGCACGCTTCATATGGTCTTCGGCCTCCACTTGCGGACAATCTGCAGCAAGACCAGAGTCGGCGCCCCCATGTAAAGTTGCCCGGTCTTCTTCGCGCAACATATGGTAGTCCACTTCCCGGAGCTCATACAACACAGCCGCGTAGATAGCAAAATCTTCGATGGAGCGGCTGTATTAGTTTCAACTTCCTAGGAAGGACTGCATTGCCTTCAGAGAATTGGGAAACGGGAGGTTGCTTAACGAATCCAGGTCCTTAGGATTAGCCTCTAGACCATTGTTCGAAACCATATGACCTAAATAGGCGACCTTGGACATACCCCAAAAACTTTTTATGGCGCTGATAGATAGGTTCCAGCGGTAGCATGTCTCCAACAATCGTTTAACCTTCTCGCACAGATCGTTCCATGACGAGGCAGGTATCAGAATGTCGTCGATGTACGACCTCCTCCCTAGAACGGACGGTCTTCTTTCCCGATCGGGTTCACCCTCTGTAAACACATCACAACTTTCGGCAGGGTCCCGATCGGTCTTGATTTTGAAGTGTCCGTACAGTGCGTTGTCTATCAACCTTTGATAGATCTGGGGCGCGTTCTTCAGACCAAACGGCATACAATTACACTCGAAAAGACCAAACGGTGTCACAAATGCGGAAATCTCACGGGCTCGATCAGTCATCGAGACCACCCAAAATCCACTTGCCATGTCCAGCGAACAATACCACAAGGTCTTGTCGAGGTCTTCCAACAGATCATTAATCAGCGGCATCGGGTACACTATGAGTTTAGTCAACCGATTTACCAGCCGATAGTCGATGCACAACCTAATGTCGACGCCGTTCTTCTTGATAACAATTACGATCGGCGAGGCCCATGGCGAGGTCGACGGTCTAATAATCTTGGTAGCCAACAGTCCTTTGATAAGATCAGAAAGCTTTTCCCGGTACTGTGGCGCCACGCGTCGACATCGCTGAGCAATCGGCTTGGCATCTCCAACGTCAATATTGCAAATCGCACCACGGGCTGCAGGTGGTAAGGCATTGCCCTTTCCGATCAGCAGATGTCTTTTCTTCCATATGATATTCTTTAACTGCTCGATCTGGTCTGGACTGTTAAGGTCTTGATCACCCACTTGTAAATCATCCATTGTAACTTCGGGAGAGTCGACAGACACTTCACGGAGGACTGCCATTTGGCTTTCCAGCTCCTGAATGTACTGTTACCCGCCTTCATGTATACAGACTTGTTCATCTTCTGGAGTGATATCACCTAGACCATCTGGACCGGCTGAACGCCCCTGGTCTTTATCGACGGGCTGTCCTTCACTGATATCGGTCTGACTAGGAATACCGTCATGTTCCGACCTAGCAACTTCATTTTCCCCTTCTTCCGTTTCTTGCTCCGCTGTCGCCTGGTCTTGTGCTGACACCACGTTGACTAGCCTCGGCTCGTCTACTTGATGGTCCACCGTTCCTGGTGACTGCGGTGCCTTTCTTCGGACCAACATCTTTTTTGGGGTGACATAACTTGGTCTTTCCACTAAAGGTGAGGTATCCTCTTCCACCAACCCATCATCGCTGATAAGATCGGTGGTCGATTGGTACGCCAGGTTTTGCCACTCGACATACCGCCTCGACCCAATCGAGACGAACCCCATCTTCTTTGGTACCTTACCTTCTGCTAAACACATGCCAACAATAGTGTTATTGTCCAGTGTCAGCGGCTTGTCACCGATATTGGTAACACGGACAAAATCACGTCGACCAGCACTCTTTACGAAAGTCGAGACCCACCGATCGCCCCTGGTCAACCACAACTTCCTCGAACGAAAACCTTTCTCAACCGGGGTATCGGCAGACCGACCAACTGGGATAGTGAGGTCTTGGTCCCAACAGACCAGATCGGTATACGAACCATACAGAGGTCTTCGACCAGCCAACTGGACCTGGACCTCATCCGGGAGCGTAAGCACTCCATGTGACAGGTCTAGGCGAATACCAGCTGGGACCATGAAATCCATTCCTAGTAAAGCGTCTTGACCAGCCAACTTGCCAACCCAAGCGCTGAAAAAGTAGACCAGTGATCCCGACAAAGTAATTTTCACACTCGTTCTTCCTTCGGTCATATAAGAGTTTTCGCCGATCCCGACGCATTCTTGTCTCTGGGTATCGTCTATACGACATCCGACCTTACGAGCAAAGGCGGAGTCGATTATCGATACTTCAGCTCCAGAGTCGAACAACATCGTCGCTTTCTGTAAAGATTTAAAAAAAGCAAAAAAACCTTTAATTTTTTTTGGTCAAAATATTTTTTAATCTTGCCACAGGTTTTCGCCTGCTTGAACCATTTATCAGGCGCGTGATACTTCCAGTATCCGCGGGATTCTCCAGGCAGCCAGTCCAACTGCATAACCACCTTAGTCCGGGAGTACGCATCGGTCTTTAAACTGTAGACC
Source organism: Peronosclerospora sorghi (assembly GCA_026184515.1). NCBI lineage: Eukaryota > Oomycota > Peronosporomycetes > Peronosporales > Peronosporaceae > Peronosclerospora > Peronosclerospora sorghi. The sequence goes on along the minus strand of CM047583.1, from coordinate 721,978 downwards.
GGATGGTCTGGGTCGACGCAATTTGGAATAGAACGTGTATTGTCGGTCTTATCCTCCTTGCCGACATATGCATAGATGTGAACCGTAGAACGCTCGGCTCGATCCAGATTCCAACCTGGAGAGCGTTCTAGTTTAACAACTTTTCTGCGTCAGGCGGCAGCATCCCCGCGTGCTTGTACGGTACGTACCACTTGCGCATCATGTTAAAAAATTCTTCAATCTGCAGTGGCCGGACTCGTGGATCTCTCCACATGACTTGCATACGAAGAGGCAGTGGTCCGTCTGGTGGCCGCGTCTCTCGCACTTCTTGCACACCATCTTCTTCCAGCAGTTTGGACCATCATGTTTGCTCGACCCACAGTGGGAGCACTTCTGACGAGGTCGGTCTGGATCGGAATTGCTTCCGTTCCTTCCCTTCCGGTCCACCTGGTCGGACTTCGACTTGGTATTCGGGGCAGGTCCCGCAACATAGACGTAACGATACTGGTCTTCATCCAATGACTCCTGGCTGGATGGACTTCCACTTTCCACTTCTGAACCCGTGCTGTAATCAACTACAATTGCCTTGACCGCTCGGGTCGGTCTGGTCCAAGGTCTGTTGACCGGATCGGTCTGGGTCTTGGAACGATAGCGACCTGATCCACCAGCGGTCTTCGCTCTCATACTACGCGACTGTTGTAGCCTCCGCAGGGTCTGTTCGACTTCGACCGCATCCTTAAGACGCAGTAGAGTAAGCTGGTCCGCCAGTTCTTGATCGTCAAGGGTACTAATATAGTGACCCACATGATCTAAGGCGGCAACGTTCGGCGGGTTATTCTCTTTGATTGTTATGCCGGCGCGAAGTGCAGCCACATTCAACCGATGCAAATACTCGATCGGTGTTTCGTCGGCCCGCTTCTGCATATGGTGGTACTTACGGGCGCTTGAAAATCCGGAGTTACAATATTGACCTTCAAACTCCGCACATAACAGGTCCCAGTCAGACCGGACGCACCGACCCAACTGTTGAATCCAGTTCGCAGCCGGTCCTTTTAACAAATCCCGGAAGATTAAACAACGTTCGCCTTTTGGGTTCTGGTCTCGCAGGAACGCATACTTGACCCGACTGAACCAAGACCGGGCCTGGTCTTCATCAGCATCCTTGCCAGTGAAGTCCTTGAGGTCGGTCGCCGCGGCCATACGGATCCGCGGGATCTCAGCAGATCCAAAGTCGTAAGCAATAGTGGAGGCTAGGTTAGCCTTGCGCACCTTGCCTGCGCCCGTACCATCTGAACCACAGTGGTCGTCAAGACCGCCGACCGACTCCATATCACAGTCACTTGTCTTGCTTGGTCTACGCGGTCTTGCCGTTGCGGCTTGCGCCTTCCCTTGCCGGTTGGTTTATCACTTCTAATAGGCTTATCCATAGATGTTACCGATTCCATATCCACATCTTTGCAAACATTGACACCTTGACAGGTAGACCGGTCTTGGACATGTGGGCGCATAGGTGGTCTAACTCGTTCTTCCATGAAACGTTGCATCATCGTCTCAAACATGGCTTGGACGTTGGCTGGCGTCATGGTCAACGTGTTGATACCCTCCTTTTGCGGAGCTGAGGCCTGTGGGGCTTGCTGGAGCCCCGACTGGCAAGCAGCCCCTTGCTTACGCATGTCCCTTTTTTGTTCAGACCGTGCATTGTCCACCCCCATGGTCATCCGCTCGACACCGGTCTCCAACTCTGATGAGCTGTTAGAAGCCGGTGGAGACTGGTAGATCGATTCATCATCGGAACCAATGTAAACAAGCTCTGTGGAGGCTTCGGCGACCTTCATTGCCGTGGTGGGAGTTGGGCGGCAAACCGCCTCCACCAGTGGCACCAAACGGTCGTGGAGGTCCGACATCGACGCCTCCAGTCTCCAAGCATCAAATTCAAACAAGTTATTGACACCGGCAGGGTTCTGCATTTTAATGCCAACCTCCGCCAACATCGCCACCAAATTCTTGACGAGCAGTAATGGTCGATCACTCTGGATCGGCTCGGTAGTGGGACCGAGAAGACGGTCGGGGATATGGAGGTCCAACACACGAAAGACCTGGTTTTGGCGAACAAATCGCTTCAATTCAAAAACATAATACATCTTGTCCAGGTCTTGTTCGATGATAGCCTCATCCCCGACCTTCGACTTTTCTTCGAAGTCGTCTTCGTCGGGTGGCATTCCCAGCCCTTTTCTGGGCACCTTGGGTACCTTGGGGACTTTAGGGAGGTAGACCGGATCTTTCCAGTCAGCCTCCAAGTAATTTTCATCTTTTAGTTTTCCATCAATTTTTTCATTCATACACAGGATCAGGACCAAGGTCCTGATCCTTTCCGGAACTATAGCAAGACCTGCTATAGTCCCGATCGGCTCCGGTGGGAGCCTTTTGGGGAGGAAAAAACTTATTAATCCCGATCTGGTCCTCCGCCAGGTCAGATCTGACATCGCCATCTTTATCAACAACGAGAACGTAAGGCGATAGCCTTTCCTTACGTCCTCTCCAGAACGACTCCATATTCAAATCATTCAAATCTTCGAATCCAATTTTTGATGGAATATCAGCACGGTGATATCCACGATCACCAAGTGATCCGGGCACGCGCACCATTGTGGTGGAGTCAAGTTCGAAATCGAAAACATTAGCATCGATAACCTGACTACCACCATCGCGCCCAGCCTTCCAACTTTCGGAGGGGGTACTCCGCGGATCACCACTCGAGATCTGGTCCGATCGTCCGCTGCAAGCAGACGACCGGTCGTCATCAAAACCTACTTGGTCCGATTGTTTAGTGTCCATCTCACCTTGTGTACCCGATGGAATGGGATAGTTACACACTCGGTGGATCGGTATCGCAGATTGGATCGAAGCGGTCTTGAATATAGAAGACCGATCTGGGTAGGTATCTCTGGGGCGGAACTCTTCACCCCAGACACAAACAGACCAAAAACACTTCCAAGAGATAATTTCCAATAGGTCGATCGTCCAAACGATCAAGACCTGACCAATACGAAATAATAGAGGGTAGACCGAACGTTCCGGTCTAGCCCCTGACCAATACGAAAATAAGACCAAAACCGGTCTAGTTTCCAACCAATATTAAAACAAGCCAATATGTCCGCGTAAAGACCCAATATGCTCGTGAAACTCCACAAACGATATCTCCACGCCAAGACCAATCCAGTGAATAGCACGTTCCAAACGTACTTGAGTTGAGGTGTTGAGATCGCCAAATCGTACTCCCGTCGAGGGACTTCCGGTGGGCCAAAGTGCGCGTGCGGCGCGTCCAGACCGGGTATAATGGGCGAGAGGGGATAATTCGACCCTCTGCCCCCAAACACTCCGCGGCGGGCGGAGGCGACTAGTGTACGAAAAGGGAAGAACGGTGACCCCTAGCTGTGGTGTGAACCAAGACCAGAAGAGGTTTCAGCCACTTATCCGAAAGCTAAAAGATTTCCTTACTTAAAGGTATCACCTCTGTCCTAAATGGTAAAACCACAACCAGAAGCCTCTTACTTGGAAAAACCACAACAAAAATACTACTACCCTATAGTCCCTAAATGTACCCTTACAAAAATATGTAAAATACCCAAAGTCGGGTGACTCACCAAAACTTGCGTTCTTGAAACTTCTTGAGTCTGATAGGCTGAAAAGCCCCCATTGTTTAAACCAATCCGAAATTAAACCAAATGCCTTGACGAAACTTGACCAGAAGTGTGCCAAATTTTGGGCACGATTCTCCACAATTCATCACAAGTCAACTCAGTCTTGCAACAAGGAATTGCAGTGTGCCATCCCCGCCACCTGGAGAGCGACCCACGCCCAAGCCGTCGGGTACACAAGGTGAGCAGAAACACAAGCAGTCAAGGACAACCGGAGGACCCCCTTCGTTAGTCGGCAGTCCGGGCGCCGTGGTACCGCCGGATCAAGCGTCAAAAACTTTGATTAGCCGCTCCACCACAGTTGCATTCACTTGTGGACGTGGCCTAGCGCCAGCTTCCACCCCTTCGTCCTCGGCCAGATCGTTCAACGTCATCTGGCGGCCGAAAGGACGGTAATTTTGCAAGCTGTTTCGAAATTCAGCGTCTTGCACTCGAACCGGGGACCCCTTCCTGGACCCGGACGACACACTAGGAAGTGGCTGCCTGACCTGCTTATCCTCTATGGCAGTCAGACGAGTCGCAACCTCCTTTTGACTTCGCACCAACGCTCTAAAATCACTTACGGAGGGCACATCATCTCCATCGGAATCGCTCATCGTTAATCAAATAAAATCACTTCAATCAGTTGCGTTACTCCACTAGCCCTTTCAACAGGGGACTTTCCACTAGTTCCACGTAACGTAACCACGAAAGAATTCCAGGAAAGCACACTCGATATACCAAGAAACTTCCACGATATACTTAGGCGAGCCTTGGGCTCATAACCTGTTAAAAAACCAAATAGACGGTCGTAAACACTTTCCGCGATCTTGGCTCACTTTGTGACAAAGTTTCAGCAAGGGAGGATCAGCGGGAGAGGCAAGCTAGTATGCGCCGTTCAGCGGCTGTGGAGAGTTCAGTAGTAGTGCTTGATAGTATGCAAAATAGAAAGTGTATTATGTAAGGTTACTTAAGTAGCTACTATCCAGTAATAAATGCAACTTCAATCTGTAACCGCCGATATATGCATAAATGTATGCCATCCCAAACAGCCAATGGGATTCCACCATCCTGGAAGAATGCAAAGTCCAAAAAAGCAACACACTCTTCCAACATCTTGGTGGTTGTGGTTACGCATCACGTTGTGAAGGTGGATCTAGTGGAGATAACGTTTATTAATAAACGTGACGTTTGGTTTTCGTTAATGGAGTCTTTTTGGCCATAAATCGCTACGATTTCTAGCTGAGCGAGGCACTGAAGGTGGTACCTGTTAGTGACTTTCGCATGTATGAAACGAATCAATAAGGAAATTTAAAGTTTCTCTAAAAGAATATCCACGTTCCTCTCCGGATAATCCGATGCAAAGACAGACCGAAACGTTGTCTCTAAGTTGTCTTCACTTTAGCCAGTGATGATCCGAACCCCTTGCGCGGAGACTTGGTGAATGTGCTTTGTACTGGGCTGTCGAATGAACATCATATTCGGTGATACATTCAATTCTCCCGATAACCAGTGCACGAGCGGCGTGCCAAAGCTCGCGCCGCACACATGTACAAAGTCGATCTTGAGTTTGGGGTACGTGCGATCGAAGAGTTGGACCATCGTTTGCATTGCCTGCACCTGGTCTCGCTCGCGTTGCCGACGCGCGACATCGGCCTCGGTTACGTCGGCGGCCCGATCGTCGTCTAGATTTGCATCTTGACTCACGTGGACGACAAGCAAGTTGTGTGTCTGCTCGTTCGTGCGCACGTAGAGAATGGCTTTGTTCAGCACAGACAGATGGGGATGCTTGAGAAAGAAGACAATGGGCGGCAAGTGGATTTCTTGTAACACGGACGCAATCGTGCGCCCACCTTTGGCGCCAGTCCGAGCACCGAGTCGAGACGTGAGCGCGTTCCCATGTTGCGCACCGTGTGACGGCAGAACATGTTGCAAGATCGAGAGGAGGAGGCGGAGGATAAAGACGCGATCGAGCATGAGGAACATGGCCGAGACGAACACGACAAAGTAGAGGGCAAAGTACGTGAAGATGGCCGCGTCCCCCATCAAATTGCCCAACAAGCCCACGAGCACCATGAGGAGGCCAACGATACAGCTCCACCAGGGCGCATGCACGTCCCGCGGAATGTCTTCCCGCTTCAATTTCAGCAGCATGCAACCAAAGGCAAAGAGCGCCATCACGCCCAAAAACGCAAACGTGAACACCCCCGCAAGAATCGAAGCGTCAGCATGTAAAAGAATCACAAAACTCGCTTGAAGGGCGAAGAAGAGCAAAATGATGGCGTGGTTGGTGCCCCGCCACTTGTTCGTGTGCGTGAGAAATGCAGGGACGACCCGATCAAACGCTAGACGTCGTACGAGGCCCGTAATGCCTACGTACGACGTTAGGACGCCTCCTGCCAGCACTACAAAGGCGTCGAGCGAGACCCAACTTTCGAGCCAGGGACCCGCCACGACGCGTGCCATCCTCGCGAGCACGACGTCTTTACTCGCATAGATCCCACCGGATCCTTCTAGCGGCAGCACAGCCAGGGACAAGGACGAGAGCACGAGATTGTAGATCGTGGCAAACCACCACATGTTTCGCAGCGTTTGTCGAAACACGCCAGGCGCTTGTTCCTCGACAAATTGGGCCGACGTCTCAAACCCCGTGATGCCTAACATTGCGGACGAGTAGCCAAAGAAAAGACCCGTGAGTACCGTGCCTTGCACGACGTCGCCAGCGACATTCACATCTGGAAACTTTGTGTGCATATTGGCCCAGAAAATCCCGGAATGGTGTACGACATAGTAGAGTGCAAAGCCACTTAAGAGGGTCAAGGTGGCCACATGAAGGAGAAAGATGACCAAGGCGACCGTGGCACTCTCCGCAATGCCTGTGATCGATAAGAGCGCAAAGAGAAAAAGCAGCGCGACTGTTCCCGGTACCACTTGCACGTGCACTTGGGTATTGAGATAGTGCAAGGCCGACGTGCCCGAGACGACGCCCGTGGCTAAGTACGAGATGATCCCGAGCGCAGCCGCAATGGCGGCGGTTCGCTTGGACGTTGTATTAAGTAACACATTGTACGAGCCACCGTTTAAGGGAATGGCCGTCACGGCTTCTTCGTAAATGGACCTGAAAAGGTAGAGCACGAGAGCGACGACAAGTTGGGCCACGGGCGCTACTTTCCCAGCTTTGGACGCGACGATCCCAGACGAGTACAAGATACTGGCTAGAATGTCATTGCCGCAGATGGCGGTGGAAGGCCATTGGCTTAGCTGGTGTTTCGAGGCGTCCAAGCGATCCCGCGACGCTTGCAGGGCATGCACGGGCACTTGAATCCGACGCGTTTCACCCTCTGAAGGAGAGATCCAAGACAGAAGAGTGGATGCACGACCGAAAGGGAAGTTGAGGAGGTGAGATGAAGGAGGAGACGGAGGCGAGGGGTCAGGAGCAGGCGAAGCGAGGAGTGACGTTTCGAGGTCGTTCATGTCTCTCGCCGTCGACCAAATCTTGAAACAACAGTAAAAATTAAGAATAGGACTGGTTTAAAAAATATGACTACTATTTGGACGTAGCAGCACTAATTACGTCCGGTTATCACATGTATACCATGATGTCGACGTCCGTTGCCGTCGCTCTCGTAGCGTTACTATGTAGCGCATTGCTGCTAAGCGACCGCGTGAATCTTCCTCCGCTCGATACGTTGAAGCAAGTGTGGACTTTGGACCGTAAAACCTATGATCTCGCGGATCTCTCGGCTCCCGTGCTCTATGGGAAACCGCTTCAAGTGCTGGCGTACGCTTTCCGTCTTCCTGTACTCGGTTCTATCCTCTGCAATCAATTGGCCAAAATGAACAAGATTTCAACAGTCCGCGAGTACGTGATGATGCCCCCCCCCCCTCTGTCTAATATTTAGTTAGTATGATACTATTTTTTAGTGACCTCGTGCTACTGTATCAATCGTTCAGGTTTGCCGCCTCCATTCCAGATTTGCCATTGTATTATCCATATGTGGAGCCGAAAGACACGATAAAGGAGACCCAAGTCGAAGCGTCCTTGTCTCTCGACGAATTTTGTCAACAAGGAGCTCGAGCGAACCGCCCCGACACGTTTTTCAGCCACTGGAGCATTGCTGATTACACGTCACGTTATGCATCGGGTAGCGTGACGCCACTTCAAGTGGCAAGAGCTTTGCTAGCAGCCGTCGAGGCGAATCAACAGAGCGCGTGGCCGCTCAACTTGTTTGTCGAGAAACACGACGAGCTGATTCTGGCGCAAGCCAAGGCATCCACGGAGCGCTATGCACGTGGAAAGCCCGTGGGGGTGCTCGACGGCGTGCCTGTAGCGATTAAAGATGAGCTGAATCTCAAGCATCACCGCATGTTTGCAGGGACATCGTATTTAGGCTACGAAGAGGACGTCGCGACACAAGATGACGCGCCGGTTGCGAGGCTTCGTGCTGCTGGAGCGATTATTCTGGGAACGACCAATATGCATGAATTAGGCGCAGGTGTCACGGGTTACAACATGCACTACGGTATCGTGCGTAACCCGTACAACCCCAAATGCTACTCGGGAGGATCGTCGAGCGGTTCCGCTGCAGCTGTGGCCTCGGGTCTCGTCCCGCTCGCGATCGGATTGGATGGAGGCGGATCCATTCGCATTCCGTCTGCACTTTGTGGTGTGGTTGGGATGAAGCCCACGTTCCAGCGCGTTCCGCCCGTGGCCCCCGATTGCCCTTCTGTTGCGCACGTTGGTCCGATCGCAGGCTCCGTGCGGGATGCTGCTCTTGGCTATGCTATCATAAGTGGTGGAGACGAAGCGAACTTTCCTCGTGGCATGCTGCAGCCCCCCGTGGATCTGCACTCGTTTGAAGAGACGGAGTCACTTACGGGTGTCCGTATCGGCTACTTTAGCGACTACACGAACCACTCATCGCGGGAGATCGCCGAGGCAGTGACACAGACTCTTCGAGCTCTCGAGGCGCGTGGGGCAACGTTGGTGGAGACGCCACTGCATCATTTGACACCGATTCACATTGCGCACACGATCACTATCTCGTCGGAATTCGCACAAAATCTCGACAAGTATTTTGACCGATTTGGCGACATGTCTCCCGAAGTGCAAATTGTTTTAACCTTGGGTCGAAGTTTCTCTGCCATGGATTTTCTCGCGGCCCAGCGTGTTCGCGCCTTTGCCCTGCGTCAGTTTCAGGAAAACGTGCTGAACAAAGTGGACGCGTTCGTGACGCCGTCGACCGGTATCACGGCTCCCGAAATTCCACGCGAGGCATTGGCGCTTGGTGAATTAAATGTCAAGCAGCTTGGCGAGCTGTTTCGTTTTAGTGTCTATGGCAACTTGATTGGCGTACCGAGTATTGCGGTCCCTATCGGCTACGATTCGAAGGGGCTACCCATGTCGATCCAGTTCCAGACGGGCCATTGGCAGGAGAACACACTCCTACGTCTTGCCCACGCCACTGAAAAACATATCGCGCCAGTCCAGACGAAACCACAAATCTACTTTTCCATCCTCGAGGATGCAAGCAAGCAAGCGAGCACCTAAACTTTACGGTGCAATGACATGACCGACCGATTTGCAGACTCTCAACTTGCGTGGACACGGTCGGATATCAGCATGACTGTCGACTACTTTGGATGTAGCCTTTTGTTTTGGCTTTCAAGTGAATTTGTATGGTGGAAACGGATTGGCTATAATTACGTGGATACATGTTTGTAGTTGGGTGATTTCGTCACATTATACTTTCTGAAACCAACCAACTTGGTTTGGCCCGGGATCGAACCCGGGACCTTCCGGTCCCGCAGTGAGTAGTGAACCACTCGACCACGGTCGGATTGCATGTTTGTAGTTGGGATGGGACGAGACCAAAATTCACTGATAAAACCCAAAATTCACTGATAAGAAACTAAATTCACTGATAAAACCCAAATCCACTGATAAAACCCAAAATCCACTGATAAAATCCAAAATCCACTGATCACGTGATCATTCTTGTTACCCATCAAAAAACGAAGACGACTAATCCCCCCATCGGGAAATATCTCAAACTTTACAAAATTGACCCCATTTGGTATCAAATTTACATTGCCATCTACGAAGGAAAAGTAGTGTTGTTTGTGTGCGATTAGTTTCACACGAGGCAGCACCACTTCCCACTTAATTCCAGTTTCTTTCGATGACTTATCATCATGATAGAGGTCACCAAAGTATCGCGTGCCATAATTTATACAGCTTTCAGGGAAGTTGCCTTTGAAATGGTTAGTGTCCACATCGACCTGGTGGATGACGCCTAAATGTCCCAGCTTGAGCACAACCCAATCTTTACCAGGTACCTCCAGTAGACCCGTGCTAGGATTTGAAGTCAAAATCGCAGGAAGAGTCACGTTGCGAGCAGTTTCCCATCCTCCAGCCATCGTTTCGCTTCGTCCTGGTGCTAATAAATTGCGGGGATGGCCATAGTGCGCATCACTGTAGACAATCACTTTTCATCCGTGCGCAATACTCACTAGACAATCATTTCTGAGCTCTTAATATGCATCCAATCAATCACCACTTCTCCAAACACACGCAAACGTGCGATTCCACCATCCGGGAGCATATTCAGTCGAATATGCGTCCAAGGCCCTGTCGTGAAGTGGACCCAAGAAATTTGGTCGGTTCCGGTCAACAATGGACCGATCGGCCTGTCGGCGATCGGATTGGTGGAAAGTCAAGAGGTTTTTGGGTCAGTCATGTGCAAGGGGTGTCCAGGACACAAATTCGGGTAGGTCACATGAGATTGCGTGTACTACATATTTTCAAGTTTGGTGCATATTGGGGACTATAGGGGGTAGGTAGTAGTTGGGGATTTGCCAAGTGTTGGGGATTTGCTTTGTGTTGGGAATTTGCCAAGTAAAGGTTTTTGCTTTCGGTTGGGTTTTTGCCAAGTAAGGGTTTTTGGATTTTAGCTTCGCTTAAATGACCGTTGGACCCCCAGCTCAACCGGGGTCGTTTTCACCTTACGCGTTAGTCACCTCTGCACTCCGCAGAGTGTTTTGGGAGTGGAGGGTCGAGTAATCCCCTCCAGCTCATTATACCCGGCCGGGACGCGTTATAGACGCATTTGGCCCGCCGGAAGTCCCTCGACGGGAGCGTACTTCGGTCGACCCCCAACGTTAAGTTGCACACGTTCGGAACGTGTTATTTCACCTATTGGATTATTTCGTGGAGATATCGTTCGTGGATTACGTCACGTTCTTATTGGATCTCCCTATTGAATTGGATTATTGGACCTCATTGGATTACCGGAGTTTATCTCCCATATTGGCCGGGCTTTACGATCGGGTTAGCGATCTGCCCTCGGGAGTATACGAATTTCGAGTATAACCGGTATACCCGTACCCAGGGTGAAGAGTTCCGCCCCGGGTACATCACCCAGCACGGTCTACCGCATTTAGACCACAAGTCAGTCCCAAGAACCGATCCACCGAGTGTGTTACCAGCCCAATCCATCGGGTACACAAGGTGAGATGCGAAAAGAATCGGACCAGGCGTCCCGTCTGACGATCGGTCGTCTGCCAGCAGCGGACGATCTGATCGGATCGAAGACGAGAGTTCGCGGGGTACCCCCCCCGTAAGTTGGAAGGCCGGGCACGATGGCGGTCAGGTTCTCGAAACTTCGGTGTTCGATTTCGAACTTGACTCCACCACAATGGTGCGCGTGCCCGGATCACTTGGTGATCGTGGATATCACCGCAGCGATATTCAGCAAAGGATTGATTACAAGGAATTGAATTTGGAATCGTTATGGAGAGAACACAAGGAACGGCTATCGCCTTATGTTTTCGTTGTTAATAAGGATGGCGATGTCCGATCTGGCCGGGTGGAGGACCGGATCGGGATTAATAAGTTCTTTCCTCCCCATAAGGCTCCCACCGGAGCCGATCGAGACTATAGCAGGTATTGCTATAGTCCCGGAAAGGATCAGGAATTTGTACTGATCCTTTGTATTTGAATGAATGTTTGGATGGGAAGAAAATAAAAAGCGAAAACCACATGGAGCCTGATCGGAACGATCCAGGCCAACCCCCCAAGGTTCCCAAGAAGATGCTCAGAATGCCGTCCAAAGAAGACGACCTGGAATAGAAGTCGCAGGTCGGGGATGTAGTCATCGAAGAAGAAGACCTGACCATGATGTACTACATTCATGAGTTGAAGCGATTTATTCGCGAAGACCAGGTCATGCAAATAGTAGACCCCCAGATCCCCGATCGCCTTCTCGGACCCACTACCGATCCGATCCGAAGCGACCGACCGTTGCCATTGGTGAAGAACCTGATGGCGATGTTGGCCGAGGTTGGCATGAAGATGCGGAAGCCCTCCAACGTGCAGAAGCTTTTCGATCTGGACACTTGGAGGTTGGAGTTGTCGTTGTCGACCTTCCACGACCATTTGGTGCCGTTGGTGGGGGCGGTCCGCCTCCCAACTCCCACCGCGGCATTGAAGGTCGCTGAGACTACTGAAATGGATGATGATGCGTGCTCCGACGATGAGTCGTTATATCAATCTCCACTTGCCTCGGATAACTCATCGGAGTTGGAGGTCGGTGTTGAGCGGATGACCATGGGGTTGGACGAGACCCCATGGGAGCATAAAAAGGACGTGCGGCAACAAAGGGCTGCATGCCAGTCGGGGCCCCAGGTGCCCCCACAGGCCTCAGTACCTCCAAAGGAGGATACCAACACGTTGCCCATGACCCAAGCCAACGTCCAAGCCATGTTTGAAGCGATGATGGAACGTTTCTTGGGAGATCGATGCCAATCACCTCCGCGCCCACATGTCCAGGACCGGTCTGCCCGGCAAAATGTCAATATTTGCCGGGATGTGGATATGGAGTCAGTGGCATCAGCGGATAAGCCTATCCGAGGTGTTAAGCCAGTTGGAAAAGCAATACGCAAGTCGCAACCAACCCGACCGCGCCGACCGAGCAAGAGCAGCGATTACGACATGGAGTCGGTCGGCGACATGGGTGACCACGATGGGTCAGACGGTACAGGGGCGGGCAAAGCACGTAAGGCTAACCTAGCTCCTACGACCGCATATGATCTTGGATCTTCCGCGATCCCACGTGTTCGTATGGCTGCGACTACGGACCTTAAAGATTTTACCGGCAAGGACGCCGACGAAGAGCAAGCAAGGTCGTGGTTTGGTTGGGTCAAGTCTGCTTTCCTACGGGATCAGACACCAAAAAACGAACGGTGTCTGATCTTCAGGGATCTTCTAAAAGGACCGCCTGCGAACTGGATCCAACAGTTGGGTCGGGATGTCTGGTCTGACTGGGATCTGCTATGTGCAGAATTTGAAGGGCAGTACTGCAACTCCAGATTTTCTACCGCCCGCAAGTATCACCATATGCAGAAGCGGGGCGACGAGACGCCGATCGAGTATTTGCAACGCCTGAACGTGGCTGCACTCCGCGCCGGAATAGTAATCAAGGACGGCAACCCGCCGACCGGTGCCGCTATGGAGCATGTGGGTCACTACATTAGTACCCTGGATGACCAAGAGCTGGCAGATCAGCTTACTCTGCTTCGGCTAAAGGATGTTACGGAAGTGGAAAAAATGTTGCGGACGCTGCAACACTCGCGCAGTATGAGGGCGAAGGTCGCCGTTGGATCGGGTCGATATAGATCCAAGACCCAGGCCGACCCCGTGAAGAGGCCCTTTACTAGATCGGCCCGTGCTGTCAAAGCGATTGTGACGGAAGACAGCACTGGGTCGGAAGAGGAGAGCAGCGGCCTGTCCAGACAGGAGTCGGATGAAGACCAGTGCCGCCACGTTTGCATTACGGAATCCTCCCCAAGAGCCCGATCGACGCCTAACCAGGCAGATCGGAAGGGCAGGAGCGGGAACAAGTCTGACACGGACCGACCTCGCAAGAAGTGTGTTCACTGCGGGTCGAGTAAGCATGACGGTGGGGATTGCTGGAAGAAGTTGACCTGCAAGAAGTGTGAAAGACACGGCCACCCCACCGATCACTGCTTCTTCGTGTGCAAGTCATGTGGAGAGATCCACGAGGCCGCACAGTGCAAGATGGAAGAATTTTTCATTCTAATGCGCAAATGGTATGTGCCGAACAAGCACGCGGGGATGCTTCCACCGGACGTGGAAAAGATGTTAAACTAGAACGCTCGCCAGGTTGTAATCTGGATCGAGCCGAGCGGTCTACGTTTGGCATATATGCATATGTCGGAAAGGAGAATAAAACCGACAATACATGTTCTATTCGCAATCGCGTCGGTCGGGATCATCCGGTCTACAGTCTTAAGACAAATGAATATTCCCGATCGAAGGTGGTCATGCAGTTGGATTTGCTGCCGGGGGAGTCTCGCGGATACTGGAAGTATCACGCGCCCGATAAATGGTTTAAGCAGGCGAAAGCGTGTGGCAAGATTAATAACCAGAAGGCGACGATGTTATTCGACGCTGGGGCCGAAGTCTCGATTATCGACTTCGCCGTTGCTCGTAAGGTCGGATGTCGTATAGACGACACCCAGATACAAGAACGCGTCGGAATTGGGGAACACTCTTACATGACCGAAGGAAGGACGCGCGTGAAAATCACTCTCTCAGGGTCGTTGGTATACTTCTTCAGCGCTTGGGTCGGCAAGCTGGCCGGTCAGGATGACCTGTTAGGCATGGATTTTATGGTGCCGGCGGGTATTCGACTGGATTTATCTCATGGGGTTCTTACACTACCGGATGAGGTCCAGATCCAGCTAGCTGGTCGGCGGCCCCTATACGGATCGTACACCGATCTGGTCAGGTGGGATCAAGATGTCACCATTCCAGTCGGTCAATCCGCTGATGCCCCGGTCGATAAAGGTTTCATATCAAGGAAGTTATGGGTCACCAGGGGCGACCGGTGGGTGCCGACCTTTGTGAAGAGCGCCGGCCGGTTTGATTACGTTCGACTCACCAATATCGGTGACAAGCCGCTTACGCCCGACAACAATGCTATTGTTGGCATGTGGCTAGCGGAAGGGAAGGTGCCAAGAAAGGCGGGGTTCATCTCGATCGGATCGAAACGGTATGTCGAGTGGCAGAACTTGGCATACCAAGCGACTACCGATCTGGTCAGCAATGATGGACCGGTGGAAGAAGATACCTCACCTATGGTGGAACGACCCAGCTATGCAACCCCGAAGAAGATGCTGGTCCGAATAAAGGCGCCGCAGTCGCCGGACACGGTGGACCATCGAGCAGATGAGCCAAGGCTTGTCAACATGGTGGTTTCACATGAACAGGCGACAGAGAATCCGGAACCAGAAACGGAGAAAGGAGAATACGGGATTGCTGGGGAGGACCACGATGGCGCGCCTAAACAGGTCGATGTTGTTGAAGAGCACCCGCCGACCGGGAACAGCAGTGTGCAGCCGATCGGGACGGGTAGGGTGATGTCACCCCAGAAGATAACCAAGTTTGCATACATGAGGGCGGGGATCAGTACCTTCAGGAGCTGGAGAGCCAGGTGTCAGTCCTTCCTAAAATGTATGCCGATCCGCCCGAAGTCACCTGGGACGATCTACAAAAGGATCTGGAATCACTGAGCAACCTCCCGTTTCCCAGATCGCTGAAGACAATGCAGTCCTTCCTAGGGAGCCTTCATTACTACATCCGCTTCGTTGAAGACTTCGCAGTCTACGCGGCCGTGCTGTACGAGCTCCGGGAAGTCGACTATCATATGTTGCGCGAAGCAGATCGGGCAACTTTACGAGAGGGCTGCGACTCTGATCGGGCTGCAGAATTGCCGCCGATGGAGGCGGATAACTATATGAAGCGTTCACAGGTTGATTTTGGTATGCTGAAGGCTAAGATGGCGACGGCACCGATTCTCAGGCACTTCGATCCGTAAAAAATGCCGACCGTCATTGTGTATGCTAGTAAGTGGGCCATTACCTCCACTCTAGCGCAAGAACATGATGGAGTGTACCACCCGGTCACGTTTACGAGCCGGACATTGAAGCCGAATGAAGTCAACTATGGAATCGTCGAAAAAGAAGTTCTGGCCTTACTACGGATTTTGGATGTGTGCTATAACCTGCTGGTCGGCTGACCCATAAAGGTCCTATCAAGGAAGTAGACATTGGCCTGGTTGCTATCAGCCAATGGGATGGACGGTCGGCTCGGCAGATGGTCAGCGATCCTGTCACAGTGGTCTCTCGAGGTCGTCAAGTGCGTCAAAGGGGAGGAAGAGATATTGGGCACATTGGCTGCCAGCATCACCCCTCGGTCTGAAGTGGATGAAGCTCTGACGGCGATTGCCCCAAGGAAACAACATCGACAGTCTATCTCACGGCCGCCACAGACCGTCGATCGGGATGAGGAACTCCTGGTCTTGAGTTTCGACGGGTCGGCTAGCGTGAAGAAGAAGGTCGGCTACTATAGCGCCATACTGTGGAAGTTACCACAATGGTCTATAGTTGCAGCCGCCGCCGATTTCACGCCGGACATAACGGTCAACGAGGCGGAATATCGGGGGCTCCTTCTATGTCTCGACCTGCTGTCATCACAGAAGAAAGGTCGGATCATCATATGTGGTGACTCCAACCTGGTGATAAGGCAGATCACTGGGGAGATCGACTGCAAGGCACCACGGCTGAAGTTGTTAAACGACCGGGTGATGAAGGCGTTAAAAGACTACCCCAACCACTAGCTATTGCAAGTGAAACGGGATTGTAATAGAAGCGCCGACCATCTCGCGACCCAGGCCATGCGGGACCAGACCGGGGTGACGATCACCGAGGAGGCCGTTCTACTCGAGCTAATGGATATAAACAGGCTCACGTAGGTGATCAAGCCCGAGGATAGACCCGACCAGGTGCATGTGATGGCTGCGACTAGATCGCGGACTCAGAAGTATCGCCGATCGTTCCCGAAGGAAAGGCTGAGTGAGCGCGTTGTGCAACAGCTAAGAGCGGAACGGATCCTCAAGGCGCAGGACGAAGAAGAGTGTATCGTCAACCTGAAAGCATACCTGCGCGGTGAATTGGCCAAGTTGACGAATGATCAAGCGAAAGAGTGTTCCAAGATTGCGGACAGCTACGAGGTGGATGACAATGGACTGCTATATTACTGCCACGATGTTGACCAAGACAGTGCCGATCGAGACCGACTGGCGGAATTGGTGATCCCTGAGTTGCTGCAGCCGGATGTCCTTCATCACTATCATGTGAGTTTAGAAGGGGGACATCAGGGCGTAGGCAGGACATATCACAAGATCAGGGCCCACTTTCACTGGAGAGGACTTTTTCGGAGCGTGCAGAAATATGTGGGCTGTTGCACTGATTGCGAGACCGGAAAGGGAAGGCCGGTAATCAAGGGGCTATCGCCCGGGAATATCGAGGCCACTTACCCATTCCAGGTGATAGCAATGGACCACATACCGTCGCTGCCCAGATCGACGAGCGGCAACACTGAGCTACTGATCTGGTTCGACCTGTTCACTGGTCTGGTGATTGCGAAGGCTAGTGCATCCCGATCTGCGGAGCAGATCGCCCAGAGTTATGAAGAATGCTTATTCAGAAGGTTCGGTGCCAGCGAGGTTATCAGACACGATAGGGAACCCGGTTTTATGGCCGAGGTGTTCCGATCGTTCAATAACATGCTGGGCCAGAAACAGGGAGCGACGATGGCATATCGCCCGCGATCGAACGGATCGGCTGAACGCATGGTGCAGACAATCACAAGGGCGATCAAGATGTACGTGGCCGATCCGGACCAACGTGACTGGGAAGAGTATGCGGAGAGGCTGGTATTCGCCCTCAACTCTTCAACCGATCGGGTCCGAGGAGAAACGCCTTTTTATCTGGCGTATGGATGGGACCCTCGATCGATACTTGAAGCGGCGATACCGATCGGCTGCACGCGGACGCGCGACCGCGATGCCCGTCGTTGGCGTATGCAGGTACAGAAGCACTATCAGTACGCGAAAGAAGTCGTCAACGAAAAGTTGCGTCAGGCCATACAAGATCGGGCAGACCGGAACAACGACCAAGTCCGACCTCATGGTATTGAACCAGGGGCGAGGGTATGGCTATACCTCGATCGGGTCAAGGAGGGCTATGCGAAGAAGTTGTCTCATATGTGGCACGGTCCTTTCCATGTATCATAGCTGATCGGTGAGCATGCGGCCCGTCTGATCACGATCGGCACGGTACAAAGTTTTTCCAATCGTGCACGTCTCCAAGTTGAAGCTGTTTAGAGAATTCCCCGATCGGCCTAAAATGCCCTGTCTGGTGGACGAAGCAGAGAGATTAGATTTCGATGAAGCTCTGCTGCCGGAGGACAGTGGGAACGGCAGTTGGAAGAGGACGAGTTCGAAGTGGAGAAGGTGCTGGATGTCCGATCGGTCAAGAAGACCCGTTTCGGACGCATCCACCGAGAATATCTGGTCCGGTGGAAGGATCATGATGAAGAAGCTTGGATCGACGAGCTCGACCTAAACTGTGGAGCACTGCTACGAGAGTTCGAGCGAGACCGATTCAGTCGGAATCGCTTCGCAGTAATTCAGACCCACGAAGACCAAGACCCACAGTAGCGCCGATCAGTATATCGATCGGTGTGATATGTGTGAGGTCGGAACTTTGTGAATTTATGATGAACTGTGATGAACCGTGACGAACTGGAGTAGTGGAATGACGAACGTAGTGATTATTCTCGCGATGTGGATGGAAATTGTATATGATAACGTGTTGGTGCAAGCTTGGAGGAAATGGTGAAATTTGGTCAAGTGATTAGATGATCAGCAAGGAAAGGAATGATGACATATATTACGAATTATCTGGTCAGCTAACTGCTTCATCAAGGATCACTATCTCCCCACAGGCGGCCGATGGTAAATGCCGGATGGTCTTCGATCTGGTCTCGATGTTTAATACGCCAGGGCTCCTGCAGGTCGATCTGGATCAGGGCGTCCTTTAGGTCTACGACTGGCCTGTCGCACCGAACACCGGGATACCAGATACCGTCTTCAGTCAACGCCTGGGGGCTCTCAATGCGACGCTTGGGCATGTGAAGAAACCCTGGATACAAAAAGACGTCGACGTCGCACTCACGAGCCAGCACCCCTTCCAGAATAAACTGGCATAGGATCAGCCAGGCCTCGCCCGACCGATTCCGGCGCCTTTTCCGGTGCTCCCGATACAGGATCAGGTCTTGGTCACTCAACTTCTGACCAGGAGGAAGCGTCAGATAGTGAGTCGACTCCCAGATCTCTTGGCAGTGGGCTGTGTTGAAAACCCGAAGCCGACCCAGAAGCAAGTCGATACAAGGTGTCGGCATGAACATGGAGTCCAGCTCGGCGCTGAGCAACACTTCCCATGGACGGTCGGCATATAGAAGTTCGACTTGCGGCCCTGTGATCAAATGTGCTCGCCATGCAGACAGGTCAGGAGCCTTCCTAGATGGGGGGAAAAGCCAAAAGTCCGTGCGCGATAGAATTCGGGCTAGATCTTGCCTGGTCAGGGATGGTCGGTGCAATTCACTGATCTGCCCTGGTGACCACGGCAGAGTAGCATGCGAAGTCCGAGATGGGAGGGGCCGACCTCCGGCCAACAACCCTTGCAATCGGGCATGCTCGTGCAATCGATAGGTGCCGGGTTGGAACGAAGGAACCGATCCGGTCGACCCGCACGTCGGCACAGCACCATCGCCCTGGGAGATGGTCGGCTTTTTATCCCCTGATGCGGGCTTTGCTGGAACGGAACCTCGACGCCGATCCGACCGAGACTTGGATAAAGTGGTCATCAGATATTCGGAGTCACTCGATCCGCCCTTCGAGCCTTCTCCAGACGAGACCTCTATGCGCTTGGTGTTGGCGGCACGGGGGCGCGAGGGCGCACGAGATTTGGCGGGGACAGACTTGTCATCCGCGACCGATTCGGGACTTGAGAGATGCGCCGGCGTCTTGGCCTTCTTCTGGGGCACCGCGCGCTTTTCCTCTAGTTCGGAGTCGCGCGCTATGCCCCGCGCCCTCGAGCTCTCCGGCGCGTCCTTGCGCTTTTTAGACGGAAGTTTGTGAAATTTTCGGTGGGCCACTTTTGGCCAATGAATGGCGCCGGGTCTGGTCTTGATGTAGACCGACCGGAACGGCCGATACAGACCGGTCAGCATTGGAACGAACATCCGGACGCTGATGCAACAAGTCAGTTAAATGTTGATAACATTGATTTAAGGCCGCCCAGCGACGATTTGATTCCTGGGTCCAGGCGTCTGATTGGGCCTGGAAGGACTCGACCTTCCCGATCTGCTCCTGTAGCATGGCCTGCAATTCGCTGGTCTGCCTTTCCAAGTCACTACGTTGGGTGCGGAGCAGGAACCGGTCGGAATGGTCTTCTAGCACCTTTCGGCCGACTACCGCGAGCTGTTCTAGGAGATGTGAACGATAAGTTTCCATACGGGACAAGTCATGGCGTGCGCCGATCAGTCTGTCCAAGATCGTTCGGAGCTAATCGCGGTGATCACGAGACTACCAATCCGCCGCGAATAAGGCTTCGAACGCCTTGGTGATATCGGTAGACAGTTGGTATATATGCAAAAGGAAGTCAGACCAGACCCAGGATGGAAGCAGACCGGTCGACCTACCTCGCGTTGCTTGTTGGACGACCTGGGCCCGTAGACGTGCATTT
This sequence comes from Peronosclerospora sorghi, assembly GCA_026184515.1. Lineage (NCBI taxonomy): Eukaryota > Oomycota > Peronosporomycetes > Peronosporales > Peronosporaceae > Peronosclerospora > Peronosclerospora sorghi. The sequence continues at coordinate 701,648 of CM047583.1, read as the reverse complement.
TCGGTGGTTACCTCTTGCAACTCCGCGGTCAGAGAGACCAAACCATTTACTTCATCCCGCAGTTGCAAGAGCGCAGACTCCTTAATGGCCAACTGGGACCGGAGCTCTTCGACTGTTTTTCGAAGTTGATCGACCTCGATCTGATGCCGATCCGGTGTATCGGACCCCGGAGTGTTGGGTGGAGAGCTAAAAAGGCTGTCAGATCGGGACGATCTGGTCGGCGAGTCAACATGAGGCGATGAAGGACGCAGGGCGCCTGCAGCAAGAAGGTCAAGAGAGGTCACAAGGCGATCGGGTATGCAGAACAAGTACCTGGTGGAGGTGAAGTTGGAGATCCGTCCATTGGTCAAGTCCGCTTCGACGGAAATCGGGATTTGATGAGATCGGGCCGCTACCGTTGCGCGGCTACGACACGACTCAGGGGCGGCTGTCGTGAAGCGGACCCAAGAATTTTGGTCGGTTCCGGTCAACAATGGACCTATCGGCCTGTCGGCGATCGGATTGGTGGAAAGTCAAGAAGTTTTTGGGTCCGTCATGTGCAAGGGGTGTCCAGGACACAAATTCGGGTAGGTCACATGAGATTGCGTGTACTACATAGTTTCATGTTTGGTACATATTGGGGACTATAGGGTGTATGTAGTAGTTGGGGATTTGCCAAGTGTTGGGAATTTTCCAAGTAAAGGTTTTTGCTTTCGGTTGGGAATTTGCCAAGTAAAGGTTTTTGCTTTCGGTTGGGTTTTTGCCAAGTAAGGGTTTTTAGCTTTTAGCTTCGCTTAAGTGACCGTTGGACCCCCAGCTCAACCGGGGTCGTTTTCACCTTACGCGTTAGTCACCTCTGCACTCCGCAGAGTGTTTTGGGAGCGGAGGGTCGAGTAATCCCCTCCAGCTCATTATACCCGGCCGGGACGCGTTATAGACGCATTTGGCCCGCCGGAAGTCCCTCGACGGGAGCGTACTTTGGTCGACCCCCAACGTTAAGTTGCACACGTTTGGAACGTGTTATTTCACCTATTGGATTATTGCGTGGAGATATCGTTCGTGAATTACGTCACGTTCTTATTGGATCTCCCAATTGGATTGGATTATTGGACCTCATTGGATTACCGGAGTTTATCTCCCATATTGGCCGGGCTTTACGATCGGGTTAGCGATCTGCCCTCGGGAGTATACGAATTTCGAGTATAACCGGTATACCCGTACCCAGGGTGAAGAGTTCTGCCCCGGGTACATCACCCAGCACGGTATACCGCATTTAGACCACAAGTCAGTCCCAAGCACCGATCCACCGAGTGTGTTACCAGCCCAATCCATCGGGTACACAAGGTGAGATGCGAAAAGAATCGGACCAGGCGTCCAGTCTGACGATCGGTCGTCTGCCAGCAGCGGACGATCTGATCGGATCGAAGACGAGGGTTCAAGGGGTCCCCCCCCGTAAGTTGGAAGGCCGGGCACGATGGTGTTCAGGTTCTCGACCCTTCGGTGTTCGATTTCGAACTTGACTCCGCCACAGCCCTATCTTACATCGCGCAACTCTTAACTATTGTGACGGGTTTCAGGGTATCCAGCCAGCTCCTAGCTTTGTGACCCAAACGATCTCCGTCCATTCGAGTGACTTAAGCCGCTCCACCAACTTGATTTCTTTGGACGTGCAGTTCGTCCCCATTTTACGATCTCTTGTGGCTGCAGCCGTTAGACCTTGAAACGCAGCTTCTGCGTCGGCCTCATAGTTCTGTGCAAACTATGCGGCTTGAATAGAGAGACGTGAGGGTAATTGCCCATAAAGAAAGCAGTGTCCACGTCAATGACATCCACGGCACCACGCATCCCTAACGCCAGTATGCACCAGTCATGACCAGGTGTTCATTGACGCCGAGACTCCCATCCGTCCATCCGCTTTCCAAAATTCATGAATATATCGGTGATAAAGACCAGAGATCCAGGAAGCAGTAGCCGACTCGCAGGCGCGAACCACTCGTACGTGGCGAACAGCACACGGGCCCCGTAGGTGGAACTAGCCAAATTGGTCATGTTCTCTGTTTTGTCTGGCGACGATTCTTGCATAGTAGTAAATTAGAGCTATCTTAAAAGTCGTCCCCAGGCGAAGAAATGTAATGTCGCTCGGTCAAGGATGATTACGTGGTCATGATCACGTGATCAGTGGATTTTGGGTTTTATCAGTGAATTTTGGGCTCGTCAGGGATGGACACCGTAATTTACAAGCCCCGTAATTTACGTAAATTACAGTAATTTATTTTTGTTTACATAAGGTCGGAAATATAGAGAGGCAAAAGCAAAAAAAGGACAAAAAAATAAATAAAAAAGCAGCGCCTGCCAGGATTCGAACACAGGTTACTAGGTAAAAGTTGATACCATACCAACTGAGACCAGAAGCACCTAATAGCTTCGAAATTAAGCCAAGTTGACACCATGTATGCCTTACATAATTTAGAAAGCAAAAACTCGCCACGACAATCTGACCTGCAGCACCCCAACCCATCTTTCCCAATTAGCCTGCATCCTACCATCACCCTCTTCCATTGCCTCAGTGCCCCATCCATCAACACCCCTCCTCCTTCTGCTTGCCATCTCTACCACCTGCTGCCATGGGAAGGAAGAAGGATAAGCATGTCCATCTTCAATTTGCAAACCAACCAAGCTCATCGAAATCTGGGGCTTCAAATGCCGTCATTGTGGCAGCACCTTTGCAAAGAATGCTACAATAATGAAGGAGCATTTACCTCAGTGCAAAGCCTACCTTCGCAGCATTGATGGCAGACCCCAGAAGCGTCTCATCAGCAGTAGCATCAATAAAAAGGGTCGCATTGGCGTCATCTCTCCCGCTGCCAAGAAGAAGCTGGACAAGGCCTTCGCTTTGGCTGCGTATTGCAAATGTTTGGGGCGCATTCAATTTCTTGTAGTCAATCCCTGCAATATCTTACCTGCATTTTCTCATTTTCAAACCACAGCTCGCCCTTTCACGGTTTACTATGACGGATGGATGAATGACGCTTTTCGTCTTCTCGGAACCATTACCGTCCTCCCTCTCGCAAGATACTTTCCGGGTCGCTCCTCGACGACGCCTATGCTGAATATAAAGCAATCGTATAAATGGCTCTTGAAGACTCCGCGTTGGTTTCTGTTACTCTTGATGCCAGCGAGGACGTTTCCCACAACCGCATCATCAACCTTTGCGCTGTCGCGGATGCCGGTACTTTCTTCATCGATTCGGAGGATACCGCCGACGAGAATCATACAGCTCAGTTCATGCAAGAATGGGCAAAGAAGAGGCTTCGAGTCCTCCTGAAAGGTAAAGTCCCTTCCAAAATTATCTTTTCTATTCATGTGTGCGTTCGGACTTTAACCCCAAGCATTTTTCTTTCTCTTCTTTTTTCTTGTTTTTTGCGTAATTTAGGTAACTTTGCAAAACTGAATGGCATCGCAACGGATACGTGATCGACAATGCAATCTTTCTGGCAACGTCTTGAGCACGATCATCAGCTGACCTTCTCCTTTTTTGTGCCATTCATATGCCATGTAATGCAACTTCTCATCAAGTACATATTGGAGCTCCCAACATTTGCGTCCTATCTTGCTTCTGAAAATGCCATCGTCAACTTTTTCAACAAGTCCACCCTTCAGCTTGCCATCATCTTCCAGCATATGCATGATGGACGTGGCAAGGTTCTGACGTCCGTCAAATCAGTGATCACGCGCTGGGGAACCTAATACACGCTCTTCTGCCGTCTGTTGGAGATCAAGGATGAACTCAAGACGTATGTTGTTTCTACTTATTGCATCCTTATGGAAGACAACGCCGTGCGAGTTAGCATTTTGTCGACTTCGTGGTTTGTACTCAAATAGTCCTCTTACCTCTTAATACCGTGCTTATTTGACTTACTAACACACCTTGTGACAGGTGGAACACTCTGGAAACGATTACCGATTTTCTCAAGCCAATCGATATGTTTCTCAGAAGTGCAGAAGCCAATTCCTATTCAATCAGCAAAGTTTTCCCGGAGTGGATGAAGATGCGCGGCACTCTATCTGTAGCCGGTGCGTATACGCACGGTGCGGCTATCGCACAGAGGAAGACTTTCCTAAAGCGGCGATATGCCGCTACTCAGCCGATACGCCCTTATAAAAGGGCTTAGTAAGAGATTGATCTCTTACTCGGGGCCAAAATTTCCCTTGGTTTACTGTTTAGAATTAACTAACGCCTTGAAACAAGGCTTCCCTTAGAAAGGGAGTAGCTAAGGGAGATATTCCCTTCGGCTACAAACACTCACAGCACGCGCGACCGGTGAAGGTCGCGCGTCTAGCTGGATTATTGTATTTTGTAAACTGAATGTATATTTAATATATAATTAGCCTAAATTAATTAAACTAATGTAAACTATATGTAATACTAAGTAGAACTTACTCCATTCGTACCTAGCCAAAATGTAATGTACACACCTGTGTAGCAACACGTGGCAGGATGCCACGCCTCCACCAAGGGCTCCTGCCCTGATTGGTTAAAATAACCAATAGGTCCAAACCTTTCAGACTGGTCAATACTGACCCCAACCGTTGTGTACTTGCGTACACAATATAACTAAATGTAACCAAAATGCAACCCTGTTACATCCTCCCCCATCAAGACTATTGCTTACGCAATAAATCAATTATAGTTGGAGAACTCCAACTGCCAGAATTTCTGGCTAACCATGAGCACCTTTAGTGGTGCTGAGGATTCACCTCGTGATGAGGGTGGAAACCATTCCGATAACTCGGAAGAGGATTCCCTTGGGGATATATCCCCAAAGGCTGACCGCTCCGACAACGCCGAACGGCGATGTCGGCAGTCCAATCCGTTCCCCACACGTGTGGAAAATTCACTAACGCGTGCGCCACCTCTACCAACTGCGGATGATGCATCCGGGTCGCGGCCATCGCCAATGAGCCAGACACGGCTCAGGAGGCCCCACATGCCGTACAGGCACGGAAGGGTCCTTGTGGCCCTCAAAGAAGGCCAAAAAACGAGATGAAGAGGGGTTTAGCTTCCCATATCACCGGCCCTGTGGCTGTACTGCCGCGTGAAATCGCGCGCCGGAAACAAATCCGGGCAAGACTGCTTACACCGAAGCAGTTCACTGTCAAATCGTACCGAGCGCGGCTCCGGAAACAAGCAGGGGGTGCCGTCGTTGAGCCCCTCCACGAGGTTCCCTACGTTCTCCTACGAGACGAGGATGTCGAGGAGGCAGAGCGGGCATTCCGCGCTTGGACGGAAGGGGAGAAGCGTCTCCCTAGCTTTGATGAGCTGTACAACAGATATTCCAAACACGACGTTCGGATAGAGAGGGAATTGCGCTTGGCGTATGCTCAGGCCAAAGCGCTGAGGCAATTACCTGCCTCTTATTACACGCGTCCTGCTAGCGCTCCTGCCATCGGTGTGGTTCCGGAGATCAATTCAAACTCTACATCTGCCTCCGGCAAACTTCCAGATACTGGGAGTGAAGGGACTTCTTCCGCCCCTTTGGTCGTTGACTCGCAGCGGGGTTCTCCCGCTTGAAAGTGTCAACGACATCACGGCAATCCTGCCGCAGGGGAGTTTCGGACTCCCACCAACTCTGTGAGTGTGGATAAGCTTTCCACTTCACCAGGTATTGGGTATCACCCATGATGGCGTCGCGCCATCAAGCGCTCCACATGGTAATGTGGAATACCCTCCGAATCGATAACTGGAGGAGGAGGTCACACAATTGCGACGTGAGTTCCACGAGCGCTGTGATCGACACAACCGTCGCATCCAGAATGTCCAGGAGGGACTCCGCGACGAGAGGAGTGCGGATGAACGCATCGAGAAGCGGCTTGCCTCTCTCGATTCTGTCGTTGCATAGTTTCATGGTCGTATTTCGACCCTGTCGGAGATGTTCCGACCTGTCGTGCCTTTCGGCTATCCGACTTCACAACCTCCTCCAATAGGGGACCCGCCTCCGGGTTCTGGTATGGCTTAAGCATACCTAAATAGAAGGTTTGATGCGTACGAATCGCCTTCGGGATATCCAAGGTAAGGTATACGCCAAGCCCTTTCGGTCTAGTACTTTAAAAGACCCCACAAACCTGGGGTGCAGTTTGTTCCGCAACACGTTGAAAACTGCATGTGTAGGAAGATTCTTAGCGTTTAATAAAACACTTTCTCCTACTCTGTATACCTTTTTGTTACGCCGTCCCTTTCGGTCAGCTTGCTCCTTCTGCTTGTCTTGGATTTCCGCCATGGCATCGCAGACGTGTCGTAAGACACTAAGGCACGTCGATAAAAACTTATCGATGTGCTTTCGAACGGATACAGGGCTGAAATCGGGGAATCCTCCCCCCTCAAGCCCTGGTCCACGCACACGTGGCGTCAACGGAACCCTCCGTTTACGTAAAACGGGGTAAACCCCGTAGATGCATGTACCGAATTGTTGATAGCAAATTCAACCATCGGAATCATCTCACTCCAACTCTTTGGAGAATCCGGACATAAACTCCGGAGAATATCCTCCACAACGCGATTAACGCGTTCCGTCTGACCGTCCGTCTGCGGATGATCCGCAGTGGACATGAGGAGTCTGGTGCCTAGAACCTTAAACAGCGCCCCCCAAAACTGTCACGTAAAACGAGGATCCCGATCCGATACAACGGAATAGGGTATACCATGCTGTCGAAAGAACGATCTAGGAACACCTTCGCTGTTCCTTGTCCATAAATGGACTCTGGCACCGCCACCAGGTGAGACATCTTGCTCAAACGGTCTACAAAGACCAATATGCCGGTGTTACCGGCCTTGCCTTTCGGAAAACCGAAGATAAAATCCATACTGATGGATTTCCATCACTCCGTTGGAACGGATAAGCTCTCCAAAGGCGCACCTGAATCTGCAGAGGGTTTGACCCTCTGACACGTCTCACAGGTGCGTATATACGCACCGACCCACTTATACAAATTGGGCCACCAATACAAAGCGCTTAAAGCGCTGTAGGTCTTATCCCGACCTAGATGACCCCCGGTAGGGGCGTCATGTGCCTCAAAGAGGACTCTATACTTCAGTTCCTCATCATGAGGAACTACCACCCGCGGAGTGTCCTCCGCTCTCGTGATATAATATAGCAAACCGTCACAGTACCTGTAACGGTGTAAACGAGCTCTAGCTTGACTTGACAGGGTTGGCTCAGACGAGCCAACACCCTTTTCACCTAACGCGCGGATAAGCGCCGTACATTGTGGGTCTTTCTCATACGCCTGACGTATGAGATCCACCACAGACGTGGTGACGAATGTCGCGTGAGCGAGCTCGTAATCGGGACGACGCGACAACGCGTCTGCAAGCACGTTTTGCTTGCCAGGTTTATACTTAAACTCAAAGTTATACTCCGCAAGGAAGGAGAGCCAACGGGCCATCCGTTGCGAGAGATGAGGCGACTTTGTCGCTGTCCGTAAGGACGCGTGGTCAGTATAAACCACGAACGGCTTTGAGCCGAGTAGGTGAACCCTAAATTTGACAAGGGCATACTTCATAGCAAGTAGCTCTTTATCATGAACGCTATAATTCCGTTCTGCAGCTTTAAGCTGCCTCGACTCAAACGCAATCACGCGTTCTCGTCCCGCATCATCTGCTTGTAACAAAGCACATCCGATTGCGAAATCGGAGGCGTCGCAGACGACTATAAATGGTTTCCCAGAATCTGGGAGAGAAAGAACGGGAGCTTTCAACAAGCTTCCCTAAACCGCTTCGAAACCGGTTTGGTGTTCAGTTTCCCAACACCAATCAACATCCTTCTTAAGAAGGTTGGTCAATGGCTTCGCCATTTCAGCGTAGTTCTCGCTTTACTTGTGGAGATAGTTGGCTAATCCTAGCCACTTCCGTAAATCTATAAGATTTACAGGCGAAGGCCACTCCACAATGGCTTTCACCTTCGCGGGATCCGCCCGCACTCCATCCTTACCGGTGAAGCATCC
>CM047583.1:639070-688668 GCA_026184515.1 Peronosclerospora sorghi | reverse complement strand
GGATGCTTCACCGGTAAGGATGGAGTGCGGGCGGATCCCGCGAAGGTTAAAGCCATTGTGGAGTGGCCTTCGCCTGTAAATCTTATAGATTTACGGAAGTGGCTAGGATTAGCCAACTATCTCCACAAGTAAAGCGAGAACTACGCTGAAATGGCGAAGCCATTGACCAACCTTCTTAAGAAGGATGTTGATTGGTGTTGGGAAACTGAACACCAAAACGCTTTTGAAGCGGTTAAGGGGGGCTTGTTAAAAGCTCCCGTTCTTTCTCTCCCAGACTCTGGAAACAATTTAGTGTCGTCTGCGACACCTCCGATTTCGCAATCGGATGTGCTTTGTTACAAGCAGACGATGCAGGAAGGGAACGCGTAATTGCGTTTGAGTCGAGGCAGCTTAAAGCTGCAGAACGGAATTATCCCGTTCATTACAAGGAGCTACTTGCAATGAAGTATGCTCTTGTCAAATTTAGAGTTCACCTACTCGGCTCAAAGCCGTTCGTGGTTTATACTGACCACGCGTCTTTACGGACAGCTACAAAGTCGCCTCATCTCTCGCAACGGATGGTCCGTTGGATCTCCTTCTTTGCGGAGTACAACTTTGAGGTTAAGTATAAAACTGGCAAGCAGAACGTGCTTGCGGACGCGTTATCGCGTCGTCCCGATTACGAGCTCGCTCACGCGACATTCGTCACCACGTCTGTGGTAGATCTCATACGCCAGGCGTATGAGAAAGACCCTCAATGTACGGCGCTTATCCGCGCGTTAGGTGAAAAGGGTCTTGGCTCGTCTGAGCCTACCCTGTCAAGTCGAGCTAGAGCTCGTTTACACCGTTACAGGTACTGTGACGGTTTGCTATATTATATCACGAGCGCGGAGGACACTCCACCGGTGGTTGTTCCTCATGATGAGGAACTGAAGTATAAAGTCCTCCTTGAGGCACATGACGCCCCTACCGGGGGTCATTTAGGTCGGGATAAGACCTACAGCGCTTCAAGCGCTTTGTATTGGTGGTCCAAAATGTATAAGTGGGTCGGTGCGTACATTCGCACCTGTGAAACGTGTCAGAGGGTCAAACCCTCTGCAGATTCAGGTGCGCCTTTGGAGAGCTTATCGGTTTCAACGGAGTGTTGTAAATCCATTAGCATGTATTTTATCTTCGGTTTTCCGAAGGATAAGGCCGGGAACACCGGCATATTGGTCTTTGTAGACCGTTTGAGCAAGATGTCTCACCTGGCGGCGGTGCCAGAGTCCATAGATGGACAAGGAACAGCAAAAGTGTTCCTAGTCCGTGTCTTTGGACAACATGGTCTACCCGATTCCGTTGTGTCGGATCGGGATCCCCGTTTTACGGGACAGTTCTGGGGGGCGTTGTTTAAGGTGCTAGGCACCAAGCTCCTCATGTCCACTGCGGATCATCCGCAGACGGACGGTCAGACGGAACGCGTTAATCGCGTTGTGGAGGATATTCTCCGGAGTTTATGTCCGGATTCTCCAAAGAGTTGGAGTGAGATGCTTCCGATGGTTGAATTTGCTATCAACAATTCGGTACATGCATCTACGGGGTTTACCCCGTTTTACGTAAACGGATTGGTGAATCCGAGGGTTCCGTTGACGCCACGTGTGCGTTGCCCAGGGCTTTAGGGGTGAGGATTCCCCGATTTCAGCCCTGTATCTGTGCGAAAGCACATCGATAAGTTTTTATCGACGTGCCTTAGTGTCTTACGACACGTCTGCGATGCCATGGCGGAAATCCAAGACAAGCAGAAGGAGCAAGCTGACCGAAAGGGACGGCGTAACAAAAAGGTATACAGAGTAGGAGAAAGTGTTTTATTAAACGCTAAAAATCTTCCTACACATGCAGTTTCAAATGTGTTGCGCAATAAACTACGCCCCAGGTTTGTGGGCCCCTTTAAGGTGTTAGCCCAAAAGGGCTTGTCGTACACCTTAGACATCCCGAAGGCGATGCGTACGCATCCAACCTTTTATGTCGGTATGCTTAAGCCATACCAGGACCCGGAGGCGGGGCCCCTCCTGGAGGAGGGTGGAAAGGCGGATAGCTGTAAGGCACCGCAGGGCGAAGGAAGCCCGAAAGGGCTAAAATGCGACCACGAAGCTCCGCAACGGTCGTCTCGAGAGAGGCAAGCCGCCTCTCGAAGCGATCAGTGGCATCCCGCTCATCGCGGATCCCCTTGTGGAGATCATGGATGCGAAGGCTGTGTCGATCACAGCGCGCGCGAATCTCACGTCGCAATTGTGCGACCTCCTCCTCCTCCAATGCTCGATGCGGAGAGTACTCCACACTTTCATGTGGAGCGGCTGATGGCGCGGCGCCATCATCGGGGTCAAACCCAGTATATGGTGAAGTGGAAAGGTTATCCACACTCGCACAGTTCGTGGGAGTTCGAGACCCCCCTACGGCAGGATTGCCGCGACGTCGTTGACGCTTTTGAGCGGAAGAATCCCGCTGTAGGTCAACGACCAGAAGGGCATGAGAAGCCTCTTCACTCCCAATAAGTGGGAGTTGGCCGGAGGCAGATGTGGCGACCACACTGTCTCCGGACACCAGGGTGGAGACAGGGGCGCTGGCGTAGCGCGTGCGATACGGAGTACGTAGTTGCTCCATCGCCTTAGCTTTGGCAAATGTAAGGCGCAACACCCTCTCCACCCAAATGTCTCGACGGGAATAGCTGTCATGCAGCTCATCGAAGCTGGGGAGAAGCTTCTCCCCTTCCGCCCAAGCGCGGAACTTCTTCTCTGCGTCATCGGCACTTTCTCCCGGAGAAAGAACGAAAGGAACCTCGCGGAGGTTCTCAACAGGGGCACCTTGTGCCTGCCTGTTTAAGCGCTCTCGGTACGAGACGATAGTGAACTGCTTTTGCGTAAGCAGTTGTTGCCGGAGTTTCTCACGGCATTCGCGTTGGTACGGCTGTTCAGCCGCGGGGCCAGGGGTATAGGACGCTAGACTAGTCCTTACCAAACGCCTGACCCATTTTGGAAGGTCACGGGGACCATCGAAATTATAAGCCGCCCTTGACGGGCGTTTGGGGGCGCGCAACGCAGCCCTTAGTGCCTGTGCGGCAAGTTGGGAGTCTTGAGCTGCGTCCAGCTCACCATTGGGGAGGTATCTCCAAAGGCATCCACGTCCGAGTTTTCGGAGTAGTCTACCTCTTCTAGAGGAGACGCCATAGCACCACTAGAGGTGTACATATGGATGTCCAGGGGAACTGGCGTTGGAGTTCTCCAACAAAATTTTGATTATTGCGTAAGCAATAGTCTTGATGGGGGAGGATGTAACGGGGTTACATTCGGGTAACACTGAGTGTTGGTGTACATTGGTACACCACGGTTGAGGCCAGTATTGGCCGGGTTGAAAGGTTTCGAACCTTTGGTTATTTTAACCAATCAGGGCATGGGCCCTTGGTGTGGTGGTGTCAGCCATCCACGTGTCAGTACACAGGTGTGTACACTACATTTAGCTAGGTATGAATTAGTAATATTCTACTTAGTGTTACATATAGTTTATATTAGTTTAAATAATTACATATTAAATATATATTCAGTTTACTTTCCACTCCGTAGTACAGACGCACGACCTCGACCGGTCGTGCGTGTAGTGAGTGCCGTAGCGTAAGGGGAGCCCTCCCCTTAGCTACACCCTTTGTAAGGGAGACTTGCCGTTAAGGCACTAGTACAGGCTAGAGTAAACTAACCCGGGAATCTTGGCCCCGAGTAGGAGAGCTCTCTCCTACTAAGCCCTTTATAAGGGCGTATCGGCTAAGTAGCGGCGAACGCCGCTTTAAGGAAAGCCTTCCTCTGTGCGCTAGCCGCACCGTTCGTATACGCACCGGCTACATTCCCAATCGTCCTGATTCATCCTTGCAGAGGATGCCGTAGCCTACCAACACAGGTGTTGGATTGACTACAAGTGCTACCAGATGTAGTCGGTGCGTACACGCACGGTGCGGCTAGCGCACAGAGGAAGACTTTCCTTTAAGCGGCGTTCGCCGCTACTTAGCCGATACGCCCTTATAAAGGGCTTAGTAAGAGAGAACTCTCTTACTCGGGGACAAGATTTCCTTTGGTTTACAAGTTAGCACTAGCTAACGCCTTGATACAAGGCTCCCTTAATAAGGGGGTAGCTAAGGGAAGGACTTCCCTTACACTACAATACTCACTGCGCGCGCGACCGGTCGAAGTCGTGCGCCTAGCAGTCTTTTGAGTGAAATGTAAACTGAATGTATATTTAATATATAATTAGCCTAAATTAATTTAAACTAATGTAAACTATATGTAATACTAAGTAGAACTTACTTCATTCGTACTTAGCCAAAATGTAATGTACACATCTGTGTACCAACACGTGGCAGGCTGCCACGCCTCCACCAAGGGCTCCTGCCCTGATTGGTTAAAATAACCAATAGGTCCAAACCTTTCGGACCGGTCAATACTGACCCCAACCGTTGTGTACTTACGTACACAATATAACTAAATGTAACCAAAATGTAACCCTGTTACAGCCGATCGGTTTGGAGCGATCGGGTTGGTTAACAGGGAAGGGACTTTTGAGCCAATCGTGTGTCAAAAGTATCAAGTATAGAGATTTAGGTAAGTCACACGATGTTTCATGTAGTTTACATATTAGTTTTCTAATGGATATAAATACAGTGTGTGTTTTTCTTACTACTTACGAATAAGTCGCCCCTGACTGCTGCGGAGTGTTGGGAGCGGAGGGTTATAGGGTCCCCTTCAGCTGAACTTGCCGGGACGCGTTACAGACGCACTCGACCCGCCGGAAGTCCCTCGACGGGACCGCGTACTTGGCTCATCACTCACTTCAGATCACACACGTTTGTAACGTGTTATTTACATCAATTGGAAAGGTTTACGTAGAAATCTCGTTTGTGGAACCTCAAGATTTTGGATACGTTTTTTTGGTTGTTATCGATTGGATTATTGATCTTTCGTTTTGGCTGGGCTCTGCGATCGGCTATACGCGATCTGCCCTGGAAGTATACTGAAACTAAGTATATTTCATATATTCACGTATTTAGGGTGCCCTAGGTACACCCTACCCCAGAAGTGGATCGTTACATATCGAACCCTAACAAATTCGTATTGCGCGACGGTCCACCGAGTGTGTAACCACCCAAACCAGTGGGTACACAAGGTGAGAAACGTTAACGCAAATCGAACCAGGAGTCCTAAAGCACTGATCGGTCGTCAGACAACGAAAGTCGATCCGATAGGAGCTTAGGCGAAGGCTCGCGGGGTACCCCCCTGGTCGGCTGGCAACGATGGTGGTCGGGTTCAGGACACTTCGGTGTTCGAATTTGAACTTGACTCCACACAATGGTGCGCGTGCCCGGATCACTTGGTGACCGTGGATATCACCGTGATTTCTTGCAAAATATGGATTTTTCTAGTTCAATATGGATTCACTTTGGACAGGACACAAGGAGCGTTTATCGCCTCGTGTCCTTGTCATTGAAAAGGAGAGCGATGTTCGATTTGGTCAGGTGGAGGACCAGGTAGAGATTAATAAAGTTTTTCCTCTCCATAAGGCTCCTACCGGAGCCGATCGGGACTGTAGCAAGTCTTGCAACAGTTCCGGAAAGGATCGGGACTTTGTTCCTGATCCTATACATTTCGATACAAAAATTCTTAAAAACGTTGGTAAAACTGTGGGGGATGATCAGGATGATCAGCCCAAATTATCTGGGGAAAAGCCTAAACAGAGGCTCAGGATGCTCTCGGATGATGACAACTTGGAAGAAAAGTCGCCGATCGGTGATGGGGTTGTCAACGACGAAGATCTGACGGGGATGTATTATATTTAAGAATTAAAGAGATTTATTCGTGAGAATGAGATCACGCAGATCGTCAGCCCCTTAATTACCGATCGTTTTCATGGACCTACAACCGAACCGATCGCCTCGGATCGACCGCTGGAATTGGAAAAGAACTTTATGGATATTGGCTGAGGTCGGGATGAAAATACAGAGCCTCGACGATGTCAGCAAGTTGTTCGAAGTTGGCATATGGAAACTAAAATTGGCGATGTTAACCTTATACGACCATTTGGTACCGTTAGTGGGGGCGGTCCGTCGCCCAACTCCCTTAATTGCATTAGAAGCCCCTCAACTCACTCAATCACATGGAGAACTGTGGTGAAGTGAAGATAAAATTTTGTGACCAGTTGGTACCGGTATACCGTTGATCAGTTTGGAGCGATCGGGTTGGTTGAAAGGGGATAGTATTTTGGGCCAATAGTGTGTCAGGAGTGTCAAGTACGCAGTTTTAGGTGAGTCACACGATTTTTCATGTAGTTTACATATGAGGTTTTTAATTGGATATTAAATAGGGGAATGTTAAATCGACCCCCCCAATTGTTAATTCGCCCCCCCCGCCCATTTCTACACATCGATGTAACAATGCCCTTTTTATATTTTAAATAAGTTAGAGCTAATGACCGTCGCCTTAGGAGGCTAGCTGGAAGCGTGAGAAAATTTTGACTGTCCAGCATTTCCAGCATTCCCTAGCATTGTCCCGAAAAAACGTCGCTTTCTGACCTCCTTATCTTCCAATGTGTCTCACCGCCATAGAGAACTGGGCGGCATCGTCCCCCCCCCCCCTCCTTAGTAACAAAAAGTACCTGCGACAACGACAGCGGGCGTACCGTCACCACTGTCTTATCTCATCGGAAGAAACAAACAAATCGCTGCATGGACAACCGCAGTGACGCATTGACAAGTTTGGACACTCCTTATAAGTTATACATAGTGATTGCGATGTACTTTTGAACGTCTCAACTAATCGTCGTCTTCATATAAGTCACTGTCATAGTAGATGCTCTGCCGAATACTGTTGATCCGCTCTTGGCTCAGTTGCTGCTTCGCTATTTGTGGATTATTCCCTGTTGTTTAAGGTCTCCCACAGTCATCCAGAGGACTCTCAGGCTCAGTACCTTCGTATGTTAGCATTTTATGTCGACTCAAGTAGTAGGCCAAGAAAGCGGTGGAAAATTTGTCCGTGCCTCCGAGCTCGTCTAGCCCTTGAACCATCTTTTCTACCTTCTGCTTGTGGACAAGCACAATCCACGGGATCATTCAAACTCCAAGCTTGTCCACCAGATACTCGGCTTTCTCAGCATCCATGCGAGCGAACTTGGTTCCGACATGATGGAGCGCCAAGCGGTTCAAATGGCCGTCCACGACCTGACAGAAGGCATTGGCTCGCGTAAAGAAATGCACGACAACCTCCTCACTTTTCTTCGCTGTTTCAAAGAGCTCTTGTGTGTCTGCGATGGTTGTGTACTCGCCGTGGCCCTGAGCACGCAGTTCTTGAACCTTCTGCTGCATGGCGTGCAGACGCTTTTCGCGTAGTCGTTCCAATTCATCGTCATCAGCCTCTTCAAGCTTCTTCAAGGTCTCATCCAACTTTTGTTCTTTCTGCTCCATCGTCTCTAAAACCTTTTCGCCGATTACACTCGCGACCATCTCGGCTTGCGCCGCAGACGTCGACGCCATTGTTGTCTAGAATTTTAAGAAAATTCTCACGCTTTCAGCGGAGGGCGGAGTTTTCAAAAAAATTCATGAACCACGAAGTGGCTGTGAAATTATAGCTATATTTGGAAATATTATACCCTTAAAGGAACGACTCGTCGCCCATGCAAAAGCGACTCGTCGATCCAGCTAGCTTCCTAAGGTGACGGTCATTAGCTCTAACTTATTTACAATATAAAAAGGGCATTGTTACATCGATGTGTAAAGATGGGCGGGGGGGGGGGTCGATTTAGCATTCCCCATTAAATATAGGGTTCGTTTTTCTTTGGTTTATGCAAAAGTCGCCATATACTGAAATCGTGTTAAGTCAAAATTACAGCACCCAAAAACTGGTGGCCGAGAAAATGACACCCGTAGACAGTTCGCAGTAAGTTGAAGAAAGTAACGTAACGAAAGCAGGGAGTTTATCAACGGAATGTGTATTGAGAAGGAAGAATATGCATCAGATGTTCAAGTTATGGTAACCTTCCATCTGGTGTGTGCTTTACACCACTTATTACAGATATGGACTCAGATTGAGTACAAACACATACTTCTCAAAATTTGCCGGCTAGCACCCAAGTCGACTCTTCACCTCGTTCAACTCCCGAGGTTCCTGCCTGCCTCGCCTCAGTCGCTTCTCTGCCATGGAGAATCCTGCTGTCGCCACGTCTTCTCGCCCAGTCGCATGGACCGCCCTGTTGCTCCGGCTTTGGGAACCTCGACCGCTTCGGACCACCCGACGGTCCAACGGACAGCCTCCCGTCGCACGGATCCTGTCGACGCTCCTGCTGACGGTCTCCGTTCTGTTCTCTCTGACGACGCTGAGGACCCCGCGCTTCCTGCTGTAGTGACTTTTCCGTCGTCACTACTCATTCTACCTCCGCCGCCATCGGCTATTCTTCCTGTCCCATCCTGTGCCATCATGCCGCTCGTGGACCGAACGGGAACCAGCGCAGGCAAGCAACGTGACCCGACCGCTCCGCTTCCCTCGTCTATTGATGGCTTCAATGATTAAGTCGATGTGATATCCCCTCCGCCTCCTGCCTAGGACGAGCCTGAAGACGATGCCATCTGCCACTGCGGGGGCTGGATCTGCTATCGTTGACGTTGACAATGTTGCGGACATAGGTGTTGGTGCTGAAGATGCTAGAGATCCACGTTCGACGATGGAGACATTGCTCCGCCAGCAAGAAGCTATGCGTCGCGACAACGCCAAAGTCGATGTCGCTTATCGCCGCGTGTAGCCTCCCAAGTCGCACGCTGTCGACATCGAAACGATCAAACGCCAGTATGCTTCCGGCGGCGACTGGTCAGAAATCGCTTCTTGTATCCACCAGTCTCGCTCGTATAAGCCACCCCGTGCCAAGTATGATACGGTGATCAAGACAGGCAAGACGTTCACCAAGACGCCTCTGACCAAGATCATGGCTACGCTTGTGGGGAATTTCAATCGCAACCGAGAGCTTGACCGTCTCTACGAGCAAAACAAGAGTCGGCCAGGTGTCAGTCTTTTCATAAGCTCTCCGGGCGTTATTTCCGTCTCGACGAGACGCTGGATTTGCTTACGGTGGTAACCTGCGTCTCAAGATCAACGACCGCGAGGCGTGTATGGAACTCGAACGCACAACCGTTAGCATCCTTGGCGGTGTGTATCCGTTCAAGCCATTCAACGTCCTCGCGAGCAAGTTCTTCTTGGACCTGTTGAACGTCGATTCGGACACGGACACGGATCTCATGCTGCGTCGTCTGTACCTACTTGGGTTAAAACCAGTGTACGACACGTTCCTGGACGTGAACCTGTCGAAGGTCTCACATCGGTGACGTGGCGAGTGTACTTCCGGTCGAATGAGTGTCCACCCCCGCTGGTGGTGAACGGCTCAGTCTTGTGTTCAGCAACAAGTGTACTCAGCGCACGACAACGATGCGCCATTCGCGTCGGAGCGTCTCCCGTTCGGCTTCCGCTCGCACCATAGGATCGACTTGAAGTCACCGGACTCGTCTAGTGCTCGATCAGCCCCAAGAAAGGCTGAAAAGCCTGCTTCTCAACCGAACCATCGAAGACCAGTCGAAGTCGTCTTCTGCTCCACCGAAGACGTATGCGCAAGCTGCGCAAGCCGGACCAGTCTTCTCCTCGCTTGGTAGCACGCTCAAAAACGGGGAGACGAAAGAGGATGGCCAGCTCCATCGGAGCTCGGAATGGTTAGCAACCTGCGGTCTCTGAACTCGCAAAGAGAGTCATCGACATTGACGACGCTCTCTCGATCTCGAAGTTCACTGGATGTGGAGGTCGTCTCTCGCCCCTCTCGAGTCCAAAGGCTCCACCTAAGCCTGTCCTGATGATGACGATCGGTAAGGATGTCTTCACCACTGTCACGAACAAGAAGGAGCGCTCGCGAGGAGGAGGTATCCCCTTTAGCAACATGCTGACGATACAGATGCCGAAACCGCTGGATGGAGTCGTGACCTCAAACTACATTAAGGCGCTTCAGACGATGGAAATTAAGTTCGAGTTGATTGACGCGACCGTGGACAAGACGTTCGGCATCCGTCACCAGGCGCGTCCGGTCGATGTGAAGCAACCCGAGGCGCTCAAGTCGTCCACTGAGTCTGCGTCTTCGTCGAGGAACACCACACAAATATCAGCAAGCTGTCGCAGCCGTTGCCTGTCTTCGAGGTTACAGAATCGATGATCAGTGACGAGAATACGGCGCTGATAAACACATTAGATGACCGTCTAGAAGATGCGGACAGAAAGGTTGAGGGCATCTCGAAGATTCTCAGGAACGCGAAGAATCTGGACCATATTCTGAAGAAGGCGGCCGAGTCTCCGCTCGCGTTCAACAGCGCGCTATCGCTCAAGATGCATCCAGCGGCGACGAAAATCGAGGAACTTGTGCAGCTTCACATGATAACCGAAAGCTGAGTGCGAATAAGCCGATAAGGACACGACGTCGCGATAAAGTGGAAGAAGCTCACGGGGACATCGGTTCCGTCCAAGCGCCAAGACATCTTCGTCGCGTGCGGCAAATGGTGGAAGGTACGCCGAAGATCTTTGAGCAAGCGTATCGTCAAGGCATTGAGAGCTTTCGAGCTATCGCTCATGTCGACGCTCCGACGCTGTTTTTGAAAAAGAGCACTGGATCCAGCACGTCACTGTTCGACGAACTCGAAGAACTACGGTGACTTGACGGCCACTTTCCAGCGGATGAGTAGGTTCTTCAGCTCCAAATAAAAAAACACGACTCAATGATGCCATTTGCGGGTAGCGTAGCAACTCGTTGCTAAAGGGGCTTCGACGTTGCAACCAACTTGGGTCAACGCCGTGAACACGAACGGCATCAAGAAGAACGGACACCTCCTGATCCACAACGTACTATCAAAATACAAGCTGTCGTGTGTCCAAGAGACCAAATTCGCGGGCCGTTTTCACTTGGCAAACTTCAAGTTTCACCTCGAATCCTCCTTCGGGAACAAGCTGTTCCTGAGCGACGTGAAGTTCGAAGATGACTCGACGCACTTGGTTCTTGGCGACCTCAACATTCCGCTAGACCAGATCCTGGACTGTCCGACGACGTATCTGCGCTATAACCCGATTCGCTCGTGCTGCCTCGAGTGGTTGGCCCGCCTTGGAGTCGTCGACGCCTGGCGGATCCACCACGATTAGGCACTCGTGTCCACGGGACCGATTCCTCGCAAGAACCGCCTTGACTACATCCTCATCTCGGACGCGTTCTGCAACAGCCTTTACAGCGACGCCACGTACTGTACTTTCTGCCGCCACATGTTGCAGACCACTGGCCTATAGCGTGAAGTTCAAGTCGTGATCCCAGCTGCACGGTCGAGGGTACTGGAAGTTCCCGCACTATCTGCTCGAGTACCCGCTAGTGGTGTCGGCAATCCGGCGTGAGGCTGAAGATATCCTGTCGAAGCTCCGCACAGCATCGAATTCAGGGAAGACATGGGAGCGGTGGAAGTGGAACATCAAAATGCAGCTGCAAGACTTGCAGAAGAAGCTCCGCGCACAAGATGCTCGAGCTGTCGAAGACGCTCGTGTCGCGCTGGATCACGCTGCTCCACGACACAGAGTTGATGTCGACGACGCCAACTGTAAGGTATAAGAGGAAGCCTTGCGCGATTACAAAGAGACGGTGGCCCGGTTGAGCCATTATCGTCAAGACACTGCGTTCGATTTCCAAGCTGCGAACTCCGAAAAGTCGACAATACACTTCTTCCGACCGCTGGACACAAGCTTGGGGCGGGTCTCGATTAAGGAGGTCATGCTACTGAATGGGAGTGTCTTGATGAACCCCACAAGATCAGCCTTCGCTTCCTCGAGCACTGGGGGTCCGAGATGGGAGACCCCAACAGTCCAACAGGAACAGCTCCCCCGCCGAACAACACGTGCAGCGAAAGCGTCTCGACTCCATCGTCCGCGTCCTGTCAGAGCTCGACAGGCAGGCTCGCGACACAGACATGATCGCCCTCGACTTGACGGAAGCCATCAAACACATGAAGGCGACGTCATCTCCAGGCATGCATGGCTTAACAGCAGGATTATACCAAGTTGCGCCAGACATGTTCGCAGTGGATCGAGCTGGTCTTCAACGATCGGCTGAAGCGCGGCAAACTGCTCGCGTCCCAGCGCAATTCGGCGGTGGTACTAATGCACAAGAAGGGTTCGCGTGCAGATCCAGGCAACAACAACCGATCGCACTCATCCCAGTTGAAGACAAGATAATGTCGAAGACTCCGACGTATTGGCTGCAGTCTGCCATCCGGAAGCTGATACACCCGGACCAGAAAGACTTTGTCCGCGGCCGCTCGATCCACCACCACGTGCTCTTTCTGGCCGATCTTCAAGACCTAGCCACAAGTCGAGTCGAAGAAGCGTACGCGCTGTTCTTGGACTTTTAGAAGGCGTTCGATCGAGTCAACTGGGACTACATGTTCCGGCTGCTTGAGTGTATGGGGATCGGAGAAGGCTTCACGCGCTGGGTCAAGGTACTGTACACGGACCCACAGGCTCACCAGCTGATCAACGGTGTCATCCGGCGGGCCTTACATCTAAGTCGCAAAGTAAAGCAAGGCGATCCGCTATTCGCGCTGCTCTTCATCGTGACGATCGAGTCACTCGGGAACGTGCCACTGTCGCACGAGGAGTACAGAGTGTGTCTGAATGACGAACACACTGCGACGAGTATCTTCATTGCTCACGTAATCGACCCTGCTCGGCAGTTTGATCACGAACCTGCAGGCGCAGCTTGAGACTGTGGAGGAGTACTGTCAAGGCTCAAGCGCGCAGCTGAAACCTATAGAAGTCAGTGCTGCTGACACTGAACCAGAGTCAAGACTATCCGCAGATGCCCGGTGTCCAAGTTCTCGGACGCTCGGAGTTGGTCCAGTATCTTGGCATTCAATTCCGCCAGTCGCCCGTAGACGATCGAATCCTCGAGTCTCTTGGTCATCGCTTCTATGACGGCTTCAAGAAGTAGTATCGTCGCGCTCGGACGCTTCGAAGACGTCTCCTGGACGCGCAGACCATGGTACTATCACGCTTGTGGCACTTCACGCAACACGTCTCGGTTCCGTCGGCTGTTGTCAGGAGATTCTTCGACTGCACGCTCGCGTCGGGCTTGTGGCGACCTGTGCTCGGCATCGCGAGGACGCTCTTCAAACACCAGCCGACGTGGCTTGACATCGCGCTGGCGCGGGAGCTGCGCGTGTGCAATGAGTGGACGGACCACAAAGTAATCGAGGCTGACGTGTGGCATGTCCTCCGCTCGGTGACGCTACATTTCGTGTGGTCGGATCGCAGTCGAGTCTGTTCGACGGAAGACAGCCGCCGCGCTCCAAGAAATCCTGACGACGTTTGCTGCGCACATCCGGTACTTCCAGCGGCGCCTGTACTCAGCAGATCAGCTGAACCTGCTACTTGACGTGCTCACGCGGCTGGACACGCCGTCCGGTTTTGGGGATTTTGTTGACCGCCACCCTGGTATTACCAGTGTTCGCCCAAAAAACCTAATAATTCACTTTAAAGGGAATTGATCGGGCCACACCCCCCAAGTTGATCGGGCCACACCCCCCAAGTTGACCCCCCCCCTCTCTTTTATGTCCAAATGCGTCAAATATGGGTAAGTTTTGGGCTTCAAAAATGAATCCTTAAGTTATGCTAGCTTTATTAAGTTGACATCCGCCATAATTTTGGCAGTGTTTGGGGGGTGTGGCCCGATCAATAATTCTCTGATACTTTGCTAACTCTTGTCGGCGTTTGCCGAGCCGAATCCACCAAGCAGTGCCACGCCAATATGCGCCTGTTTTAATGCACCTACATCGTTCCCGCCGTCTCCACACATGAGCGTATGATGGCCATGCGTCTTTAACAATGTGAGCACTTTTTCTTTCACCTCGGGAGTCATGCGAGGAAACACACGAATGTGGTTCAGGTTTTTCCAGCTCATATCATCCACTTCGCCCGCCGCAACGAGCGTCTTGCGATTGACACACAAATCATACTTTTTACGAGGACGTTTATGTCCCCACTCTTGTACGGCGCCAAAACCGAGTCATCGGCCGCGTGGGTCCACTTCAGACGATCGCTAGACGATGCATTCTCGCTCAACACGAGAGCAGGACGAGTAATAATGCCCACCTCTTTCGACACATAAATCGCTGTCAGCGTCGCGTCACCAGTAATCATGGATACGAGGTGGGAACTGTCCTTCAACACTTTCAAAACCTCGCCACTATCTTTACGCACAAGACATTGAAACACGGCAAACCCTGCAAACTGCAAATTGCTCTCTGCCCAAGCACGCGGGTGTTGAGCAACCTCCGCTTGAGACGGACGCCCGTGAATATCTTTGTAAGCGAGTGCAAGAACACGCATGCCACGGCGAGCCAGACTTTGGTACGTAGGCCAATACCATTCTGGAATGGACTCGGGGACCAGCAACGTCGCAACGGCCTCCGGACTACCTTTTACCAGTGATCGCACGCACATTTCCTTGGAGCCCAAATGTACTTTGGCAACGACGCTCATACGCTGGAGCTTTGATGAAAAGTGATGACGGTGCAGGATTTGCACACTAATGTCCTTTTGGTTAATCGCCTGCCCCCAGCGGCGTTCGCGAGCACGCTCAAGATCTTTGTTGGGCCGGCACTGACGAGTAGCGGCATCGTATGAAAAATCAATCGCACGGATCGACGCTTCTTCGACTGGATCGCCAACCATCTTGCCATCAATCTGAACGAGCGACTGGCAACCAACTAGCACCAAGGTCGCATCCAGATTCGCCGCAATCATCGGCACGTGACCCAACACTTTGTATTTGGGGACAGCAAAAGTGGATACGGTCGTGTCTTTACAAACGACACCCACCGCAGTCAGCTGATCCGTAGTAAGTGTGCCCGTTTTATCAAAGAGACAAATGTCCACCTTGCCAGCAAGCGAGATTCGGAAAGGTTCCGTACAAAGATTGATAATTTGACCAGGTTCAACAGCGCTGAGTTCACAACCATGGCTGCCTGAATCGGCAAAAAAAATTCCGCTGGAATGACGCTGGTGATAATGAGAACACAGCGCTGCAGGAGCTCAAACGTAATCTTGCCCTTCTGGGCAATGCCATGACGAAGGACATACCCCAACAAGAGCAGTGCAAAGATCAATAGTAAGAAGGCAAGGTCGTAGGCATCCCACGAGCTACCGGTTACTTTGCCACTTGAAAATTCAATCATGCGTACCAATTTACCCTGTGACGAGCTAAATCCTGTGCGTAAAACGTTTGCAGTACAGCCATTATCAGGTGGTGGAGGAATCTCCAGACTCGTAGTTCCTGCTTGTCCTTTGGACGTGGCATCCGCTTGCATAACAGTTGTTCCACCAAAGAGCAAATGCACCTTGTGACCAGACTTCATATCCAGCTGCGCAGCGAGGTCTTCTGAGCTACTCTTTGTACAAATAGCCTCTTTCATCTGTTACACAGTTTCACCTGTCAGCGTGGCTTTATTCAGCACAGCCGATCCGTCCAACAAGCAATCACAGGGCACCATATTATCATGATCACCATCCGTCTCCCGCTTGATCGAAATAACGTCACCAGGCACCAATCGATCGTAATTGACCTTTTTCCACGTTTTCTCTCGGTGTACGTATACTTCGCGGGCCCTGTCGCCCATGCCACAAAGCGTCTGGAGATTCTTGAGACGACTCATGACTGTCACACCTGCAAACATGATAATCATCGCCAGCGTAAACAGCAAATACTGCCAGTATTCATCCAGCATGTAGAGGCATACGCTAAAGATTTGGAACACTATCAGCGGTTCGAGCAGCTGCTGCTTAAACATGTCGGCAATCCAGTCGTGCCTCGGCCTCACGTTCTGAGAGACCCCGCGATTGTGCGGAATAGAACTGTACCGGCTCGTGAACGGGAGCCTTCAATTTGCGAAAGAGCACTGTACTTCTATCACTCGCGTCTTCTTCCGCAACGTATTTGTGCTTTTGACAGAGAAAATACGGGTTTTTTCCAGCTGACGTGCCACGAGGCCTTGTAAGTTCGATAATGCTGCTCTTGCCCTTGAACGAACGCGGCACCACCATCACAAACGTCGCTTCGTTTAGACACGATACGGGTGTATACTTGATAAAAGCTTTGACGCGGAGATACCAGGTTTGGAACAGTACCATAAGACCGTGGGTCATGACTGTACCCACAAGGCACATCAGAGGCACGATGCCAGGCAGAAACGGGTTTGGCAACGGTCTCGTCTCTTTCTCGTGCTCTACCATAGCCGTATAATCATTGCTGGTTGCGTAAGAGCTTCGCGCACAACGCCTTGGGACAACATCGCCGCAGCCAGCACCCCATCATGTCCTGACGTACCGGCAATTCCCGCATCACCGATCACGAAACCTGCTTCTTCCATCTCTTTCATCGCTTGAGCATACGGTTCACCAACAGTTAGGTAGCAATAATAGAGCGAGTACGCGTACAAGACCATGAAAGGCACATGCTCGAGTCCATACTCCCAATTCATAGGCATTGACGCGACGCTTATACAGCGATAGCTTTCGAATTGATTTTCCAGTCCATTGCGCGGGCCCAGTCGACTTGCCCATGGCGTGTACGAGATGGACGGTTGGGATTCAAGTACGTGACCTTTGGAGCGGGTGGACAGCGGCCTGCCTTACACTTGGATGCGCTTAATCTTACACTTGGATGCCGTTTAGCACTTTCTTTTGTTTCCGACGTTGCGTTTCAATCACTGCCGAAATTATGGCGGATGTCAACTTAATGAAGCTAGCATAATTTAGAGGTTCATTTTGGAAGCCCAAAGCTTACCCATATTTGACGCATCTGGACATAAAAGGGAGGGGTGTGTGTGGCCCGATCAATTCCCTAAAGAAAAACATTCAAAGTCTTAAGCCTAATTGTCCCTATTTAGTATGTTGGGCTTCATATAGATACAGCTGCTCGAACAATATCACGAAACCAAGTATACATTGCTAAAAAACTGCCTAACCGAATGCTGGTGGATCAAGATGGCGTGACCCGGCCACGAAGTCCACAGTCTCTTACTCTTGCAACCAAAGTGAAAAGTCTTTCAAACTGCTTTAGAGCATAAACTTTATGCCATAAAGTTTATGCCATGTTTTGTCCATGACATCGAATGCGCACCTACTACACTCACACTCAGGTAGCAGCACGACCTTTTCGAGAACAAGTCACTGCCTGAAGGCACGCAAGGCCGCGCCGTCCGCTGCACATCTAAAGCTGGCGTTAGCGTTCTCCCTCTCGACACGGCGTTTTCATGATGTCCGACGCGTCGTCGCTCGTCCACTGTTTCAATTACTTTGGTGCCGTGGCTACTTTCTGGTAGGCACTCCAGCACTCGAAATGCACTTTGCCAGAGCCACTCGCGAGCTCGTAGAAGCGGCCATCGAAGCGCCCGGGGATCTGCAAAATGGCTTGCGCGCAGTGCACACACTTGGGCGCAACCGAGTGTTGATACGGCTCCCAACATTCAAAGTGGACGAGGCGCTCGCCCTCGATCTTGTAAAAGCGACCATCGAATTTACCCGCGAGCTTGATCACGGGCTCGTGACAATGCACACAGCGCTGGGCCGTCGCGAGTTGGTAGGCCTCCATGCATTCGCCATGACACTTTCCACCCTGCACTTGGTAGTACTTGCCATCAAACTGACCCGCAATCGCTGCGATGGCATGCCCACAGTGGATACACTTTTCGGCCGTCCGGATCTGGTACGCGTCAATACACTCGGCGTGCACGCTCGAGCCATCTGGGAGCGTAAACATTCGACCCGAGAAGCGGTCGGGCACGACTTCAATGCGCAGCTGGCAATCCGCGCACACGGGCGTGTGACACGCACGGTAGGCCTCGACACACGGCCCTTGACACACGCGGTCGACTTTTTGCTGTCCGTTTTGCTCTTGCGTAAAGGTCCGAAACGTGCCGGAGAGGGCTTTCTGGCAAATGCAGCACACGGGGAGCGAGCTTGTATCCGACACGGGCACGACGGCGGTCGGTTTGGACGTGAACAGTGTCATGGAAAAACTCAGTGGATACGGAAGTTGACCGTCGTACGTAGCTGGGATGATCACAAAGGGTTTCCCCTGGTCGCCTGGCACGAGCGGAACTTCGAGGATACAGCTCCGACTGGAAATAAACGTACCTGTGGCGACCACATCTTGTGTCAGATCGATCTTGCGCTGCTGTCGCTCGCCGTTCTTAACCACAATGGGTGCAATATACGATGTATACTCTGTCTCCATCTTGATGCGACGTGACGGCTGTTCAAGATGGACAGTGAGAGTGCATCCACTCGTGGCCGGAGAAAAGAGCTGCACTTGCGGGTTCAAGTGCATCGCATCCCGTCCACCGCTCGTAATGCCGTTCCACTCCCCCGACACAATGTGAATGCTCAAACTTGGAGAAACGGGGTTGCCAATCCCGTCAGGACGGGAGCGGAAGTTGTAGAGATTCCGTGACTCAATGACGGTCGTGAAGAAGCAATAGAAAGCGCTGAAATCCATCCAATACGTGTGATCTTCACGGAACTGAAAGCCGCACTCCACCTTTTGCATACGCGAGAAACTATGCCACTTGGGGTCTTCGTTCGACCACGACCCTTTCCACTTTTCCGGTTGTTGGTGCGTTCCAATTCCCCAGCTGTTGCGCAACTGAATCAAGCGAGTACACTCGCCTTTATAGTCGAGCTCGACCAGCTTCATGATTCCGTAAGCATCAGTTTTTCGGAGACCTGTGGGAAGACTTACGGCCATATCTTCATTGCTACATCCAACGAGGGAACCCGACTGTAATGCACTACCAATTGCTTGCCACGCAGACTCCTCACTTGGACACTTTTCGTGCAATTTGTATCGTGCAGGCACACCCCCAAACAGGTCTTGTAAACAATATCCTTCCTGTCCACCAACAATTGCCTCGTATCCACCGTGTAGCTTGGCATACGCTTTCTCGACCAGCAGCGACCAGATCTCAAACTTGCCGTTGCTTCCTGTAAACGAACCAAATACTGGCTTGCCATACTGACTGCACGGAATGTAATCATCGACCACAACAATGCGGCTGCGATTATTCCGCCAGAACCGCACAGCGTACACGCCTTCTTCATTGTACTGTTGTTCCCTTGGAAACGCACTTCCAATTTCAATACGATCTGGACGCACCAAGTCGTCACTTAGCTCTGGGAAGACCTGCGACAGCGCTAGCTGGGACGTTGACAGGATTGAGAGAGCACCAAATACGTAGGCATCCGCCAGTCTTCCAACCCGCACGTCTCCTGGGCTAATGGGTACGCCTGAGATACGACTGGCACCCTTTGATTCCCGTGAGCGGTCAAAAAGGCACGTTTCCTGCGCCTGGAAATACACAGGCACCAAGACCGAGACGCGCGAGACAACACCAGCCTCGGACCCGTCCACACGGTAGCCCACGCCATTCCCCACGCTCGAGAACGCCAGTGGCTTGTAATGATCGAGCAAACTCTTTTCCCACATCAGCTCGAACCGTTGCAGACCCTCCTGCACAAACTCCGTCATGTGCACAATCATATTCTTCGTGAGGAAGAGCAGATGCTCTCGCTTGCGTTTCGTGATGCCTGTCTGCACCACTTGTTTGGCAATCTGTAGAAACTGTGCATCCAGGGACGTGGGATGCTGCCGCAAGACGCCCAGGATACTCTCCGCCTCGGCCGCCGTCTTGATCGACATACTACAGACCAACTTTTTCGCATCATCGAGCATCGTGATCTCGACATAGACGGTCTCATGAAAAAAGTCCGTCACGCGCTTCCACGTGGAAATATACGTCTGCAAATGGGGATATTTTGGGTTCGTCACGTCCCGAAAGATGGACGACACGTCGGGTGGAAACTGCGGGTCCGTGAACTTGGTTCCAGCCTGGCGATGTTTGCGCAGCGTCTGGAGCCACTCGCCGGTATCGGGCAACGTGCGCTCGTTGTAATAGCGCTCTTCCGCTGGATCCGCGCGTTCATTCTGCACAACTGTCAATGTCTCGTTCACTTTCGTGACATTGTATCCATCCCGTCGCTCCTGTGGATTCGTGCGGTTGCGCTCAATGGCATTGGACATCTCGAGCCGCGTGCTCAACGAGTCCATATTCCGCGTCCGTACAATCTGTCGGATCGTAATGCCAACTCCATTGCCATCTGGTTCCTCTTGTTCGCCTTGGGGTTTCGCGCTTACCGATAGATTCGCCAACAAGTGGCTGATACTGCTCCCCGACGAGGCCGCCGCCTCCAAGTTGACGGAAGCGGGTGGCTCCATCGGTTCAGCCGGTGCCTGGGGCAAACTCGAACGCGTTTCAGTGGAAAACGGAGCAGTCGATGGGGCATATGGATCGTACGGACGACTAGGAGGTGGTGGCGTGGACGTGGAAGCTGAGGATCGCGTCGACGTCGCAACATGCAGAGGATTGTAGGCGACACTGGCACTTGCGAACGACGTACTTGGCTGTGGCGGGGCCGTGGACGACGACGATGACGCCATGGCCACGTGGTTTCCTCCGCCATAACTCGCAACGGGTGCAGCGGGAGGGGGAGGACGTGGCGCGCCGCATTCTCCACAAAAGGCGGCCGTCGAGTCACCAAAAGGCTCGTGACACTGAACGCACGTTGTAGGCGGTGGGGACGAAGTGGAAGCGTTTGACGGGAAGGCTGGTGCCACGGAACGGGGTGTGTAAGTGGTCGAGGTGGAGCCAGCAGGAGCCGTTGACTGTGGGACGGAGTAGTGGGTGGACGACGAGCTGGCACTTGGTGGCAAGGGGCTGGAAGCGAACGAAGTCGAAGCCGTGGCGACTGGAACCGACGACTGCGGAGCAGTAGAGCCGACCGTCGTGGGGCTCGGACGCGACGCACTGGGCGCTCCCACGGACGCGGAAGCAGGCGCAGCAGCAACGTCTTGACGAGGGGACCCGCATTCGGCACAGAAGCGCGCGTGCGCGATCTCGTCCGGCTCCCACCGGTGTCCGCACTCGCCACAGAACATTCTAGGTTACCTGGCGAGGTTACGCTTAGGTGGAGTCAGAGTGAGTCGAGTAGAAATGCAACCTGCGCGATGTAACGATCGTTTCTATCTATCTATAGACAGGCGAGATGATAAATTACTTGAGACCGTGGTCTCTATCGCTACCGTACCCGTCCGGGATGCTATGCTCTAACTTATAGTCGAGTGAGCCAGCGTACGAGGATTTGCGCGAGGAGGTGGGGCACGCCGCGACGTCGTAGGAAGTGCCACGCACGGAAGACTAGGAACACGAGGAACGCGACACGCAACGCACGAGAGTGCGTCCATCCACGAAGGACGAGACACACGCGCTGGAGACGCAGCCACGAAACGGAATGGTCACAGCGTACCGCCAGCTCCTGGTGCCGCGTCCTTAGCTGCTGCAACTCGATCGCGTGGTGCCCCACCTCGTCCTTTAAACTTGTAGCTACCGACTCGACTCGATGGCGCATCGCCTCCATGTCTTGTGTCTGCGTGTTGAATTGAGAACGCGTCTCACGTGTAAAGTGCATCAAATGAGCCTCCAGGTCGTCGCGCCTTTTACTCTCGGCCTCAATGCGCTCCTGCAAGGCCCCCAATTCCTCATAGAGCCGTGGCAAACGGTCAAACATACTAGATGAATATTTCTTGACGAGAGGGTGGGGTACCGCTGAAACGACCTCGAACGACGATCGACGAGTGGAGGATTCAACGATGTTCCTTGACGGTGCAGCACCTCGTACGCTAGCGCTGCGACGCCAATCGTCCACCAAATTGTCCAGCACTGTAGTGTAGCGCTTCATCGCTTCTTGCTTTGTCATATTGCCAAGCTCTCGCCATTTTTCCCACTTCGACTGCTCCAAGTTGCCAAGTCCAACGGGTGGCGTTGTCGTCGGACACGGCCCCACTGTGGCCTGCTGGGAATACGCATATAAACTCTTCTTCAGCGACGAGTTTTCCTGTGACAAGATACGATGCGGACCCTGATAGCTTTCCACAAAGAGCACCGCTCTCGCAAATTCCGTCTCTAAGTGTGCACACGACTCGCATGTTGAGTGCGAAGGGGTCGTGGACGACGTGACAGACGAGGATTGAGAGTGAAGGTCAGCCGTTTCCACATCTTCCGATTCCTCCGTCGCAAGCGACGACAGGAGGCGACTGTAGGCGGATTGGACGCCCGTGGCTTGCGAGACTACAGAGCTGAAGGGTGAGGAGGGCGGCACGAGCGAAGGCATACTTTGAGGGCGTTTCTCTTCGTCGACAGAATGTCTGTACTTAAAACGTAGAACCTCTCTATCCGGGTGGTCCGACTTAATACGGTATCTAAATTAAGAACAAGGGTTGCTCTTCGTACGTAGCCTCTTCCACTCTAACTTGATACCACAGTTGATAGTTTAGAGGTTTCAATTCAATCTTCTACGAACAGAAGTTCTTACCTATATAATATTATCGGTGGATAGTATATTCAAGTATGCAATTGGAGGATTTCCTTCCTGTCCAGCGTCCCATCCCACGGATATAGGCTTTCTTTTTGCCCTTTTTATTTCAAAGATTAAAAAGTACAGCAGTTCATTCAAAAATTTAGACATTTCATGCCTGCTAGTCCTCCTGCATACACATCAGCGCTTCCATCTGATGAGCGCTCAGTGACGCCCTCTAGTCTGTGATGTCTCTCGTGTTAGTTGAGAACAGCTGCTCGCTCGGTACACGGGCTGCCGTAATCGCCAGATATGCGCGCGCCATGCGTGACAAACTAAATGGGGAACGTATTTGTGCGACTCTAACACCATTGGAGAGGACAAAGCCCCTCCTCTTCCACTTCCCCTTCCAGATATTGCTGAATCTCGTCTCCTAAAGAGCCCGTGCGACATTTTTTGAAGATCGCCTTGATGTAGTCGTCTTGGGCGGACCCGGTGCGTAACGTCATGTTTTCGTGTTGGCTGCTTCCAGATATGAGCGTCGAATGCCCGAGCCGAGTAGTTTAGCGTTGCTCTTACGGCGGATATATCCATGCTGATATCGGAGAAGAAGTTGAGCTAAATACGCGGATCGAGGATTGTGGCCACGTAATAGATGTTATGTTGCTGGATTTTTGCTATGTACTGCCTCAGCTTGTTTAACATTATTCCGCAACGCTTCACCCTAAGAACCGCTTCTACACGCTGAAGAAGCAAGTGCTGAACGGGTGCAGCCAGCATGATGGAAGGGTATCCTATACCAGGGAGCATGGTCGTGGCTTCTTCCAAAGTCGCGAGCAGTTCCACTACGTACGAAACCAATTCCCATTCATCATGGGTCAAGAGCAAACTCTTTAAGCTTTCTTCACCAATGAGGCACGCATCCATGGCATTCTTAGTTTATTAGTTTATCGTGGATAACATTTTACACGTCGAGTTCAAGCGGGTGCAGACATCCACATAAATGGTTTTGGCTGCGGAATCTGGAGAAACCAGCTCCACAACTCTCTCAAACTTCACTTTGCGTTGCGTGGAGTATGATAAACTTTTGGCGAGCGCTCGAATTTTCTCCACAACTGTGCGAGCAGCACTGTCGTGAATATCCCGCGGCAAACCAAACTCGCAATGGCCATAGCGTTCTCCCCGGCCTCTAAAGCATCATCTTCTTAAGATACAAGCATCTGAATCCAGCTTGGCAGCAAGGTTGATGATGTGGGACATACACCCAAGCAAGTGTTCCGCGCAGCCGAAACGTGGGTATGTGTAGTGAAGTGGATTCAAGAATTTTAGTCACTTTGTGTCAGCGGCACGCCGATCAGCTTATCAGCGATCGGATTGGTGGAAAACAAGGAGGCTTTTAAGCCTATCATGTGCAAGAAGTGTCAAGAACGCAGATTTTGGTAGGTCACATGATATTGCGTGTCCTTTACATATTTCATGTTTGTACATATTGGGGACCGTAGGGAGATAGGATTGGTAAGTTTTGGTTTTTCCTTCTAAGAGTCTTTTGGTTTTTCCGTCTTTTTTGGTCGTTAACAACTCAACAAGGAAGTCGTTCGCATCTTTGCACAGTAGATCAGTCGCCTCCACACGCCGCGGAGTTTTTGAGAGCAGAGGATCGAGTAATCCCCTCTAGCTCATTATACCCGGCCGGGACGCGTTACAGACGCACTTGGCCCGCCGGAAGTCCCTCGACGGGAGTACGCATTGATCGGCTTCGCAAGCCCAAGTTACACACGTTTGGAACGTGTAAACAAGTTTTTGGATTGTTACGTGGAGATATCGTTCGTGGAGTTTGTCACGTTCTCGTTGGGTCTCCATATTGGAATATTGGACTTTTCTTCATACATTGGTTGGTCTGTACGATCGGTTAAGCGATCTGCCCTTTGGAGTACACTTACTCTAAGTATAATTGGTCTGCCCGTACCCAGGATGAAGAGTTCCGCCCAGGGTACACTACCCAGCACGGTCTCGCATTTTAGACCCAAAGAAATTCACAGCGACGATCCACCAAGACTCCAACCAGCCCATTCCATCGGGTACACAAGGTGAGATGGAGACGCAAAAATCGAACCAGGCGTCATATGCTGATGATCGGTCGTCTGCCAGCAGCGGACGATCGGACCAGATTTCGAATGGAGGTCCGCGGGGT
Source organism: Peronosclerospora sorghi (assembly GCA_026184515.1). NCBI lineage: Eukaryota > Oomycota > Peronosporomycetes > Peronosporales > Peronosporaceae > Peronosclerospora > Peronosclerospora sorghi. The sequence goes on along the minus strand of CM047583.1, from coordinate 663,969 downwards.
ACCCCCCCCCGTAAGTTGGAAGGCTGGGCACGATGGTGGTGGTCAGGTTGTCGGTACAAATGTATTCGATTTCGAACTTGACTCCACCACAATGGTGCGCGTGCCCGGACTCGAACCGAGGATATCACCGCGAGGTTTCATCAAAGATTGAATTTGAAGATTTGAATTTGGAATCGTTCTGGAGAGGGCGTAAGGAAAGGCTATCACCTTACGTCTTCGTTCTCGATAAAGATGGCGATGTCCGGTCTGGCCTGGTGGAGGACCAGATCGGGATTAATAATTTTTTTCCTCCCCAAAAGGCTCCCACCGGAGCCGATCGGGACTATAGCAATTCCTGCTATAGTCCCGGAAAGGATCAGGACCTTGGTCCTGATCCTGTGTATGTGCATAAAAAAGTCGATGGAAAATCAAAAGACGAAAAATACTTGGAGGATGATCAGAACGATCAGACCAACCTCCCCAAGGTCCCCAAGGTCCCCAAGATTCCCAAGAAAGGGTTGGGAATGCCGGCCGACGAAGACGACCACGAAGAAAAGTCGCAGGTCGGAGATGGAGGCATCACTGAAGAAGACCTAAACAAGATGTATTACATTTTTGAGCTGAAACGATTTGTTCGCTTTGACGTGGTCTTTCAGGTGTTGAACCTCCAGATCCCCGACCATCTTCTCGGTCCCACTACCGGGCCGATCCAGAGTGATCGCCCATTACTGTTGGTGAAGAAGTTGGTGGCGATGTTGGCGGAGGTTGGCATTAAAATGCAGAACCCCGCCGATGTCCAAAAACTATTTGAATTTGAGACTTGGAGGCTGAAATCGTCGATGTCGACCTTCCACGACCATTTGGTCCCACTGGTGGGGGCGGTTCGCCGCCCAACTCCCACCGCAGCAGTGAAGGTCGCTGAAGTCTCCACAGCGCTTGTTGACATTGGTTCTGATGACGAATTGGTTTATCAGTCTCCACCGGCCACTAACAGCTCATCAGAGTTGAAGACCGGTGTCGAGCGGATGACCATGGGGGTGGACCATGCCCAGCCTGAACAAAAAAGGGACATGCGGCAGCAAAGGGATGCTTGCCAGTCGGCAGCCCCCACAGGCCTCAGTTCCGCAAAAGGAGGGTATCAACACGTTGCCCATGACTCCAGCTAACGCCCAAGCCATGTTTGAGACGATGATGGAGCGTTCCATGGAAGACCGGGTTAGACCACCTCTGCGCCCACATGTCCAAGACCGGTCTACCCAGAAAAGTGCCAATGTTTGCCGAGATGTGGATATGGAATCGGTAACATCTGTGGACAAACACACTCGAAGTGATAAGCAAGTCGGCAAAGGGAAGCGCAAGCCGCAACCGACCAGACCGCGTATACCAATCAAGACAAGTGACTGTGACATGGAGTCGGTCGGCGGTCTTGACGACCACTGTGGTCAGACGGTACGGGCGCTGGCAAGCCACGCAAGGCTAACCTAGCCTCCACTACTGCTTACGACTTTGGATCTGCTGCGATTCCGCGCATCCTTATGGCCGCGACGACCGACCTCAAGGACTTCACTGGCAAGGATGCTGATGAAGACCAGGCCCGGTCTTGGTTCGGTCGGGTCAAGTCTGCTCTCCTGCGAGACCAGACCCCGAAAAGTGAAAAGTGTCTGATCTTCCGGGATTTGTTGAAGGACCGGCTTCCAACTGGATCCAACAGTTAGGTCGGGATGTCCGGTCTGATTGGGACCAGCTATGTGCAGAGTTTGAAGGGCAATATTGTAACTCCGGATTTTCGAGTGCCCGCAAGTATCACCATATGCAGAAGCGGAGCGACGAGACACCGATCGAGTATTTGCATCGGTTGAACGTGGCTGCACTTCGTGCCTGCATAATAATTAAAGAGAATTACCCGCCGAACGGTGCTTCTCTGGAACATGTGGGTCACTACATTAGTACCCTGGACGATCAAGAACTGGCGGACCAGCTTACTCTGCTGCGTCTTAGGGACGCGGGTGAAGTTGAACAGACTCTACGGACGCTACAGAAGTCGCGTAGCATGAGGACGAAGGGTGCTGGTGGATCAGGTCGCTACCGATCCAAGACCCAGACCCAGACCGATCCGGTCAAGAGACCCTGGACCAGACCGACCCGAGCGGTCAAGGCGATCGTAGCCGAAGACAGCACGGGATTGGAAGGGGAAAGTGGAAGTCCATCCAGCCAGGAGTCATCGGATGAAGACCAGTATCGTTACGTCTATGTTTCTGGACCTGCCCTGAAGACCAGGTCGAAGTCCGACCAGGTAGACCGGAAGGGAAGGAACGGATGCAAGTCCGATCCGGGCTGACCTCGTCAGAAGTGCTCCCACTGTGGGTCGAGCAAACATGATGGTCCAAACTGCTGGAAGAAGATGGTGTGCAAGAAGTGCGAGAGACGCGGCCACCCGACGGACCACTGCCTCTTCGTATGCAAGTCATGTGGAGAGATCCACGAGGCCGGCCACTTCAAGATTGAAGATTTTTTTAACATGATACGCAAGTGGTACGTGCCGGACAAGCACGCGGGGATGCTGCCGCCGGACGCGGAAAATAGATGAAACTAGAACGCTCGCCAGGTTGGAATCTGGAGCGATCCGAGCGTTCTACAGTTCACATCTATGCATATGTTGGCAAGGAGGATAAGACCGACAATACACGTTCTATTCCAAATTGCGTCGACCCAGACCATCCGGTCTACAGTCTGAAGACCGATGAGTACTCCCGGACCAAGGTGGTTATGCAGTTGGACTTGCTGCCTGGAGAATCCCGCGGATACTGGAAGTATCACGCGCCTGATAAATGGTTCAAGCAGGCGAAAGCCTGTGGCAAGATTAATAACCAGAAAGCGACGACGTTCTTCGACTCTGGAGCTGAAGTATCGATAATCGACTCCGCCTTTGCTCGTAAGGTCGGATGTCGTATAGACGATACCCAGAGACAAGAATGCGTCGGGATCGGCGAAAACTCTTATATGACCGAAGGAAGAACGCGTGTGAAAATTACTTTGTCGGGATCGCTGGTCTACTTTTTCAGCGCTTGGGTTGGCAAGTTGGCTGGTCAAGACGCTTTACTAGGAATGGATTTCATGGTCCCAGCTGGTATTCGCCTAGACCTGTCACATGGAGTGCTTACGCTCCCGGATGAGGTCCAGGTCCAGTTGGCTGGTCGAAGACCTCTGTATGGTTCGTATACCGATCTGGTCTGGTGGGACCAAGACCTCACTATCCCAGTTGGTCGGTTTGCCGATACCCCGGTTCAGAAAGGTTTTCGTTCGAGGAAGTTGTGGTTGACCAGGGGCGATCGGTGGGTCTCTACCTTCGTAAAGAGTTCTGGTCGACGTGATTTTGTCCGTGTTACCAATATCGGTGACAAGCCGCTGACACTGGACAGTAACACTATTGTCGGCATGTGGTTAGCAGAAGGGAAGGTACCAAGGAAGATGGGGTTCGTCTCGATTGGGTCGAGGCGGTATGTCGCGTGGAAAAACCTGGCGTACCAATCGACCACCGATATTATCAGCGATGATGGGTCGGTGGAAGAGGATACCTCACCTTTAGTGGAAAGACCAAGTTATGTCACCCAAAAAAGATGTTGGTCCGAAGAAAGGCGCCGCAGTCACCAGGAACGGTGGACCATCAAGTAGACGATCCAAGGTTAGTCGACGTGGTGTCAGCACAAGACCAGGCGACAGAGGAGCAAGAAACGGAAGAAGGGGAACATAAAATTGCTAGGTCAGACCATGACGGTGTTCCTAATCAGACCGATATCAGTGAAGGACAGCCCGTCGATCAAGACCAGGGGCGTTCAGCCGGTCCAGATTGTAGCCGGTGCTTATACGCACGGTGCGGCTAGCGCACAGAGGAAAACTTTCCTTAAAGCGGCGTTCGCCGCTACTTAGCCGATACGCCCTTATTAAGGGCTTAGTAGGAGAGAGCTCTCTTACTCGGGGCCAAGATTCCCGGGTTAGGTTACTGTAGCCTTTGCTAGTGCCTTAACGGCAAGGCTCCCTTACAAAAGGTGTAGCTAAGGGGAGGGCTCCCCTTACGCTACGGCACTCACTACACTCACGACCGGTAGAGGTCGTGCGTCTGTAAGAAAGAGTGAAATGTAAACTGAATATATTTAATATGTAATTATTTAAACTAATATAAACTATATGTAACACTAAGTAGAATATTCCTAATTCGTACCTAGCTAAAATGTAGTGTACACACCTGTGTACTGACACGTGGATGGCTGAGACACCACCACACCAAGGTCTCATTCCCTGATTGGTTAAAATAACCAAAGGTTCAAAACCTTCCAACCCGGCCAATAATGACCTCAACCGTGGTGTACTCATGTACACCAATGCTCCGTGTTACCCGAATGTAACCCCGTTACATCCTCCCCCATCAAGACTATTGCTTACGCAATAATCAAAATTTTTATTGGAGAACTCCAACGCCATACCTCTGGCTGTCCACTGTACACCCTTCGCGGTGCTATGGACGCAAGCTATTCCGACAGCTCGGAAGTGGACGCCCTTGGGGAGATCTCCCCAACGGCTGGCCATGCTGATAGCGCCGGACGGCGCTATCAGTCATCCAACCCATTCCCCACACGTGGGGAAAACGCACTAACTCGTGCGACACCGTTACCCGCTAGGGGTGATACCTCCAGGTTGCCACAGTCAACCACCACCAATGAACCGTCCTTGGTTCAAGAGGCCCGACGTGCCGGGCGGGCACGTAAGGGACCTCGCGACCCTCAAAAGAGGGATAAAAACGCGGTCAAGAGGGGTTTATCCTCTTATACCCCTTGACCAGCGGCTATACTGCAGCGTGAAATTGCGCATCGGAACCAACTCCGGGCCCGGCTACTGACGCCCAAACATTATTCCGTTAAGTCCTACCGAACGCGCGTCGGGAAGCAGGCACCCGGTGTCCTCGTGGATATCATCCGCGAGATTCCCCTTGTTCTCCTGAGGGACGAAAGCGTCGAAGACGCAGAACAGGCGTTCCGCGCCTGGGCGGAAAGGGAGAAACACCTCCCCAGTTTCGATGCGCTGTACAACAGCTTTTCCGAACACGACGTTCGGGTAGAGAGAGCGCTACGCTTGGCCTATGCTCAGGCCAAAGCGCAAGGGCAATTGCCTGCCTCCTATTATACGCGCTCTGCTCTCGATGTGGTTCCGGAGAGTAATGCAAGCACAGCATCTGCCTCCGGCGAACTCCCAGCTATTGGGAGTGAAGGGGCTTCTTCAGCCCCTTTGGTCGTTGACTCTCAGTGGGATTCTCCCGCTCGAAAGCGTCAACGACGTCACGGCAATCCTGCCGCAGGGGAGTATCGTACTCCCACGAGTTCTGGGAATGTGGATACCCTTTCCACTTCACCAGGTACTGTGTCTCACCCCGGTGATGGCGTCGTTCCATCAGGCGTTCCACATGATGATGTGGCGTACCCTCCGTATCGAGCACTGGAGGAGGGGGTCGCGCTCTTGCGGCGTGACTTCCACGAACGCTGTGATCGGCACAGCCTTCGCATCCAAGATGCTCAGGAGGAACTCCGCAACGAGGGGAGTGCGAATGAACGCATCGAGGAGCGGCTTGCCTCTCTCGAGACTCTCGTTGCGGAGCTTGAGGGTCGTATATCAACCCTGTCGGAGATGTTCCGACCTGTTGCGCCTTTCGGCTATCCGGTTTCTCAGCCTCCTCCGAGAGGGGCCCCGCCTCCGTGTTCTGGTATGGCATAAGCATACCCACATAAAAGGTTGGATGCGTACGCATCGCCTTCGGGATGTCTAAGGTGTACGACAAGCCCTTTCGGGCTAACACCTTAAAGGGGCCCACAAACCTGGGACGCAGTTTATTGCGCAACACATTTGAAACAGCATGTGTAGGAAGATTTTTAGCGTTTAATAAAACAATTTCTCCTACTTTTTATACCTTTTTGTTACGCCGTCCCTTTCGGTCAGCTTGCTCCTTCTGCTTGTCTTGGCTTTCCGCCATGGCATCGCAGACGTGTCGTAAGACACTAAGGCGCGTCGATAAAAACTTATCGATGTGCTTTCGCACAGATACAGGGCTGACATGGGGGAATCCTCCACCCTCAAGCCCTGGTCCACACACACGTGGCGTTAACGGAACCCTCGGATTCACCAATCCGTTCACGTAAAACGGGGTAAACCCCGTAGATGCATGGACCGAATTGTTGATAGCAAATTCAACCATCGGGAGCATCTCACTCCAACTCTTTGGAGAATCCGGACATAAACTCCGGAGAATATCCTCCACAACGCGATTAACGCGTTCCGTCTGACCGTCCGTCTGCGGATAATCCGCTGTGGACATGAGGAGCTTGGTGCCTAGCACCTTAAACAACGCTCCCCAGAATTGTCCCGTAAAACGGCGATCCCGATCCGACACAACGGAATCGGTTAGACCATGCTGTCGAAAGACACGGTCTAGGAACACTTTTGCTGTTCCTTGTCCATCTATGGACTCTGGCACCGCCTCCAGGTGAGCCGTCTTGCTCAAACGGTCTACAAAGAACAATATGCCGGTGTTCCCGGCCTTATCCTTCGGAAAACCGAAGACAAAATCCATGCTAATGGATTTCCAATACTCCGTTGGAACCGATAAGCTCGCCAAAGGCGCAGCTGGTCGGTCAATGGATTCGCCATTTCAGCGCAGTTCTCGCTGTACTTGTGGAGATAGTTGGCTAACCCAAGCGAATTTCATAAATCTCTAAAATTTACAGGCAAAGGCCACTTCACAATGGCTTTCACCTTGGCGGGATCCGCCCGCACTCCATCCTTACCGATGAATCATCCGAGTAAAGGAATTTTCTCAGCACCAAAGATACATTTGGATGCGTTTGCACATAACTTATGCTCTCGCATACATTCGAGCACCGCTCAAAGGTGTATCAGGTGCGTCTGAACATCAGACGAGTCGCCTTCCGCGCGACTATGAACGAATATATCGTCGAATTACGTCTGAGCGTACTTTCTATCGGAGTCTGCATGGGTACAGTAGCTGCATTCAGCTTGTTGTACGCATGTACAATGCGCCACTTTCCGTTCGGTTTACGAAAACAAAAAGTGAGAGATGAGTGGGGAGACTTACTCTCCCGTACCATCCCTGCCTCTTCTATCCCCTTGAAGAATGCGTCGATGACGTCGCATTGTTCCTTGGGGAGAGGCCACTGCCTAGTGACGCAGTATTGGGTTCCGGGAACCAAATCAATTTCGTGTCGGACTCCCCGATCCGGTGGTAGCCCCATCGGCGGGTTGTCACTAATGACACCTCCAAATTCCTTTAATAAGGAATGGTAAGGGTCCTCAGGATCCGCAAGGATCTTGAGGCCGCTTCGGGCATTTAATGCCTGTTTGGTTTACACCAAAACTGACGCGTCCATCGTGGATGAGGAGTTCAACTACTCTTCCGGACGTAACACGACGACCTCGTCGATTTCATCTGCTTTCAAAGCAGTCTCAAACTCGTTGAAGGACATCTCCTCCAACGACAACAGTTCGCCTACCGCAGGCAACCGTTCCAGGCTTACGCCTTCTGTGACAACACCTGTCACACTATTCAGCATCCTGTAGGACTTCTGACTACTGCCCTCGGGACTCATCCCGAGACCCATATGGGGGGAGTCAATTTCCCCATCTACTGGAAGCGCCACGCGCCTATCCACAGAGGTCTCTACCTCTACCACCGGTGACTCGCCGGTCTCGCCTATAACGGCGTAATCGGAATCATTTCCGACGTGCGAAAGAGACGAACTTCGGGTCTCTTCGCTTGGAAGCGCCTCGCGCTTAACCACAGGGGTCTCTACCCCTACCACTGGAGTCGCAACTTGTTCGCCGGACACGGCGTGGTCGGAATCAATTCCGACCTGTAGAAGATACGAACTTCGTGTCTCTTCTCTAAGCGCCTCGCGCTTACCCTCAGAGGATTCCACCTCTATCACTGGCGACTCACCAGTCTCGCCTACATCGGCGCGGGGATTAACCGCCGAATCCCCCTCGTTAAGGAACTCTTCCTTAACGCCATTTGGAATGATCGTTTCAGACATCCCAATCTCTGGCATCTCACACCAGAATCACTTTTTCGATCGAGCAAAGATGGGTTCATGACTCGCCAATGCTTCACCCGACCGCGGGTTCGTTGAGCCAATGGACTTAGACTTCCAGTCTATCCATGGCTCGTGGCGTTCCAGCCACTTCATGCCCAGAATGAGGTCATACCTCGAGTCCAAATCTAGGACTAGGCAACGTTCTAAGCTGTCGAAGTCTGCAAACTTCAGCGTAAGGTCAATCGAGACCTTGGGTACAGAAAACTGTACGCCCGTCGCAAGACGGACCGTGACAACGTCACGAGAACGTGCCTCAAGGGCCTCAGAATACAGCCGACTCTTCACAACAGAAGCCCGTCTGACATAATTGTCAGACGCTTTAGAGTCTATCAAGACTCTCCAAGGCTTATCAAAGCCTTTCACGTCCGCAAGGACTACCAGCAAACCTGGCTGGTACACCAACTCGGTGCTAGAAAGCACCGCTTCCCTCGGGGCTTTGTGCTGTAGTCCCCTACCCTGGGGCTTAACAGAACTGAGGGGTCCCCCAGTAGGGCTCCCCGCGCCTACTGGGAGCCGTCGTTTCCCGACGGCTTGGACAAGGGCTTTTTCCCCAACCTTGGTCCCTTGTAGCGAGTGTCTCGATGGGGATTTTTTGGACATCTGTTCTTCAGATGATCCATGCTCCCACACAGGAAGCATCTCATCGGCCCACGCCGCTGCAACATAGCCAAGAGCTCTGTCTCGAAGCTCTGTAAAAAAGAGTCAGAATGACTCTTAGCGGGAGGTTTCTCCTCCGCTTCGACCTGACTCAGGTCCATGGGTTCGGGACCCACCTTAGAGGAACGGAAGTTCCTCTCGGCGTTGAACGCCATCTTGAATGCCTCTTCCAGGGATTGGGATCGGCATTGGAACAATTCCGAACGTGTTGGCCCTTCTCTCAGGCCTCCCATGAAGACGGGGATGGACACATCGTCCGAATACGCTTTCGCGTACATCCCTGCCAACAGGGTCTTCAACTCCTGGATATAAACCTCCAGGTCCTTAGTGCCTTGACGGCACCTCAGGAACTCCAGTTGATTCTGGAAAACCAGATCAGGCGTTTCGTACATGTCCATAAGCTTCTGCTTAAGGACCTTCCATGTTGGAAACACGTCCTTGACTGATTTCGAGCATGTAAACGCCCATGTACGGGCTTTGCCCGTAAGATGGGTCAATGCAAGTCCCACTTGCAAGTGATCAGCGGTCATGTTCGCTGTGGCGAAGGCCGTTTCGACCTCTCGCAACCAAACATAAAGGTTGTCACCCTCCTCCGGTGAACTCCTTTATCTTAAACGATAATGGAGGGCGCACCCCCGTGGAACTACCTCCACTACAACTCGCCTCATGAGCGATGAGGGCATTCACCCTTGCCTTTACGGCCTCAAGGCCCTGCTCCACTAGGAGCTTCATACCTTCTTCCCCCCTTAAGGGTAACAGCCTGTTAAAGGCTTCCTTCTGGACGAGGGTCAAACTATCCCAATCGTCCTGATTCATCCTTTGCAGAGGATGCCTAGTCTACCAACACAGGTGTTGGATTGACTACAAGTGCTACCAGATGTAGCCGGTGCGTATACGCACGGTGCGGCTAGCGCACAGAGGAAAACTTTCCTTAAAGCGGCGTTCGCCGCTACTTAGCCGATACGCCCTTATTAAGGGCTTAGTAGGAGAGAGCTCTCCTACTCGGGGCCAAGATTCCCGGGTTAGGTTACTGTAGCCTTTGCTAGTGCCTTAACGGCAAGGCTCCCTTACAAAGGGTGTAGCTAAGGGGAGGGCTCCCCTTACGCTACGGCACTCACTACACGCACGACCGGTCGAGGTCGTGCGTCTGTAAGAAAGAGTGAAATGTAAACTGAATATATTTAATATGTAATTATTTAAACTAATATAAACTATATGTAACACTAAGTAGAATATTCCTAATTCGTACCTAGCTAAAATGTAGTGTACACACCTGTGTACTGACACGTGGATGGCTGACACACCACCACACCAAGGGCCCATGTCCTGATTGGTTAAAATAACCAAAGGTTCAAAACCTTCCAACCCGGCCAATAATGACCTCAACCGTGGTGTACTCATGTACACCAACGCTCAGTGTTACCCGAATGTAACCCCGTTACACAGATGGTCTAGGTGATATCGCCCCAGAAGATGAACAAGTATGTATACATGAAGGCTGGGAACAGTATATTCAGGAGCTGGAAAGCCAGATGGCAGTCCTCCCTGAAGTGTCTGCCGACTCGCCCGAAGTTACAATGGATGATTTACAAGTGGGTGATCAAGACCTTAACAGTCCATACCAGATCGAGCAGTTGAAGAATATCATATGGAAGAAAAGACATCTTCTGGCGGAAAGGGCAACGCCTTACCACCTGCAGCACGTGGTGCGATTTGCGATATTGACGTGGGAGATGCCAAGCCGATTGCCCAGCGATGTCGACGCGTGGCGCCACAGTACCGTGAAAAGCTTTCTGATCTCATTAAAGGACTGGTGGTCACCAAGATTATTAGACCGTCGACCTCGCCATGGGCCTCGCCGATCGTAATTGTCATCAAGAAGAACGGCGTTGACATTAGACTGTGCATCGACTATCGTCTGGTAAATCGGGTGACTAAACTCATGGTGTACCCGATGCCGCTGATTAATGATCTGTTGGAATACCTCGACAAGACCTTGTGGTATTGTTCGCTAGACATGGCAAGCGGATTTAGGGTGGTCTCGATGACTGATCGAGCCCGTGAGATTTCCGCATTTGTGACACCGTTTGGTCTTTTCGAGTGGAATTGTATGCCGTTCGGTCTGAAGAACGCGCCCCAGATCTATCAAAGGCTGATAGACAACGCACTGTACGGACACTTCGAAATCAAGACCGATCGGGACCCTGTTGAAAATTATGATGTGGTTAGAGAGGGTGAACCCGATCGGGAAAGAGGACCGTCCGTTCTAGGGAGGCGGTCGTACATCGACGACATTCTGATACCTGCCTCGTCATGGAACGATCTGTGCGAGAAGGTTGAACGATTGTTGGAGACATGCGACCGCTGGAACCTGTCTATCAGTGCCGTGAAAAGATTTTGGGGTATGTCCAAGGTCGCCTATTTAGGCCATATGGTCTCGAACAATGGTCTAGAGGCTAATCCCAAGGACCTGGATTCGCTGAGTAACCTCCCGTTCCCCAGATCGCTGAAGGCAATGCAGTCCTTCCTGGGAAGCTTGAATTATTATAGCCGATTCATTGAAGACTTTGCTATCTACGCGGCTGTGCTGTACGAGCTCCGGAAGTTGACTATCATATGTTGCGCGAAGGAGATCGGGCAACTTTACAGGAGGGCGCCGACTCTGGTCTTGCTGCAGTTTGTCCTCAAGTGGAGGCCGAAGATCATATGAAGCGTGCACAGTTTGCCTTTGGTATGGTGAAGGTTAAGATGGCGACGGCACCGATTCTCAAGCATTTCGCTCCCGAAAAAGTGCCGACCATTATTTTATATGCCAGTTAATGGGCTATCTCGGCCACTTTAGTGCAAGATCACGATGGTGTGTATCATCCAGTCACGCTTACGAGCCGGACGCCAAAACCAAATAAAGTGAACTATGGAATTGTCGAGAAAGAAGTTCTGGCGTTGTTACGAATTCTGGATGTGTGTTACAACCTGCTGGCCGGCCGACCTATAAAGTTCCTGTCAAGACGGTCTACTTTGGCCTGGCTACTATCATCCAATGGGATAGACGGAAGTCTAGGCAGATGGTCGGCAGTCTTGTCGCAGCGGACGCTCGAGGTCGTTAAGTGCACCGGGGGCGAGGAAGAGATATTGGGCACATTAGCTGCCAGTATCACCCCTCGGTATGAAGTGGACGAGGCATTGGTAGCGATTGCCCCGAGGATGCAACCTCGGCAGTCAGTCTTGAGACCGACAACGACCGTCGACCATGATGAAGAGCTCTTGGTCTTAAGTTTTGACGGATCGGCAAGCGTGAAGAAGAAGGTCGGCGCCTATAGTGCCATATTGTGGAAGTTGCCACAATGGTCTATAGTCGCAGCCGCTGCCGATTTCACGCCGGATATTACTGTTAACGAGGCGGAGTACCGAGGTCTACTTCTATGTCTGGACCTGCTGTCGTCGCAAGAGAAGGGGCAAGTCATCATATGTGGTGACTCCAATCTAGTGATCAGGCAGATCACCGGAGAGATCGACTGCAAGGCTCCACGACTAAGGACGCTAAATGATCTAGTAATGAAGGCATTGAAGGACCACCCCAACCACGAGCTATTGCACGTGAAACGGTACTGGAACAGAAGCTCCGACTACCTCGCGACCAAGGCCATGCAAGACCAGACCGGGGCTACGATCACCGATTAGGCCGTTCTGGATGAATTGGTGAATATAAACAGGCTCCCAGAGGTGATCGGACCCAAGAACGCTCCAGTCCAGGTGCATGTGATGGTCGCGACTAAATCGAAAGCTCAGAAGTCTCGCCGACCGTTCCCGAAGGAAAGTTTGAACGAATATGCAGTGCAACAGTTAAGGATGGAACGGATCCTCAAGACGCAGGACGAAGAGAATGGATTATGAACCTAAAGACCTACCTGCGTGGTGAACTGTCCAATTTGACGAACGATCAAGCGAAAGAGTGCATCAAGATCGCGGATAGGTACGAAGTGGATGATAATGGATTATTGTATTACTGCCGCGATGCCGACCAAGACAGTGCAGACAGGGACCAACTGGCGAAATTAGTGATCCCCGAGTTGCTGCAGCCGGAAGTCCTTCATCACTATCACGTGAGTCTAGACGGGGGACATCAGTGCATAGGCAGGACCTATCACAAGATCAGGTCTCACTTCCACTGGAGAGGTCTTTTCCGCAGTGTGCAGAAATATGTGGGCTGTTACACGGATTGCGAGACCGGAAAGGGTAGACCGGTAATCAAGGGGCGATCGCCCGGAAATATCGAAGCTACCTACCCTTTCCAGGTCATAGCGATGGACCACATACCGTCACTGCCCAGATCTACCGGCGGCAACACTGAGCTGATGTTCTGGGTAGTCCTGTTCACTGGTCTAGTTATTGCGAATGCAAGTGCATCTCGGTCTGCGGAGCAGATCGCCCAGAGCTACGAAGAATGTGTGTTACGAAGATTCGGCGCCAGCGAGGTCATCAGGCAAGATCGGGAACCCGGTTTTATGGCCGAGGTTTTCCGGTCGTTCAATAACATGCTGGGCCAGAAACAGATTGCGACGATGGCATATCGTCCGCAAGCAAATGGATCGGCGGAACGCATGGTGCAGACCATAACGAGGGCGATCAAGATTTACGTTGCTGACCCAGACCAGCGAGATTGGTACGAGTATGCAGAAAGGCTGGTTTTTGCACTCAACTCGTCGACCGATCGGGTCCGAGGAGAAACGCCTTTTTATCGGACATATGGATGGGACCCTCGGTCGACACTGGAAGCTGCGATACCTATCGGTTGCACCCGGACCCGCGATCGCGATGCTCGACGCTGGCGCATGCAGGTCCAGAAACACTACCACTATGCAAAAGAAGTCGTCAACGAAAAGCTGCGTCATGCCACACAATACCGGGCAGACCGGACCAATGACCAGGTCCGACCCCACGGTATAGAACCAGGGGCGAGGGTATGACTATACCTAGACCGAGTGAAAGAGTGCTATGCGAAGAAGCTGGCTCACATGTGGCACGGCCCTTTCCGTGTTGCCGAGCTGATCGATGAGCACGCTGCCCGTCTAGTAACAACTGGTACAGATTACAAGGTCTTCCCGATCATGCATGTGTCCAAGTTGAAGCTGGTCCGAGAATTTCCTGATCGACCCAAAACTCCCTGTCTGGTAGACGAAGAAAGAAGATTTGATTTCGATGAAGCGTTACTGCCGGAGGACAGTTGGGAACGACCATTATAGGAAGACGAGTTTGAAGTGGAGAAGGTCTTAGATGTTCGGTCGACCAAGAAGACCAGGTTCGGTCGGACTCACCGAGAGTACCTGGTCCGATGGAAGGACCATGATGAATCAACTTGGGTCGACGAGCTCGACTTGAATTGTGGGGCTCTTCTACGAGAGTTCGAACGAGAACGAGTCAGTCGTAATCGCTTCGCAGTGATGCAGACTCATGAAGACCAAGACCAAGACATGCAGTAGCATCGGTCGGTCTAGACCGGTGTGAAGATGTGGAATGTCCGGGGTTGATGTGAAATTTTGATGAACTGTGACGAATTGGAGTGGCGGAATGACGAATGTGATGACTATTTTTCGTGATGGAGGTGGAACTGTTTACGATAACGTTCGGTGCAACTATGGAGAGAGTGGTAAAATTAGCTCAAGTGATTTGACGATCGGACATAGGAAAAAGAAATGATGACATGTATTGCGAGTTATCTGGTCTACTACCTGCGACTTCACTTGCTATCGCCCCACAGACGGTCGATGACCATCGACGGATGATTTTCCACTTGATCCTGAAACTGGTTACGCCAGGGGTCCTTCCGGTCAAGCTGGACCAAAGCATCCTTGAGGTCCGCGACCGGCTCAGCGCAATCAAGACCGGGGTACCATATGCCGTCGTCGTCCAGCAGTCTGGTCTTCTCAACGCGACGCCTCGGCATGTGGAGGAACACCGGGTACAAGAACACGTCGACGTCGCACTAGCGGGCTCGCATCCCGTCCAAAATTTACTGGCACAGGGACTGCAAGCCTCGCCCGCACGAATTCGACGTCGCTTGCGCTTGCTCTGGAACGTCGCCAGGCCCGGATCTTGTCGCACCCGGTCGGGGGGAAGCACCAAGTAGTGGGACGCTTCCCAAATTGCTTGGCCGTGGATCTTGTTGAAATTCTTCACCCGGCCTAACAAAGTGCCGATCCACGGAGTCAAGTGGAACACAAGTCCTATCTTGGGGTGTTCGAAAATTTTCCATGGTTCATCGCCGTATAGGCGGGAGATCTGCGCCGACGTAATCAAGTCCGCCCTCCATTCAGACGCGGCAGGGGTTTTCTTGGCCGGTGGAAAGAGCCAGAGGTCCGGGCGGGAGAAAGACCGGGCCAGAAGCTGCTTGGTCAGGGTAGACCGGCGCAAACAGCCGATGTGCCCCGACGACCACGGCAAGGTGATTTCAAACGTTCTCGGCGGAAGGGAGCTGGTGTCAACTACCATGTTCTTCAGTAGAGCGTACTTGTGAAGCTTGGATGTCCCGGGGAGAACCGAAGGCGCCGGCTTCGCTGATGTCGATACTGGTGTGGCGTCACTTGGCAAACCGGTCTTCTGTTCTGACCCCAATGTCGACGCCACTTGGATGAAACTTTCACGTAAACTTGTTCGTGACTTGGACTGGATGGCGACCTTAAACTCGGAATCGCAAGACCCTTCTCTGGAGTCCACGAGACCCCTGTGTGCTTGGTGCGATTTTCAGTACGGCGCGAGGGCGCTCGACTTTCCGAGGGGCTGTAGATTTCGCCCGTGTCCGAGTCCGAGTCCATAAGAAGCGCCTGTGTCTTGGCTCGCTTATGAGGCACTGAACGCTTCCCCTCGAGTCTGTGTTCGCGCGCAGTGCCCCGCGCCCTCGAGCTACCCGGCGCGTCCGCGCGTTTCTTCGATTTGTGTGCAATTTCGGGCTGCTGAATATCAGCCAATGAACGATGTCGGTCTTGGTCCTGCTGCAAGCGGTCTTGGTCTTGCTCCGAGGCGACTAAGGTTGCCGACGAAGACCAATCTATGCTGGAGGAAGCAGCCGAACACGGACGCAGCAAGTTCATCAAGCGCTGGCGGCACTGGTCTAGTGCCACCTGACGACGACCCTACTCTAGCGTCCAAGCGTCTGACTTGTCTTGATAAGACCGGACCTTCCCGGTCTGGTCTTGGATGGAAATCTGAAGCTCGGCAATGCATCGCGCGAAGTCGTCGCCTTGCATGCGCAGTGAGGTAGCGTCAAACTGTCCGTCCAGCTGCTGCAGGCGAAAAAGGGCAAGTTGATCCCGGAGATGGTACTGATAAGCCTCCAGACGGGACAGCTCATGACGTGCGCTTACCAGCTCCTCTAGAATTGGTCGGAGCTGGTCAACATGATTGTCGGACTGCCTATCGGCATCAAGCAAGGCACCTATTGCCTTGACGACGCTGGGAGGGATGAGAGCTGAGGAAAAACGAGGGTCAAGACAAGTACAAGACGAAGACCAAAGATGCGCACCTCGTGTTGCCTGGTGGGCCACCTGGGTCCTGAGACGCATGTTTTCTGCAAGCATGTCCTGCATCCGCGTGTCGGCTTCAGTCTGACACCCTTCCGATGTTTGAAGTGCAGGAGAATTATGTGGGCTGTCAGACCGGGCCGACCGAACAGGTGAAGCAATGTGGAGCGACTCGGCACATAGAGTTTCTGCAGAACAAACAAGAACAAGCGTCAAAGGGAAGCATAAGAAGATCAAGTGCAGTAAAGTAAGTGCCTGGCGCAGGTGGCGAAGATGGCTGGTCCATGGTGAAGAAGTGTGAGTGACCAAGGTCCAGTTGGTCGAGTGATGGGTGAGTCAGACTGTTATCGTTGTGCGACACGGTCGGACTCAAGGGCGGCTGTGGTGAAGTGTACCACAAATTTGGTCACTTTTGGTCAAGGCAGTTGGTCGAGTTTCCGATTGGTCTAAACAAGGGGGGGTATTTTTAGCCTATCAGATTCAAGGAGTATCAAGAACGCCCGTCTTGGGTGAGTCACCTGACATTGGGTATTTTACATAATTTTGTGTGGGTACATTAGGGACCATAAGGAGGTAGTATTATTGGTTACTTGCGGTTTTTCCAAGTAAGAGTCTTTTGGTTGTGGTTTTTCCAAGTAGAAGTCTTTTGGTTACGGATTTTTCCCGGTAAAGGTTTTTGGTCTAGGAATAAGTGGCAAAAACCTCTTCTGGTCTTGGTCTACACCTCAGCAAGGGGTCACCGTTCTTCTTTTCACGTACACTAGTCGCCTCCGCCCGCCGCGGAGTGTTTGGGGGAAGAGGGTTGAATTATCCCCTCTCGCCTATTATACCCGGTCTGGACGCGCCGCACGCGCACTTTGGCCACCGGAAGTCCCTAGACGGGAGTACGATTTGGCGATCACGACACTTTAATTCAAGTACGTTTGGAACGTGCTATTCACTGGATTGGTCTTTACGTGGAGATATCGTTTGTGGAGTTTCACGGGAATATTGGGTCTTTACGTGGACATATTGGCTTATTGTAAAATTTGTTGGAGTTTAGACCGGTTTTGGTCTTCTCTCATATTGGTCAGGGGCTAGACCGGTTGATTGGTCTACCCTCTATTATTTCGTATTAGTCAGGTCTAGATCGTTTGGACGATCGACCTATTGGAATTTATCTTTCGGAAGTGTTTCTGGTCTATACGTACCTGGGGTGAAGAGTTCCGCCCTAGGTACACCTAGCCAGCACGGTCTCATATTCAAGACAGAATCAGATCGATCTGCGATCCCGATCCACCGAGTGTGTAACTAGTCCATTCCATCGGGTACACAAGGTGAGATGAACTTAAGTGAATCGGACCAAGTGTCTTTGGATGATGACCGGTCATCTGCAAGCAGCGGACGATCGGACCAGATTTCGAATGGAGGTCCGCGGGGTACCCCCCCTCCGTAAGTTGGAAGGCTGGGCACGATGGTGGTGGTAAGGTTGTCGGTACAAATGTATTCGATTTTGAACTTGACTCCACCACACTGACGATCGGTCGTCTGCTAGCAGCGGACGATCAGATCGGATCGTAGGCGAAGGTTCGCGGGGTACCCCCCCTGTAACAGGACTGATCCTATTACGGGCTTACACTGTAATTGCGAGGAAGCGCGCAATACAATGGGCAGGATTAGTTGATAACAACTAATCCTATACAAAAAGTAAATATAAATATTCACTTTGTCTTAAGAACGCAAAAATTAGGAGTGTTTATTTAATGGGTGGTTTAGAGGCTAATAGTATATTAACTACCTAGTTAATATAATAATATCAAGTATTCAACTAACTGTACTATTAGTTAACCTGCAATATTCGGTATTTATACCGAATCGACTTTTCCTTCGTAGATTATAATAACTTATAATCTCTTATTTAAATTTCAGACAACGCGTCTGAAATTAAACTGTGATATTCTAACTTGAATATCAATTATGTAATGGCACCCCATTACATCACCCCCCACTTAAGGTGGTTGGCCAATAATAATTCTTATTTTGGCCAATCATGGGTGGCATTTGTTGGTCGTTCTCATTTACCAACTGATTGACCATCGACTCGATGGTCAAGTCACGCGGCGGCGCTCTAAAGAGCGCTGCTGAAAACATTGAAGGAGCTTCTTCCTCCGCCTCAGCACTAGGTGCTGAGGTGTTGAGTGAGAACGGTGACGCTGCATTAGCAGCGTCAACTACGAAAATGTCGGAAGACGTACCGTCTTCGACCACAGATGCTGCTAAGGCGGCATCTGGAAAGAAACAGGGAGATGTTGCTAATGCAACATCTCGCACGATGACAACTTCCGAATGGCGTGTTGCCAAGGGCCATGTTCGGGAGTTCTGACTCCGAACGAAGTGATGGGGATACAGCTTTCCCCACTAAAGGATCTAGCGAGTCGAAACTCGCTAGGTGCTCATCGCCTAACAGCGATGACGACTCTGGTGTCGCTGTATGCTATGACAGCGACAATGATCATCACAGGTGGTTGCGGGAACGCAGATCCCCACCTGGACCAAGTACTTCTCCACATCGGGGTGATTTAACCCCGGCGCGTGGTGTTGAAGCAGGCGGTGCTCCTCCTGCTAAAAGAGCTCGAACAGAAGCGGCGCCTGCAGCTTCCAAAGCGTATCATCGTACGGAACCACATATTCCGTACGGAGTGGGGTTTTGGACCCCTGGCTGGGCTATTGCCCCCAACAGTGGCGGTCACCGTAAACGGGACTGACAGTATGCGTTGTTCGATATCAACGTGCTGGATGACTGCGAAGACATCCAGTCACGTTGATTCGATCGAAGTACAGACGATAGACGTCTGTACTTTATTGACCTCTTTTTCCAGGTTCGATATATTCGAGCCGGAAAGGGTCAAGGAGGAACAGGGACGATAAAGACGCCCTGGCTCAGAGTTGGAATGCTTTTGTTGACAACTACAACAAAAGCCCAGATGATTACGTGAATAAAGTTCACTTAATGCGCGAGCGCTTTTTAAAGCGCTCACGAACAGGCAAAATGGAATACATCCATTTTGCTTGCATCAAAGAAGGGTTAAAGTGTGGTGTCCCTTCTCACCTCGTTTGCCCGCGGTGTACGCAGGGCGCTACTCGTCTGTCAGAGGAGGAGTTGCGGGGGTACGGTGGTTTTTCCGTACCCGCCGAAATTCAGGGTTTAATTGATACCCTGAATGCATCAACACCTACTGTTGATGCTACTTCGCATTATGAGTTTGAGACTTCTTCTCAAACTCAGTCAAAAGGTCTGGCGTCGGCCCTCAGAACCTCAATCGGCTCCCAAGAGTCGAACTCTTGGGGAGATCCCATCCAGCGTACCAAGTACTCGGTAGCCTGCCCCTTCTTCGAAGGCACCAAGCGCTTCGAGATCAAGCGCTCGAGGATATATCACTTGTTACACTGACTATCAATCAGGGGCGGCGGAGGTTGATAATTCCCTCGCCGTTGTTGTTGCGGAGCATGGTTCTTTGCTCCGCAAGCTCGAGGAGGGTTGCGAGGATGTCCGCGACATCCTCGGGGCGCACACTGCCCTCCAGCAGAAGAATGATCTTCTGTACATTGAACTTTCCCGCTATAAGGGAGAGCTCGATCGGCGCACGGCTGATCTTGAGCAGTCGAAGGCTGAGATAACGACTCTCCGCTCTGCTCACCAACGGCTGGAAGCCGATTACAAGTCTATCTTGGGAGACTTGGAGAAGCACGGTATCTTCCGTGGTTCTGCGTCTTGTCGTAAGACGAAGACGAGTGATACGGCTTTAGCCGCCCAACATAGAATGTTGGGTGAAGCCGCATTGCTGTGGGAATGTCTAAGGTATAGGAATTCCCCCGAATCTCATGGACCTTGAAAGGTCCAATGTACTTAGGAAGCAACTTCCGTGTAGGGAAGTAGCTTATTGCATGTGTAGGCAAATTGGTAGTACTTAATAATACCAATTCACCTTTCAGAAAGGAGTTTTTGTTCTTCCTTCCTTGTTTGTCTGCATTTTGATTCTGCTTATCAAAAGCAGAGGCAAGTGCATCTTTTATATAGCGTATTACAGCTTGGCGCTGTAATACGAATTCATCTACTGCTTTATCAGCAGTAGGTGCATTGTCCTCGTTGTCTGCAGCCATTGCTGAAGACACATATTCATCGTATGCAGCTTCAGTTTCAATTGAAGCTTCTTCCGCTTCTACTGTACTTTCAGTAGAAGGACCATCGTTTTGTTCACAAGTTGCAGTCTCAACTTGCGCATTGACTCGCTTAAAATTTGAGCGGGTCCCTCCCCCACTTAGATTTGGCGTACCGCCAAGTAAAGCTGGGGTTCGTGGATGCCTTAAGACATTCACGTAGAACGGTGTATGCTTAGTTGAAGCATGCACCGAATTGTTAATCGCGAATTCAGTGAGTGGCAGGTAGTCACTCCACTGTTCAAACGCATGTGCGTATGATCGCAACATGTCTCCGAGAACGCGGTTTACCCGTTCCGTCTGCCCATCCGTTTCCGGATGGTCCGCCGTTGACATCTTCAACTGGGTTCTCAACAATGAGAACGTTTCTTGCCAGAAACGTCGTGTAAATCTCGGATCTCGATCCGAAACAATGTCTTCCGGCATTCCGTGCAAACGGAATACCGTATCAACGAATGTCCGCGCTGTTTGAGCGGCGGTTACGTTCGCTGATACTGCAGTAAGATGTACCATCTTACCGAAACGGTCTACAAAGACCACTATTCCGGACTTCCGACTATTGTCGGGTGGAAGACCGAATACGAAGTCCATTGAAATGAACTTCCAACACTCTGTCGGAACCGGCAGAGATTTCAGCGGCGCCTGGGCAGACTGCGCAGGCTTAACGCGCTGGAAAATCTCGCAAGCGCGTACGTATTTCCGTACCCACTTGTACAGGTTTCGCCAGTAAAGTCACGTGCGAGAGAAGCGTATGTCTTCTCTCGACCTTGATGCCCCGAAATCGGTGCATCATGATACTCAAACATAATTTGATGTTTGAGATCATCGTATTTAGGAACGAAGATGCGACTTTCATCTTTTTGGTCTGTGCTGTATGCA
This sequence comes from Peronosclerospora sorghi, assembly GCA_026184515.1. Classification (NCBI taxonomy): domain Eukaryota; phylum Oomycota; class Peronosporomycetes; order Peronosporales; family Peronosporaceae; genus Peronosclerospora; species Peronosclerospora sorghi. Next base: position 642,587 of record CM047583.1, on the reverse strand, counting down.
GCAAACCATGATGCAGTCGATATCGATGCACGCAAGCGCGGAGGAACTCTGGGAGTTCGTCGCGTTTCTCACTTGATTGATTACGTAAGTAATCAATCAACAGACGTGTCTCCTCGTCTGTTTTGTACGCCTCGCGTACTTGTCGTATAATTGACGACGACAAAGCAGTGTAACGGATCGCGTTTGCACTGGCACCTTCGGTTACGGACGGTTTCGTCTCGTAATCGGGCCTTCGTGATAGCGCATCCGCTATCACGTTCAACTTTCCGGGTTTTTATTCAACCGTAAAGTTGTATTCAGCAAAGAATGACAGACATCGAGCCAAATTCTTTGAGAAATGTGTGGTGAATTCACGGCCGTGCGTAGCGACGCATGGTCCGTGTAAACAACAAACGGTCTATCTCCCAATGGATAGATCCGAAACTTAGCTAGTGCATACTTCATGGCAAGGAGTTCCCTGTCATGCACTGGATAGTTGCGCTCGGCTGGGCGCAACTGACGCGATTGATAGCAGATTACGCGATCACGATCATCGTGATCACGCTGCATCAAAGCACTGCAGATAGCGAAATCGCTCGCGTCGCAAACGACGTGGAACGGACGCTCGTTATCGGCTATAACCAAGACAGGAGATTCAGTCAAGCTTTGCTTGACTGCATCAAAAGCATCTTGTCATTGGGTATCCCAATGCCATTCGACATCTTTCTTAAGTAATCGAGAAAGAGGTCGTATTAACCCAGCATAGTTGCACGAATACTTGTGCAAATATGTTGCCAACCCAAGGAACTTTCGAAGTTCCTTAACGTTGTTTGGCGTAGGCCATTCAACGATCACCCTGATCTTTTCTGGATCAGGACGCATCCCGTTCTTGCCCACAAAACATGCAAGAACGGGTATCTCAGGTGCACCAAAAGTGCACTTCTTTAGATTTGCATAGAGCTTATGCTTACGCATAAGCTCTAACACTCGACTTAGATGTTCCATATGGACATCTACATCGCTTTTATCGTGTTCACCCTTACTATGGATGAACACGTCATCGAAATAACTCGTTGCGAATTCTCGCACCGGGCGTAATAGATGCGTTACGCATCTGTTAAACGTAGCAGGGGCATTTCGAAGCCCCTGAGGCATAACAAGCCACTCCCAAAGCATGCCGCTTGGGGTGCTTACCGCCGTGAGAGGGATATCCTTCTCACGCATTATGATTTGATAAAATCCATCTCTTAGATCGATAGCACTAAAGATGGTGCTCCCGCACATGCCATCTATGATGACATCTTTTCGCGGTATCGGCGTCTGTGCCGGTACCGTCGCTGCGTTCAGCTTGTTGTAAGCGTGAACGATTCTCCACCCACCTGTGGACCTTTTCACACAAAAGGTGGGGGTAGAGTGCGGTGAGATAGACTCCCGCACTTGGCCTGATTTACGACGAGCTTCGAAAACTCGTCGCTCGATTTTACCTGATCACGCGGCAACGGCCATTGCCGCGTAACACAATACTTCGTGCCTGGCACGAGGTCAATCTCATGACGAGTTCCCTTATCCTTAGGGAGCTCGCTAGGTACTTCTTCTGGGAATACGTCAGCGTATTCCCGAAGTACCTCATAAAATGGGGAGTTCGCTTTAAGCGACTCCCAGATCTGCGCTTCAAAGCGCTGAACTTTGGTTTGATCATTGGGAACCTCTTTCCCAATGTTTTCCACTTGTAATGTGGATATTCGTTCACGAATATCCACTACATCATCTGTTGCTACGATAATACAGATCTGTTCGATCTGATCATCGTGCAAGTTTCTCATAAACTTCTTCCAGCTTAGCGCTGGAAGAGCCATCACCTCCGAACCTTCTTTCGGAGGGTGTTCCATCAACAGAGACTGGGTAGCTAATCCGGTCTCCGTTTGCGTCAAGACGTTGATCGTCTCGACGGAACTGTCCATGCAATCTGACGAACTCGTCTGATTGACTGCTACATGGTGATTACGATTCACCGTGTGCGAATACTCATCTTTATGGTGGCCACTGCCTACCATGAAATTTTCTTGGCGATCAGATGTGCTCGTCTGATCGCCCGCCTGTTCTGCGACACGGTGGTATTTATCACCCGTGTGCATCGCTAACGCAACGTGGTGGGAACTGTCCACCACCGAGTTGTGCTCACGATTGCGCTCGTTCGTGAGTTTAGTCTCATCAACACGGAATTCTTTCATCGTGTTGGAACCTTCGGTCGCACAGTGGGTGTTTCCCACTGTGGATACTATTTCATTCTCACGCTGGGTGATTCCCACCGTGGATATCACTTCATTCTCACGGTGGTCTTTATCACCCGTGGAATGTTTCTCTCCAACACGCAACGACTCTTCTGTTGCGTCTGTTAGTCACTCTGGACTCTCACCAGCGGAGGTACCTTCCGCTGATCGTGTCGGAACAGACCTGGTGGTGCCATCGCTATCCACCAGACTGTCTGACTCTGCGGTTGTATCTTCTGATACAGCCGGATTACACACAGGGTGATCAGATCCTGTGCGTCCGCCGCAGTCGATCGATAGGTTAACCCAGTCGATCGATAGGTTAACCCAGTCGATCGAAGGTTTAAACTTGGACATCCATGGGATTCCAAGTATCAAATCGAACTTGTCATCTAAATCGAGGACGATGAATTCATCCTCGAATGACAGTTCATTCAACTCGAAGCGTGTTTTAATCACACTCTTTGGAATAGTCACGGTTGCACCTGTTGCTAACCGGACTGACACAATACTTCGTGGAGTTTCTACCTCCACGAAGCTCAACAGCGTTAGACTCTGAGCTCTAACGAAATTGTTTGACGCTCCTGTGTCAAACAAAGCTCGCATGGGGACATCGCTCCCGTGCGGCTTAACCTCCAGGGTGATAAGAGGCTTACCATCACCCTGCACCTTTTGACAGGATATAGTCCCGTCTGGGGCTATTACCCTCACATGCCCTATGTCGGCATGTGGGATAACATTCCCAGTAGGGCGCCCCGCCCCTACTGGTATTCTACGTTTTTTGCACCAACAGGGTGATGTCCCTGTTGGTGTCGCCGTGCAGAGGACGGTTCCGTCCGCTGACAGCGTGGCACCGGACGCGGTGCCATACACTCATGGGAAAAATGCCCCATTTTCGCGCATCTATTGCAGCGAATATTCTTTTTAAATTTCGGTTGCTTCGTGTTCGAAGCAACCGCAACCGATATGTGGAGAGGCGTGCCCAAATTTGGCATACTTCTGGTCAAGTTTCGTCAAGGCATTTGGTCTAATTTCGGATTGGTTTAAACAAGGGGGGCTTTTCAGCCTATCAGACTCAAGAAGTGTCAAGAACGCAAGTTTTGGTGAGTCACCCGACTTTGGGTATTTTACTTATTTTTGTGGGGGTACATTTAGGGACTATAGGGTAGTAGTATTTTAGTTGTGGTTTTACCTTTTTAGACAGAGGTTATACCTTTAAGTAAGGAAATCTTTTAGCTTTCGGATAAGTGGCTGAAACCTCTTCTGGT
>CM047583.1:601732-629070 GCA_026184515.1 Peronosclerospora sorghi | reverse complement strand
GACTAGACCGAAAGCTCGGAAGTCCCACCAACCGTTCCCAAAGGAACGGTTGAGTGAATCTGTTGTGCAACGACTAAGGGCAGAACGGATCCTCAAGGCGCAGGACGAAGAAGAATGGATTGTGGATTTGAAGACCTACCTGCGCGGTGAATTGTCTAGTTGACAAATGGTCAAGCGAAAGAATGTGCCAAGATCGCAGACAGTTACGAAGTGGATGAGGATGTTTTACTATATTACTGCCGCGATGCCGACCAAGACAGTGCAGACCGGGACCGATTGGCGAAATTGGTGATAGCTGAGTTGCTGCAGCCGGATGTCCTCCATCACTACCATGTGAGTCTAGAAGGGGGACATCAGGACATAGGCAGAACGTATCACAAGATCAGGTCCCACTTTCACTGGAGAGGTCTTTTCCGAAGTGTACAGAAATATGTGGGTTGTTGTACGGATTGCGAGACCGGAAAGGGTAGACCGGTAATCAAGGGGCTATCGCCCGGAAATATCGAAGCTACCTACCCTTTCCAGGTCATAGCGATGGACCATATACCGTCGCTGACTAAATCGACATATGGCAATACTGAGTTGTTGATCTGGGTAGACCTGTTCACCGGTCTAGTTATTGCAAAGGCAAGTGCGTCCCGGTCTGCCGAGCAGATCGCCAAAAGTTACGAAGAATGAGTGTTCCGAAGGTTAGGCGCCAGCGAGGTCATCAGACACGACCGAGAACCCGGTTTCATGATCGAGGTGTTCCGGTCGTTTAACAATATGCTGGGCCAGAAACAGAGCGCGACGATGGCATATCGTCCGCAAGCGAATGGATCGGCAGAACGTATGGTACAAACTATTACAAGAGCAATCAAGATGTACGTTGCCGATCCAGACCAGCGCGATTGGGACGAATACGCAGAAAGGCTGGTGTTTGCACTCAACTCGTCGACCGATCGGGTCCGAGGAGAAACGCCTTTTTATCTTTCGTATGGATGGGACCCCCGGTCCACTCTTGAAGCCGCGATACCTATTGGCTGCACTCGGACCCGCGATCGTGATGCTCGACGTTGGCGCATGCAGGTACAGAAACATTACCAGCATGCAAGAGAAATTGTCAACGAAAACTTACGTCAAGCTAAACAAGACCGGGCAGACCGGAACAACGACCAGGTCCAACCCCACGGTATAGAACCAGGGGCGAGGGTATGGTTGTACCTAGACCGAGTGAAGGGGGGCTATGCGAAGAAGCTGGCTCACATGTGGCACGGTCCTTTCCGTGTTGCCGAGCTGATTGGTGAACACGCTACCCGTCTAGTAACAACCGGCACGGACTACAAGGTCTTCCCGATCGTACATGTGTCCAAGTTAAAACTGGTCCGAGAATTTCCTGATCGTCCCAAAATTCCCTGTCTAGTAGACGAGGCAGAACGGTTTGATTTCGATGAAGCATTATTGCCGGAGGACAGTTGGGAACTACCGCTGGAGAAGGAAGAATTTGAAGTGGAAAAGGTCTTAGATGTCCGATCGGTCAAGAAGACCAGGTTCGGCCGGACCCACCGAGAATATCTGGTCCGATAGAAGGACCATGATGAACAACTTGGATCGATGAGTCCGACCTGAACTGTGGAGCACTACTACGAGAATTCGAACGGGACCGAGTCAGTCGGAACCGTTTCGCAGTGATGCAGACCCATGAAGACCAAGACCAAGACATGCAGTAGCATCGGTCTTCCCGACCGGTGTGAAGAGGTGGAAGGTCTTATGTCTTGTGTATTGTGTATTGTGAATATTTGACGAATTGGAATAGTGGAGTGACGAACGTGGATTGTTTTTTCGCGATGTAAGTGGAACGGTTGGTGATAACGTGTCTAGTGCAACTCTGGAGAAAGTGGTGGAATTAGCTCAAGTGATTTGATGACCGAGCATGTGAAAAAGAACGATGATATATATTAAGTGTTATCTGGTCGACTACTTACGACCTCACTCGCCATCACCCCACAGACGGCCGACGGTCAACGACTGATGCTTTTAAACTTGGTCCTGGTACTGGTTACGCCAAGGTTCTTGTTGGTCTAGTTGGACCAAAGCATCCTTGAGGTCCAAGAGCGGTGTAATGCACCCAAGACGGGGGTACCATGTGCCACCGTCAGCCAGCAGCCGGGTCCTCTCGACGCGACGCCGCGGCATATGAAGTACAACTGGATATAAGAACACATTGACGTCGCACTCGTGGGCCATCATCCCGTACAAAACATATTGGCACAGGAACTGCCAGGCCTCACCCGCTCTGATCCGACGCCGCTTGCGCTTGTTCTGGATGGTCGCCAAGCCAGGGTCTTGCCGAACTCGTTCAGGGGGAAGCACCAGATAGTGGGATGCCTCCCAGATGGCTTGAGCGTGAGTCTTGTTAAAATATTTCACCCGACTCATGAAAGCATTGGTCCACGGAGTCTAGTGGACGATGAACCCCATCTTGGGATGCTCGAAAATCTTCCACGGCTCGTCAGCGTACAAGCAGGAGATCTGTGCCGACGTGATCAAGTCCGGCCGCCATTCCGACGCGGCAGGAACTTTCTTCGCCGGCGGGAAAAGCCAATGGTCTGGACGACAGCAAGACCGGGCCAGGAGCTGCTTGGTCAGGGTGGAACGGCGTAAACAACCGATCTGCCCTGGCGACCACGGCAAAGTATCCTCACGCGTTCGTGGCGGAAGGGAAGAACTGTCGATTGCCACGTTGGCCAACAAAGCATCTTTGTGGAGCTTGGACGTTCCAGGAAAGACCGTAGGTGTTGACTTTGTCGACGCATGAGGTGGTGGAACGCCACCATGCGGACCGGTCTTCTTGGTCTGCTCCGAAGTCGATGCAAATTGAACAAAACTTTCATGTGGACTTGTTTGCGACTTGGTTGGGATGGGGACAGCAAACTCCGAATCACCGGAGTCCTCGCCGGAGTCATCTCAGGACGAGACCTCTGAATACTTGGCACGGTCAGCACCGGCGGTCGAGGGCGCTTGATTTTTGGAGATGTTACTGTCCTCATCCTCGTCCAAGCTTGGGCTCACGAGGAGCGCCTGTATCTTGGCTCGCTTACGAGGCACCGCACGCTTCCCTTCGAGTTCAGGGTCGCGCGCTGTTCCCCGCGTCTTCGAGGGACGCGGCGCGTCCGCGCGCTTCTTAGACTTTTGACGAATTTTGGGCTGGGAATTTCGGCCAATGAACGGCCTTGGTCTTGGTCCCGGTGTAGGTCCACCAAGGAGGCCGACGCAGACCGGTCTACGCTGGAGGCAGCAACCGGATGCCGACGAGGACGCAACAAGTCAACCAAGCGCTGATGACATTCTTTTAATACCGCCCGACGACCGTTCGCTGCCTGCGTCTAATCGTTCGACTTGCGTTCACGAGACTGGACCTCCTCGGTCTGGTCTTGAATCGAAATTCGGAGCTCAGTGAGACGCCTATCAAGGTCGTCGCTTTGAATGCTCAACGTGGCCTGGTCAAGCAGGTCTTCTGCTTGCTGCTGTTGGACCAGCACAAGCTGCTCCCGAAACTGTCGATCGGCGGCAAGCAGGGAATTGATCGCCTTGTTGATGCCAGGAGGTATACGGGCTGGAGGTATATGGGCTGAAGACATAAGAAGGTTAGAACAGGTCCAAGGTGAAGACCGGACATGCATGCTTACGTTGTGTAGCCTGTTGAGCAATCTGCTCCTGGAGACGTGCGATCTCTTCAAGTGCGTCTTGCAACTGCGCGTTGGTCCCGGTCTGATGCCCTGCTGATGTCTGAGGTGCAGTAGAACGATGGGGGCTGCCAGACCGGACCGACCGGACGAGCGAAATGACATGCGATGACGTGGTATGCGAGGTGCCTACAAGAACGGTCGTTAAGGAAATACAAGAAGGTCAAGTCCAGCAGTGCAAGTACCTGGAACGGATGAAGAAGATGGTTGCTCCATGTCGGAAAAGTCTGAATGACCAAGGTTCAACTGAATTTGATGGACGAGGTCAGACCGTTGTCGTTGTGCGGCACGGTCTGACTCAGGGGCGGCTGCGGAGAAGCGTGCCCAAAATTTGGCACACTTCTGGTCAAGTTTCGTCAAGGCATTTGGTCTAATTTCGGATTGGTTTAAACAAGGGGGTCTTTTCAGCCTATCAGACTCAAGAAGTGTCAAGAACGCAAGTTTTGGTGAGTCACCCGACTTGGGTATTTTACATATTTTTGTGGGATACATTAAGGGACTATAGGGTAGTAGTATTTTATTTGTGGTTTTACCTTTTAGGACAGAGGTTATACCTTTAAGTAAGGAAATATTTTAGCTTTCGGATAAGTGGCTGAAACCTCTTCTGGTCTTGGTTCACACCACAGCTAGGGGTCGCCGTTCTTCCCTTTTCGTACACTAGTCGCCTCCGCTCGCCGCGGAGTGTTTGGGGGCAGAGGGTCGAATCATCCCCTCTCGCCCATTATACCCGGTCTGGAAGCGCCGCACGCGCACTTTGGCCCACCGGAAGTCCCTCGACGGGAGTACGATTTGGCGATCTCAACACCTCAACTCAAGTACGTTTGGAACGTGCTATTCACTGGATTGGTCTTGGCGTGGAGATATCGTTTGTGGAGTTTCACGAGCATATTGGGTCTTTACGCGGACATATTGGCTTGTTTTAATATTGGTTGGAAACTAGACCGGTTTTGGTCTTATTTTCGTATTGGTCAGGGGCTAGACCGGAACGGTCGGTCTACCCTCTATTATTTGGTATTGGTCAGGTCTTGATCGTTTGGACGGTCGACCTATTGGAAGTTATCTCTTGGAAGTGTTTTTGGTCTGTTTGTGTCTGGGGTGAAGAGTTCCGCCCCAGGGATACCTACCCAGATCGGTCTTCTATATTCAAGACCGCTTCGATCCAATCTGCGATCCCGATCCACCGAGTGAGTAACTAGCCAATTCCATCGGGTACACAAGGTGAGATGGACACTAAACAATCGGACCAAGTGGGTTCTGATGACGACCGGTCGTCTGCTTGCAGTGGACGATCGGACCAGATCTCGAGTGGTGGTCCGCGGAGTACCCCCTCCGAAAGTTGGAAGGCTGGGCGTGATGGTGGTAGTCAAGTTATCGATGCTAATGTTTTCGATTTCGAACTTGAATCCACCACAGACTGCAGAAGATATTGGACTGATGATGTCTTTACTATTAGCAGAAAATCATCGGGAAACATCATTAATGGTATATCGAGAAGAAACTGACAATATCATTTCCACTAATTATATAATAGCAGACACTGTACATACACCGGTAAGGGAGTCTAAACCACCGGGTATGTTGGAGCTCATTGACAGAAGTGAGCTTGAAGAAGTACCACAGTTGCGGCCCAGAAAATTACCAAAACCAAAAGGAAGTTGGAGTTCTCATCTGATGACGATGAAATCATGTCCACACCAAAACTAGCTGGGCTCAAGCAAGAACCAGGGGTGGCCGCACCTATCCAGGGTCCAGGGGTGGATGCACCTAGACAGTGTTCAGGGATGGCTGCACCTAAACAAGATCCAGTGGTAGCCAATTTGGTGAAGATGGTGCAAGACGGGCATTTAAGTTTGGAAGAATTAGCCATAATCACTTCGACCTTGTCAGCTAGTCGAGCTCCCAATACAATGAGAGGAGCACCTAGTACATCGTATCATACACCAGCTACACAGCCCCGGACACATCATAATACTTCAGGGTATGGTATGCCTGGTGGAAGTGCAAATGTATGTTCACCCTCACCTCAACCAGTTACAGCCATCATTCAGAATACCGAGATAAAATCGTTTGATGGGAATAGGCAGGACGCTGGAAGTGCACGGGCTTGGGTCGCTCGATTCTCACACGTAGCCAATATATCACATTGGAATGATAGTAAACGTCTGGGAATGTTTGTTGATAGTTTGACAAGAACAGCGTCATGGTGGTATGAGCAACTAGCAGATTCGGTAAAGTATGTCTGGGGTACGGTGATCGCGCTTTTTCAGAAGAGATTTTGTGTGGACAAAGTGACGTCTCGAGTTGTGTATTCAAGATTGACGCAGAAACAGGATGAGCTGGCTACTACATATCTGTACCGATTAAACGCAGCATCGTTGCGATCAGGAATGGACTTTAGCAATACGTTCAATGCTCCACTATTGGAAGAACACATTCAACAATTCTTTGATACCATTCATGATCGCACCATACAGATGCAGTATCAACATATCACTTTCTCAAATTTTTGAAGAGCTAGAAAGATTATTGATTAAACATGAATCGCGGCTTATGAGGCCTGGAAAGGAGGTAGCTACACGTAAGAATGCTGATGCTATGTATGAAGACCCACAACCTAGCGTGCATACGATGGGCGGGAAAGTACATGCAGTACAGCGGGTGCGACCGACGTATGAGGACAAGAGTTCGCGAACGCCAACAAACCCTAATACTGACCATGTTGTGATATGTGAACACTGTAACTGACGGGGACATGATAAAATTCACTGTTGAAAACTGGTGAGGTGTGGGCATTGTCAGAACTTTGGTCATGAGACGAAATATTGTCGGAAGTTCATCAAAGAGATGGCCGAGATGCGTGCTAAATTGAAGTCAGGGGAGTTGATTAAAGTTCAGGTGGCGGAGCAGTTAAACGCCTAGCCCCACAGTGCATTGCAACCACTGTCGAGAGAAAGGGTGGGCATTATCAAGTGAAAGTGAAGCGACACCGCTGTCACCCTGCATAAAGAAGAAAACCAAGAAAAATACTACATGTTGTATGTATGGATCACTCAATTTTGATGAGGATCAAGAAAATAAGAAAACGCAAGAAAAAATAGGAAAAAACAAGCTACTTCCAGTGAGTATAAGACACAAGCTGAACTGACGATAAGTGATGAAATAACAGATATTTCAGCATGTATCACACTGGTGGATAAAATGTGGGAGAAGGAGTATGGAGAAGCCAACTAATGGAACGCCTCAACCCAAGAAAATGTTAATGTTGGACAAGGGGCGGACATAAATGGTGGTTCATACTCTGTGGAAGATAATGCTGTTGGATCTAAAGAAAGTCGGAACCCTGCAGAAGAGGATACAGCTGAGGTGGAGATGTATAAGCCTCACAAAATAAAAAAGTAAAAGGAGAAAAATAACAAGACATTCAAGAAAATAGCAAGAACCCTGAAGATGTAGTACATCCCTATCACGAACCCATGTTGGTTGTGATGAGTAGAATGCGGACCCAAGTTGGTTGCATTAGGTGGAATAACAAAAGAAAAGCAGAATACAAAAACAAGATACATTTTTAGCCAAGAACTGGGCGTTTGTTGGAACATATGGATAAGTCACATCGCCCTTTAATTTTATTAACGCAATAGGGTTAAAAATGACGATGGTAATATGAAAGGTGAGCCTATGAGTGCTCCATGAATTAGAATTAAGATGTGAAACTTGTGTATGAATAAGATCGTACGAAGAAAAACCTGTCAGGGTGCTAAAGGTGTGAAACCTGTACGGCAACAACAAAGATCGTGCGAAGAGAAACCTGTCAGGGTACTAAAGGTGTGAAACCTGTACATCCATTGAAAACAACAAAGAAAACCGCATAAAAAATCAAAGATAGTACGAAGAGAAACCTGTCAGGGTGCTAAAAAAAGGTGTGAAACCTGTACGGCAAGAACAAAGATAGTACGAAGAGAAACCTGTCAGGGTACTAAAGGTGTGAAACCTGTGCTTCTATTGAAAACAACACGGAGAGCCGCATAACAAAACAAAGATCGTACGAAGAGAAACCTGTCAAGGTGCTAAAGGTGTGAAACCTGTACGGCAAAAACAAAGATCGTACGAAGAGATACCTGTCAGGGTACTAAAGGTATGAAACACGTACGGATATTGTAAAAAAAACGAAGAAAACACGTATACCGAGGGCGACCGTACGAAGAGATACCCGAAAGGGTCCAGCAGATGCAAAACTGGTATGGAGAGTCACGAGATGTTACGAAAAAAAATAAATAAATAAGACATGGGGCAATAAAATGAGCGCAGAGGAGAGTAAAATATTGCGCAACAGCTTGAGACAGAAGGCGGACGGACAAGTCGAGACGAATCCAGTGGTGGAAAGCATGTAAAGGGACGAAAATGCACTAATAGAGTTTGCTCGAGTGAGGACGATAACAAACGTGTGCTAGCGCTAGAAGAAGATGAGAGTGCGAGAGTCGCAGCTCTTGGCATCGTCGACGATTGTGCGAGAGCTGCATGACGAATTCAACTAAAATGTCGTCGTGAAGTAGTTGCAGTGGAACGTGCGCAGTATCTAATCGATAAATTGGAAAAGATTGCAGCGTGAAGTGGCTAAATTGACGCAGTTACATCGAAAGTCAAGTCGTAGTCAAAGTACCGAAGTCCAGATACTGCGAATGATAGCAAAGAGGAAAAGGAAGAGTTGACCTTATCGTCGATTCAGTCGAGGAGAGTTACACCGTTGAATAATATACGGCAGAGCCATCGGAAAGACGGATTTGAGAGGACTTAGAGCTACACTTTTCTTCTTTTTGTGCCTTTTGGAAGAACAGCAAGAACATCCACAGGATAGTACGCTTATGCCAATGATAATCGATATATTCGCGGAGTTTGGAGCTGTGATCGAGTCCCAGAAGAGACATATCGACCGCTGGAAGGGAAAAGAATTAGATTTGGCTATTGAAGAAGCTCAGCAGAATCTGGAGCTTACTAAAGAGATTGGAGAAAAGATTCAGAAGCAGGAGCAGCAAATAGCTGAAAATTTAGTGGAAAAACAGAAGTGGGAAGAAACGTACCATATTGCTGCTCATGAGGTTGAGACGCTGAAAACAGAGGCCACATATCAGATCCAACAATTGGATTCCGAAGTGTCGAGGCTTCGGCAAGCTGGATTAGATGTAGAGTCGAACTTGAAGGGGCAAGAATCGTCTTACGAGACCTTAAAACAATACAATGACACGCTACGGTCAAAGTTGAAGCAGTTGGAATGTAACATTTCGGGGCATGTGCAGGAGAACAGAAAATTAGAGCAGCAGAATGCCGACCAATCTGATATGATGCAGAGCCTACACCAAGAAGTGAATGAGCTCCATGAGCATCACGATTCTGTACTGATCAAAGTAAAGGGGCTGGAACAGGATGTAACAGGGTGGAAGGAAAAATATAAAGAGAAAAAGAAACAAATACATGAGATGGAGAACGCGCTTATGCATGGTAGACAACAAGTGGAAAAGGAAGACGAGAATTTAGAGCTTAATATGAGAACCGAAATCTGCAGGAGCACATGGACATGATGGCTCAGGAGGACGAGCAACATCTCGCAGACCACTACAAGAGTCAACCTGAGGCTGAGCAAAGTCTACTCCAAGCCCTTGAACAATAATCAACGCGATCCTAAGCTATAAAAGAGGAGGCAGAAGAAATGCGTGGACAGATTGAATCGCAAGCTATTTATGCAATGAATCAGCGTTAACAGCAACTGCTGGATGAAAAATCTCGACTTGAAGATGAGCTGCAACACCAGATTAGCAAAATTGACGAGGAGAATGCAGAATTACGAGCCAAGGTTGAGGGTTTGAAAGACATCAACCGACGCAAGAGCATCGAGATTGGTCGTCTGATGGTAGTCTCACAGGAGACTGAACGACAGAAAGAAATTCATAGTGTGGATACTCAAAGAATGCAGCATCTTCAGGAAGAAGTTGATCGTGTAAAGCATCAAAATAAGAAATTGCTCCATGATATGGCAACCAAGTATGCTACCTACGAAGAAACAATCAAGTCGCAGTCTGGTCAATTTGAAACTCAGTATAATGATCTTGTCTCCCAAGTCACGAATCAGATCAACGACTTGACGCGAGAAAATGAACAACTGCGAGCGGAACTGGACGACGCAGCAAAGAAAGTGGAAATGTACGAGGGAAAACTCTCATTACAAAGCGTGGAGACATGATGAGTGGCGTATCGAGTGCAAAAAACTCCAACGCCAGATGCACGACATCACTCGTGGTAACGAAGCTTTGGAAATCGAGTTCAACCGCCGTGCTCACGACCTGGAGCTAAAGAATAAGCAGAATGCTGAATTGCACGCACAGATTGAGCGATTAAATCTCCTGATCACGAACGGATGAAATACGTTGAACGTATTCAACACAAAAGTATCGAATTAGAAAAGCAGAACCTTGAGTTGCAAAGGAAACTTGAACTGATTCGGGTTGAAGCCGACTTAAAACTGAATGAAGCTCATCAAGTACATAATCACGCTCTCGAGCAGGAAAGCGCTCACGAGAACACAATTCGCTTGCTTTGCGAGGACAAGGAAACTTTGAATCTTGACATGATTGCTCTGGCATTCGAGAGATCTGCGATGGAATTTCAAGTTTCGACGGACCACAATGAGGTTGAGCGATTGAAGGCATCGGTACAGAAGCTTGAAACCGACAATATGGGACTCAAGTTTCAACTTAAAGAGGTAATGCGCCAGGCGAAAGAGCAGATTTATACTCAAAAACAGTTGGCCGCAATGGCTCGAGATGAGAGCCGAATAGAAGTGCAAAAAATGTCTGCCCAGGTTGCACACCGAGATATGCAAATGAACGAAAGACACGAACAGCTGCAAAAGTTGCAGCAAACAATCACTTTGCAGGAAGAGAGACTTCGAAATGAGCAGTACCAATACAAGCGCTTGCAAACGAAGCATGAAGAGCTGAGAATGGAGCTCGAGTCTCTTTATAGTGAAAGACATGGGCTAGACGATATGATGTCTAATCTGTTACGTGAGAGGCAGCCAGGGATGGAAGAGGGGGATCTTATTCAAAAGCTCGAACGGCTCATATGTGAGATGGATCGACTTGCTGAGGAACAGTGTGATAAAGTTATGGCTTTACAGGTAGATTCGGACACAAAACTAGCAATCGAACAACAATATTCGAGTGACGTCCAAGCCAGACTTGATGAAGAGAATGCGAAGCTCCAGCAACAAGTCATCAGCGATAGTTTGGAAAAACAACAATCTCAAATTGTGCATGTACAACGTGAACGTGACGAGCAGAATCGTGTCGTCAAAGACATGGAAGAAACGATTGCGGCTCTCGAGGTGGAGAGGCTCACCCAGAGCAGTGCATCAGACGAGCTGCAAAATCTTCAAGCTGCGAAGAACGAGTTACAAACAATGTACGATCGGCTAAAAGCCGAAATAATGACCCAACTTGCAGAAAAAGAAAGTGAAGTAACTGAGTTAGAGGACAATTTGACAGAGTTGCAGGCTAAACTAGATCAAGAGAAGGAAATGTCACATCATTTGATGGACCGCTCGAGTTACGACAAGCAAGAGCAACTAAAAAAGTCCCAGGTTGAAAAGGAATTGCAAGCTTGAGTGAAGGAGCTAGAAGCAATTGTGTCCGATTACCAGTTTAAGCTCCAAGTAAGTGAATAAGGCGCAGATACTGAAGACGAGGCTCAAGTGAAGGAGCTTGAAGAGTTAGTGAAGAAACTCCAAGACAGACATCAGGTTAGTGAAAACACTGCTGTACGTAGGAAAAAATATCACGCTCGAGAGAAGGAACTCGAGGAACAAGTGAAATTACTCGAGCGTAAACTCTCTGCCAAAAGTCACGAACAGCAGCAACAAATTGAAGAATTGGAAGCTTCAGTGGAGCAATTTCGGCACGAGCTGCACATTAGCGAGCAATCTATTGAAGCCAAAGAACTGAGCGCCATGCATGAAAAGTTACATCAAGAACGCAAGTATCGATCGCTGCCAAATCAGTATGACGCTTTAGTTGCTGAAAATATTGCTAGAGTCACGAAGTTGAGTGCGAAGAGGTGATTAACATATGCAAGGAAAATGAGGTTCCAGTTTTCACGACAACTATGGATGAAAACGAGACACGTAAATATCTGAAGAATGATTATTAAGAACTATGTGTGTGCGTGCCTTTTGCTCGCATACGCTGAAGTTACGCAAGGGGCGATTGTGGTGAAGTGGAAGCTATATTTACAGTATATAAAAGATGGACTATGGTAGTTATCAATGCTTGGTATATTTTATCTCGCCAAACTCTACATACTAGCACGATGGCGTTTGTTACGCTGGTGATTCCTTCAAACACTGAATATTAGTGACAAAGATTGTGTCATGCCTTCAATAGGTGAACAATACGAACACTTAGTGTAACACGATGTTAGTAGTGCGAAGCTTCTGTCTTCTAGAAAGATGCTTCAATTCATTACTAGTGCCAAGTGATGCTTCCTACATTTTACAAGGTTTCGACAAAGTTGCTTTAGCTCTAGCATCATGGCAATGACGCTGAACGCTAAGTTGAGCGTCTTCAGCTTCATAACTGTATAATTCGAGGTCCAACAACAAGGGGCGCTAGGGCACATGATATAACAATACAAACAGATTGTGAAGACGAACTGTCAGCAGTGCATAAGGGAGTCAAGACACAGGCGCAACTTACTAGTACAACGGCGGGTCCGTTCATGGCGGTGAAGCCAACGAAATGTTATGCGCCCTCGGCTGCCCCAGTTGATCGGCTTGGATGTTCTCGATTGTTTTCAAGTGGTTAAGTATTTTATTGTGGAAAATATATTTTCAGCCAATCATAGGCGATTGAGACGGCCACCTCGCGACGTCCACCTCGCGACGGCCAACTCGCTCACGGCTAATTTGTTTGTGATTGGTATGAATGTGTAAAAATAAGTGGAATTTTTGACCAGTCAGGAATGACATGCGACGGCCAACTCCCTCAATCAGATTACAGAGGGTTTCTGAAATAACTGTCAAAGATGATCAATCAGGTTACAGAGGGAATCAGTGGTAGCTCTCAAGGATGATCAATCAGGTTACAGAGGGCCTCAGCGGTAACTGCCACATATTGAAGTCAGCGCTGAAGTAACCACAAAGTAGTGGGTGAAAAAAGTGATTGACGTTGATGTAGGAGGTAGTAATACTTAATAGAACGAAATTTCCCTTGAAGTGCGCAGATCTCTGGCGGCCCTCAAAAACCTTTTTTTTTACTCAATACAAAAACCAAGTGTAGCACAAGGAATTCGGTGATCACACGCCCTAGTGAGTGGAGCAGCAGCCATTTGAAGTGCGCTAGTGTTGGGGGAAGCCCGGAACAGCCTTTTGAAGTGTACCCCAAGTGTGTTTGACTGATTTGTTGGTTCGGACGGAAGTATTAAGTACCCGGGAAGTTAAACAAGGACGACTGGCTTATTACCTCTTTGTGTTGTTAATTAAGTGGAATTAAAATAATTTTCAACCCCTTCACGACACGTGGGATCGCAGTAGATCCAAAATCAAAGGCGGTCGTAGAGGCTAGGTTAGCCCTGCGCGTTCTGCCCGCACCTGCACCTTCTGACCCATAGTGGTCATCCGGATTGCCGATCGACTCCATGTCGAAATCGCTGTTTTTGCTTGATCGGCGCGGTCGGGCTGGCAGCGGCTTGCGTCTTCCTCTGCCAACTGGTCTGCCACCTCGGGTAGCCTTATCCGTTGATGCCACTGACTCCATATCAACATCCCGGCAAGTATTGACATTTCGCCGGGCAGATCGGTCCTGGGCATGCGGGTGCGGAGGAGATCGGTATCGGTCTCCATGAAACGCTCCATCATTGCCTCAAACATGGATTGGACGTTAGCTTGGGTCATGGGAAGCGTGTTGGCATCCTCCTTTGGAGGTACTGGAACCTGTGGGGGCTCCTGGGGACCCGACCGGAATGCAGCCCCATGCTGCCGCACATCCTTTTTATGCTCCCACGGGGTTATGATCCACCCCCATGGTCATCTGCTCAACACCGACATCCAACTCCGATGAGCTATTAGAGGAAGGTGGAGACTGATACAGCGATTCATCATCGGAACACACATCATCGTGTGCTGCCATGGCCTCAGCCGCCTTCGATGCCACGGTGGGAGTTGGGCGGCGAACCGCCCCCACCAACGGCACCAAATGATCATGGAGGGTCGAAATCGACAACTCCGGCTTCTGAGTGTCCAGATCAACAGCTTATGTACGCTGGCGAGGTTTTGAACTTTTATGCCGACCTTAGCCAACATCGCCAGTAGGTTCTTCACCAATAGCAACGGCCGATTGCTTTGGATCGGCTCGGTGGTGGGTCCGAGAAGGCGATCGGGGATCTGGGGGTTTAAGATCTGCATGACCTGGTCTTCACGAATAAATCGCTTTAACTCGTGGATGTAATACATCCTGGTCAGGTCTTCTTCCTTGATAACCCCATCCCCTACCTGCGACTTTTCTACCAAGTCATCTTCATCGGGTGGCATTCCCAGCCTTTGCTTGGGAACCTTGGGAAAGTGGATCTGATCGTTCCGACCAGCCTCCAAATCGTTTTCATCCTTAGTTTTTTTCATCAAATCGTTCATTCAAATGCACAGGATCAGGACAAAAGTCCTGATCCGTTCCGGAACTATAACAAGACTTGCTATAGTCCCTATCGGCTCCGCTGGGAGTCTAATGGGGAGGTAAAAACTTATTAATCCCAATCTGGTCCTCCACCCAGCCGGATCGGACATCGCCAACCTTATCAACAACGAGAACATAAGGCGATAGCCGTTCCTTATGTCCTCTGCATAACGATTCCACATTTAATTCGTTATAATCAATTCTTGACGAGATATCATCTCGGTAATATCCGCGATCACCAAGTGATCCAGGCACGCGCACCATTGTGGTGGAGTCAAGTTCAAAATCGAACACCATAGTATCGAGAACCTGACCACCATCGTTTCCATCCTTCCAACTGACGGGGGGTGTAATGGGATGCCATTACATAATTGATATTCAAGTTAGAATATCACAGCTTAATTTCAGACGCGTTGTCTGAAATTTTAATAATAGATTATAAGTTATTATAATCTACGAAGGAAAAGTCGATTCGGTATAAATACCGAATCTTGCAGGTTAACTGATAGTACAGTTAGTTGAATACTTGATATTATTATATTAATTAGGTAGTTACTATACTATTAGCCTCTAAACCACCCATTAAATAAACTCTTTTAATTTTGCGTTCTTAAGACAAAGTGAATCTTTATATTTACTTTTTGTATAGGATTAGTTGTTATCAACTAATCCTGCCCTAATTGTATTGCGCGCTTACTCGCAATTACAGTGTAAGCCTGTAACAGGATCAGTCCTGTTACACCTGGTAGCACTTTGTGGTCCGTCTTAACGACCACAGTTCCGTTCTGCTAGTTAACTAGCGGAGCAAAGATTAAGAGCCGCTCGGCATCATGTCGCGAGATATGACGGCTGCCGAGCGAAAAGAACGCTGGAAGAGGTGAATAAACACTTCCCTCACTTCCCTCACTTCTCGTCGCGTAGTAAAGACGCGACGGTGGAAATGATTCGGTCTATGGGGACCGACATCATTACCTTCCTCAAGAGTAAGTCCCCGGAGGAAGTGGTACAGGTGGTGAATCGCTTTAGGCGAAACCACCTAGAAAAGCCAGAACGGCCCGCGCAAGAGGCAGCGCGGACCGCATCAGCACCTACAACGCATAGAGTTGAAGTGGTAAAGGCGCGAGTACCGCCCTTTACCGGCGAAGGGGGCGATCCCCTTTGTAGATGGTTCGCAGAGGTGGAAGATGCCATCTCTGCGCAAAATATTGTTGACGAACGTCAACAGGCGTACTTCGCCACAACATGTATGGGCGGCAGAGCCAGGGCATGGGCGATGGGTTGCAGAGCCACTGAAGACTCTGCGCTCCTGACTTATCAGGAATTAAAAGCCGAGCTAAAGCTCAACATTGAAGCTCCAGAAATGGAGCTAAGTAGTCGGCAGGAGTTCGTGGAACTCCGGCAAGGTAAGCTTGACCTTCAAGCTTACTCTCAGAAGACGCAATATTTGCTGTCAAATATTGTGTATGAGCCGGTTACCCCTGCTATGCAGGTCACTGGCTTCATGAAGGGACTCAATGATGGTCCCGTCAAACAGAGTCTCTACCGGCACCCGCCAGAGACTCTAAGGAATGCCATTGATATGAGCATCCGTGAGGAGTTCAGCATGCGATCAGCGTCATAGCATGCTGGGTACAGCCGTAAGGCTCAACAGCCCTTCGCTTTTGACATGCCGCAACGGCATGTCAACAATCAGCAGTCAGGAAGACGAAGCTCACACTTCGTCTCAAGAAACAGCCACCCGCGCCAGAGCATGGGCGGTGGAGGTCCAGAGCCGAAGGACCTATCTGTGGTGGAGTCAAGTTCAAAATCGAAAACATTAGCATCGATAACCTGACTACCACCATCACGCCCAGCCTTCCAACTTTCGGAGGGGGTACTCCGCGGACCACCACTCGAGATCTGGTCCGATCGTCCACTGCAAGCAGACGACCGGTCGTCATCAGAACCCACTTGGTACGATTGTTTAGTGTCCATATCACCTTGTGTACCCGATGTAATTGGCTAGTTACTCACTCGGTGGATCGGGATCGCAGATTGGATCGAAGCGGTCTTGAATATAGAAGACCGATCTGGGTAGGTATCCCTGGGGCGGAACTCTTCACCCCAGACACAAACAGACCAAAAACACTTCCAAGAGATAACTTCCAATAGGTCGACCGTCCAAACGATCAAGACCTGACCAATACGAAATAATAGAGGGTAGACCGACCGTTCCGGTCTAGCTCCTGACCAATACGAAATAAGACCAAAACCGGTCTAGTTTCCAACCAATATTAAAACAAGCCAATATGTCCGCGTAAAGACCCAATATGCTCGTGAAACTCCACAAACGATATCTCCACGCCAAGGCCAATCCAGTGAATAGCACGTTCCAAACGTACTTGAGTTGAGGTGTTGAGATCGCCAAATCGTACTCCCGTCGAGGGACTTCCGGTGGGCCAAAGTGCGCGTGCGGCGCGTCCAGACAGGGTATAATGGGCGAGAGGGGATAATTCGACCCTCTGCCCCCAAACACTCCGCGGCGGGCG
Source organism: Peronosclerospora sorghi (assembly GCA_026184515.1). Lineage (NCBI taxonomy): Eukaryota > Oomycota > Peronosporomycetes > Peronosporales > Peronosporaceae > Peronosclerospora > Peronosclerospora sorghi. The sequence continues at coordinate 612,105 of CM047583.1, read as the reverse complement.
GAGGCGACTAGTGTACGAAAAGGGAAGAACGGCGACCCCTAGCTGTGGTGTGAACCAAGACCAAAAGAGGTTTCAGCCACTTACCCGAAAGCTAAAATATTTCCTTACTTAAAGGTATAACCTCTGTCCTAAAAGGTAAAACCACAACTAAAATACTACTACCCTATAGTCCCTAAATGTACCCCACAAAAATATGTAAAATACCCAAAGTCGGGTGACTCACCAAAACTTGCGTTCTTGACACTTCTTCAGTCTGATAGGCTGAAAAGCCCCCCTTGTTTAAACCAATCCGAAATTAGACCAAATGCCTTGACGAAACTTGACCAGAATTTGCCAAATTTTGGGCACGCTTCTCTACAGCCGCCCCTGAGTCAGACCGTGTCGCACAACGACAACGGTCTGACCTCGTCCATCAAATTCAGTTGAAACTTGGTCATTCAGACTTTTCCGACATGGAGCAACCATCTTCTTCATCCGTTTCAGGTACTTGCACTGCTGGACTTGACCTTCTTGTATTTCCTTAACGACCGTTCTTGTAGGCACCTCGCATACCACGTCATCGCATGTCATTTCGCTCGTCCGGTCGGTCCGGTCTGGAAGCCCCCATCGTTCTACTGCACCTCAGACATCAGCAGGGCATCATACCGGGACCAACGCGCAGTTGCAAGACGCACTTGAAGAGATCGCACGTCTCCAGGAGCAGATTGCTCAACAGGCTACACAACGTAAGCATGCATGTCCGGTCTTCACCTTGGACCTGTTCTAACCTTCTTATGTCTTCAGCCCATATACATCCAGCCCGTATACCTCCTGGCATCAACAAGGCGATCAATTCCCTTCTTGCCGCCGATCGACAGTTTCGGGAGCAGCTTGTGCTGGTCCAACAGCAGCAAGCAGAAGACCTGCTTGACCAGGCCACGTTGAGCATTCAAAGCGACGACCTTGATAGGCGTCTCACTGAGCTCCGAATTTCGATTCAAGACCAGACCGAGGAGGTCCAGTCTCGTGAACGCAAGTCGAACGATTAGACGCAGGCAGCGAACGGTCGTCGGGCGGTATTAAAAGAATGTCATCAGCGCTTGGTTGACTTGTTGCGTCCTCGTCGGCATCCGGTTGCTGCCTCCAGCGTAGACCGGTCTGCGTCGGCCTCCTTGGTGGACCTACACCGGGACCAAGACCAAGGCCGTTCATTGGCCGAAATTCCCAGCCCAAAATTCGTCAAAAGTCTAAGAAGCGCGCGGACGCGCCGCGTCCCTCGAAGACGCGGGGAACAGCGCGCGACCCTGAACTCGAAGGGAAGCGTGCGGTGCCTCGTAAGCGAGCCAAGATACAGGCGCTCCTCGTGAGCCCAAGCTTGGACGAGGATGAGGACAGTAACATCTCCAAAAATCAAGCGCCCTCGACCGCCGGTGCTGACCGTGCCAAGTATTCAGAGGTCTCGTCCTGAGATGACTCCGGCGAGGACTCCGGTGATTCGGAGTTTGCTGTCCCCATCCCAACCAAGTCGCGAACAAGTCCACATGAAAGTTTTGTTCAATTTGCATCGACTTCGGAGCAGACCAAGAAGACCGGTCCGCATGGTGGCGTTCCACCACCTCATGCGTCGACAAAGTCAACACCTACGGTCTTTCCTGGAACGTCCAAGCTCCACAAAGATGCTTTGTTGGCCAACGTGGCAATCGACAGTTCTTCCCTTCCGCCACGAACGCGTGAGGATACTTTGCCGTGGTCGCCAGGGCAGATCGGTTGTTTACGCCGTTCCACCCTGACCAAGCAGCTCCTGGCCCGGTCTTGCTGTCGTCCAGACCATTGGCTTTTCCCGCCGGCGAAGAAAGTTCCTGCCGCGTCGGAATGGCGGCCGGACTTGATCACGTCGGCACAGATCTCCTGCTTGTACGCTGACGAGCCGTGGAAGATTTTCGAGCATCCCAAGATGGGGTTCATCTTCCACTCGACTCCGTGGACCAATGCTTTCATGAGTCGGGTGAAATATTTTAACAAGACTCACGCTCAAGCCATCTGGGAGGCATCCCACTATCTGGTGCTTCCCCCTGAACGAGTTCGGCAAGACCCTGGCTTGGCGACCATCCAGAACAAGCGCAAGCGGCGTCGGATCAGAGCGGGTGAGGCCTGGCAGTTCCTGTGCCAATATGTTTTGTACGGGATGATGGCCCACGAGTGCGACGTCAATGTGTTCTTATATCCAGTTGTACTTCATATGCCGCGGCGTCGCGTCGAGAGGACCCGGCTGCTGGCTGACGGTGGCACATGGTACCCCCGTCTTGGGTGCATTACACCGCTCTTGGACCTCAAGGATGCTTTGGTCCAACTAGACCAACAAGAACCTTGGCGTAACCAGTACCAGGACTAAGTTTAAAAGCATCAGTCGTTGACCGTCGGCCGTCTGTGGGGTGATGGCGAGTGAGGTCGTAAGTAGTCGACCAGATAACACTTAATATATATCATCGTTCTTTTTCACATGTTCGGTCATCAAATCACTTGAGCTAATTCCACCACTTTCTCCAGAGTTGCACTAGACACGTTATCACCAACCGTTCCACTTACATCGCGAAAAAACAATCCACGTTCGTCACTCCACTATTCCAATTCGTCAAATATTCACAATACACAATACACAAGACATAAGACCTTCCACCTCTTCACACCGGTCGGGAAGACCGATGCTACTGCATGTCTTGGTCTTGGTCTTCATGGGTCTGCATCACTGCGAAACGGTTCCGACTGACTCGGTCCCGTTCGAATTCTCGTAGTAGTGCTCCACAGTTCAGGTCGGACTCATCGATCCAAGTTGTTCATCATGGTCCTTCTATCGGACCAGATATTCTCGGTGGGTCCGGCCGAACCTGGTCTTCTTGACCGATCGGACATCTAAGACCTTTTCCACTTCAAATTCTTCCTTCTCCAGCGGTAGTTCCCAACTGTCCTCCGGCAGTAATGCTTCATCGAAATCAAACCGTTCTGCCTCGTCTACTAGACAGGGAATTTTGGGACGATCAGGAAATTCTCGGACCAGTTTTAACTTGGACACATGTACGATCGGGAAGACCTTGTAGTCCGTGCCGGTTGTTACTAGACGGGCAGCGTGTTCACCAATCAGCTCGGCAACACGGAAAGGACCGTGCCACATGTGAGCCAGCTTCTTCGCATAGCCCTCCTTCACTCGGTCTAGGTACAACCATACCCTCGCCCCTGGTTCTATACCGTGGGGTTGGACCTGGTCGTTGTTCCGGTCTGCCCGGTCTTGTGTAGCTTGACGTAAGTTTTCGTTGACAATTTCTCTTGCATGCTGGTAATGTTTCTGTACCTGCATGCGCCAACGTCGAGCATCACGATCGCGGGTCCGAGTGCAGCCAATAGGTATCGCGGCTTCAAGAGTGGACCGGGGGTCCCATCCATACGAAAGATAAAAAGGCGTTTCTCCTCGGACCCGATCGGTCGACGAGTTGAGTGCAAACACCAGCCTTTCTGCGTATTCGTCCCAATCGCGCTGGTCTGGATCGGCAACGTACATCTTGATTGCTCTTGTAATAGTTTGTACCATACGTTCTGCCGATCCATTCGCTTGCGGACGATATGCCATCGTCGCGCTCTGTTTCTGGCCCAGCATATTGTTAAACGACCGGAACACCTCGATCATGAAACCGGGTTCTCGGTCGTGTCTGATGACCTCGCTGGCGCCTAACCTTCGGAACACTCATTCTTCGTAACTTTTGGCGATCTGCTCGGCAGACCGGGACGCACTTGCCTTTGCAATAACTAGACCGGTGAACAGGTCTACCCAGATCAACAACTCAGTATTGCCATATGTCGATTTAGTCAGCGACGGTATATGGTCCATCGCTATGACCTGGAAAGGGTAGGTAGCTTCGATATTTCCGGGCGATAGCCCCTTGATTACCGGTCTACCCTTTCCGGTCTCGCAATCCGTACAACAACCCACATATTTCTGTACACTTCGGAAAAGACCTCTCCAGTGAAAGTGGGACCTGATCTTGTGATACGTTCTGCCTATGTCCTGATGTCCCCCTTCTAGACTCACATGGTAGTGATGGAGGACATCCGGCTGCAGCAACTCAGCTATCACCAATTTCGCCAATCGGTCCCGGTCTGCACTGTCTTGGTCGGCATCGCGGCAGTAATATAGTAAACCATCCTCATCCACTTCGTAACTGTCTGCGATCTTGGCACATTCTTTCGCTTGACCATTTGTCAACTAGACAATTCACCGCGCAGGTAGGTCTTCAAATCCACAATCCATTCTTCTTCGTCCTGCGCCTTGAGGATCCGTTCTGCCCTTAGTCGTTGCACAACAGATTCACTCAACCGTTCCTTTGGGAACGGTTGGTGGGACTTCCGAGCTTTCGGTCTAGTCACGACCATCACATGCACCTGGTCCGGAGCGTTCTTGGGTCCGATCACCTCGGGGATCCTGTTTATATTCATCAATTCATCAAGAACGGCCTCCTCGGTGATCGTAGCCCCGGTCTGGTCTCGCATGGCCTTGGTCGCGAGGTAGTCGGCGCTTCTGTTCCAGTCCCGTTTCACGTGCAACAGCTCGTGGTTGGGATGGTCTTTCAATGCCTTCATTACCCGATCATTTAACGACCTCAGCCGTCGAGCCTTGCAGTCGATCTCTCCGGTGATCTGCCTGATCACTAGGTTGGAGTCACCACATATGATGACTCGCCCCTTCTTTTGCGACGACAGCAGTTCCAGACATAGAAGTAGACCTCGGTACTCCGCCTCGTTAACAGTAATATCCGGCGTGAAATCGGCAGCGGCTGGAACTATAGACCCTTGTGGAAACTTCCACAATATGGCACTATAGGCGCCGACCTTCTTCTTCACTCTTGCTGATCCGTCAAAACTTAAGACCAAGAGCTCTTCATCATGGTCGACGGTCGGTGGCGGTCTCGAAACTGACTGCCGAGGTTGCTTCCTCGGGGCAATCGCTACCAATGCCTCGTCCACTTCAGACCGAGGGGTGATACTAGCAGCTATGTGCCCAATATCTCTTCCTCGCCCCTGGTGCACTTAACGACCTCGAAGGTCCACTGCGACAAGACCGCCGACCATCTGCCTAGACGTCCGTCCATCCCATTGGCTGATAATAGCCAGGCCAAAGTAGACCGCCTTGACAGTACCTTTATAGGTCTGCCGACCAGCAGGTTGTAGCACACATCCAGAATTCGTAGCAACGCCAGAACTTCTTTCTCGAAAATTTCATAGTTCACTTCATTTGGCTTCAGCGTTCTGCTGGTGAACGTGACCGGATGGTACACACCATCATGACCTTGTACTAGAGTGGCCAAAATGTCCCACTTACTAGCATATCAATAATGGTCGGGACCTTTTCGGGATCGAAATGCTTCAAAATCGGTGCCGTTACCATCTTAGCCTTCAACATACCAAAATCAAACTTTGCACGCTTCATATGGTCTTCGTCCTCCACTTGCGGACAATCTGCAGCAAGACCAGAGTCGGAGCCCCCATGTAAAGTTGCCCGGTCTTCTTCGCGCAACATATGGTAGTCCACTTCCCGGAGCTCATGCAACACAGCCGCGTAGATAGCAAAATCTTCGATGAAGCGGCTGTAGTAGTTTAAACTTCCTAGGAAGGACTGCATTGCCTTCAGAGACTTGGGAAACGGGAGGTTGCTTAACGAATCCAGGTCCTTAGGATTAGCCTCTAGACCATTGTTCGAGACCATATGACCTAAATAGGCGACCTTGGACATACCCCAAAAAATTTTTATGGCGCTGATAGATAGGTTCCAGCGGTCGCATGTCTCCAACAATCGTTCAACCTTCTCGCACAGATCGTTCCATGACGAGGCAGGTATCAGAATGTCGTCGATGTACGACCGCCTCCCTAGAACGGACGGTCTTCTTTCCCGATCGGGTTCACCCTCTGTAAACACATCATAATTTTCGGCAGGGTCCCTATCGGTCTTGATTTTGAAGTGTCCGTACAGTGCGTTGTCTATCAACCTTTGATAGATCTGGGGTGCGTTCTTCAGACCGAACGGCATACGGTTCCACTCGAAAAGACCAAACGGTGTCACAAATGCGGAAATCTCACGGGCTCGATCAGTCATCGAGACCACCCAAAATCCACTTGCCATGTCCAGCGAACAATACCACAAGGTCTTTTCCAGGTCTTCCAACAAATCATTAATCAGCGGCATCGGGTACACCATAAGTTTAGTTAACCAATTTACCAGCCGATAGTCGATGCACAACCTAATGTCGACGCCGTTCTTCTTGATAACAATTACGATCGGCGAGGCCCATGGCGAGGTCGACGGTCTAATAATCTTGGTGACCAACAGTCCTTTAATGAGATCGGAAAGCTTTTCACGGTACTGTGGCGCCACGCGTCGACATCGCTGAGCAATCGGCTTGGCATCTCCAACGTCAATATCGCAAATCGCACCACGGGCTGCAGGTGGTAAGGCATTGCCCTTTCCGATCAGCAGATGTCTTTTCTTCCTTATGATATTCTTCAACTGCTCGATCTGGTCTGGACTGTTAAGGTCTTGATCACCCACTTGTAAATAATCCATTGTAACTTCGGGAGAGTCGGCAGACACTTCAGGGAGGACTGCCATTTGGCTTTCCAGCTCCTGAATGTAATGTTCCCCTCCTTCATTTATACAGACTTGTTTATCTTCTGGAGTGATATCACCTAGACCATCTGGACCGGCTGAACGCCCCTGGTCTTGATCGACGGGCTGTCCTTCACTGATATCGGTCTGATTAAGAATAACGTCATGGTCCGACCTAGCAACTTCATGTTCCCCTTCTTCCGTTTCTTGCTCCGCTGTCGCCTGGTCTTGTGCTGACACCACGTTGACTAGCCTCGGCTCGTCTACTTGATGGTCCACCGTTCCTGGTGACTGCGGCGCTTGTCACCGATATTGGTAACACGGACAAAATCACGTCGACCAGAACTCTTTACAAAGGTCGAGACCCACCGATCGCCCCTGGTCAACCACAACTTCCTCGAACGAAAACATTTCTCAACCGGGGTATCGGCAGACCGACCAACTGGTATAGTGAGGTCTTGGTCCCACCAGACCAGATCGGTATACGAACCATACAGAGGTCTTCTACCAGCCAACTGGACCTGGACCTCATCCGGGAGCGTAAGCACTCCATGTGACAGGTCTAGGCGAATACCAGCTGGGACCATGAAATCCATTCCTAGTAAAGCGTCTTGACCAGCCAACTTGCCAACCCAAGCGCTGAAAAAGTAGACCAGCGATCCCGACAAAGTAATTTTCACACGCGTTCTTCCTTCGGTCATATAAGAGTTTTCGCCGATCCCGACGCATTCTTGTCTCTGGGTATCGTCTATACGACATCCGACCTTACGAGCAAAGGCGGAGTCGATTATCGATACTTCAGCTCCAGAGTCGAACAACATCGTCGCTTTCTGGTTATTAATCTTGCCACAGGCTTTCGCCTGCTTGAACCATTTATCAGGCGCGTGATACTTTCAGTATCCGCGGGATTCTCCAGGCAGCAAGTCCAGCTGCATAACCACCTTGGTCCGGGAGTACTCATCGGTCTTCAGACTGTAGACCGGATGGTCTGGGTCGACGCAATTTGGAATAGAACGTGTATTGTCGGTCTTATCCTCCTTGTCGACATATGCATAGATGTGAACCGTAGAACACTCGGCTCGATCCATATTCCAACCTGGCGAGCGTTCTAGTTTAACATCTTTTCTGTGTCCGGCGTCAGCATCCCCGCGTGCTTGTCCGGCACGTACCACTTTCGTATCATGTTAAAAAAAATCTTCAATCTTGCAGTGGCCGGCCTCGTGGACGCGTCTCTCGCACTTCTTGCACACCATCTTCTTCCAGCAGTTTGGACCATCATGTTTGCTCTACCCACAGTGGGAGCACTTCTGACGAGGTCGGTCTGGATCGGACTTGCTTCCGTTCCTTCCCTTCCGGTCCACCTGGTCGGACTTCGACCTGGTCTTCAGGGCAGGTCCAGAAACATAGACGTAACGATACTGGTCTTCATCCGATGACTCCTGGCTGGATGGACTTCCACTTTCCCCTTCCAATCCCGTGCTGTCTTCGGCTACGATTGCCTTGACCGCTCGGGTCGGTCTGGTCCAGGGTCTCTTGACCGGATCGGTCTGGGTCTGGGTCTTGGATCGGTAGCGACCTGATCCACCAGCACTCTTCGTCCTCATGCTACGCGACTGCTGTAACGTCCGCAGGGTCTGTTCGACTTCGCTCGCATCCTTAAGACGCAGTAGAGTAAGATGGTCCGCCAGTTCTTGATCGTCAAGGGTACTAATATAGTGACCCACATGTTCTAAGGCGGCACAGTTCGGCGAGTTATTCTCTTTGATTGTTATTACGGCGCGAAGTGCAGCCACGTTCAACCGATGCAAATACTCGATCGGTGTTTCGTCGGACCACTTCTTCATATGGTGGTACTTAAGGGCGCTTGAAAATCCGGAGTTACAATATTGACCTCCAAACTCCGCACATAACAGGTCCCAGTCAGACCGGACGCCCCGACCCAACTGTTGAATCCAGTTCGCAGCCGGTCCTTTTAACAAATCCCGGAAGATTAAACAACGTTCGATTTTTGGGGTCTGGTCTCGCAGGAACGCAGACTTGACCCGAATGAACCAAGACCGGGCCTGGTCTTCATCAGCATCCTTGCCGGTGAAGTCCTTGAGGTCGGTCGTCGCGGCCATACGGATGCGCGGAATCGCAGCAGATCCAAAGTCGTAGGCAGTAGTGGAGGATAGATTAGCCTTGCGCACCTTGCCTGAGCCTGTACCATCTGACCCACCATCGTCGTCAAGACCGCCGACCGACTCCATATCACAGTCACTTGTCTTGCTTGGTCTACGCGGTCTTGCCGGTAGCGGCTTGCGCCTTCCATTGCCGGTTGGTTTATCACTTCTAATAGGCTTATCCATAGATGTTACCGATTCCATATCCACATCTTAGCAAACATTGACACCTTGACAGATAGACCGGTCTTGGACATGTGGGCGCATAGGTGGTCTAACCCGTTCTTCCATGAAACGTTGCATCATCGTCTCAAACATGGCTTGGACGTTGGCTGGCGTCATGGGCAACGTGTTGATACCCTCCTTTTGCGGAACTGAGGCCTTTGGAGCTTGCTGGAGCCCCGACTGGCAAACAGCCCCTTGCTGCCGCATGTCCCTTTTTTGTTCAGACCGGGCATGGTCCACCCCCATGGTCATCCGCTCGACACCGGTCTCCAAGTTTGATGAGCTGTTAGAAGCCGGTGGAGACTGGTAGATCGATTCATCATCGGAACCAATGTCAACAAGCTCTGTGGAGGCTTCGGCGACCTTCATTGCCGTGGTGGGAGTTGGGCGGCAAACCGCCCCCACCAGTGGCACCAAACGGTCGTGGAGGTCCGACATCGACGCTTCCAGTCTCCAAGCATCAAATTCAAACAATTTATTGACACCGGCGGGGTTCTGCATTTTAATGCCAACCTCCGCCAACATCGCCACCAAATTCTTGACGAGCAGTAATGGTCGATCACTCTGGATCGGCTCGGTAGTGGGACCGAGAAGTCGGTCGGGGATATGGAGGTCCAACACCCGAATGACCTGGTTTTGGCGAACAAATCGCTTCAATTCAAAAACATAATACATCTTGTCCAGGTCTTGTTCGGTGATAGCCTCATCCCCGACCTTCGACTTTTCTTCGAAGTCGTCTTCGTAGGGTGGCATTCCCAGCCCTTTTCTGGGCACCTTGGGGACCTTGGGGACTTTAGGGAGGTAGACAGGATCGTTCCAGTCAGCCTCCAAGTAATTTTCATCTTTTAGTTTTCCATCAATTTTTTCATTCATACACATAGGATCAGGACCAAGGTCCTGATCCTTTCCAGAGCTATAGCAAGATCTGATATAGTCCCGATCGGCTCCGGTGGGAGCCTTTTGGGGAGGAAAAAAACTTATTAATCCCGATCTGGTCCTCCTCCAGGCCAGATCGGACATCTCCATCTTTATCAACAACGAGAACGTAAGGAGATAGCCTTTCCTTACGTCCTCTCCAGAGACTCCATATTCAAATCATTCAAATCTTCGAATCCAATTTTTGATGGAATATCAGCACGGTGATATCCACTATCATCAAGTGATCCGGGCACGCGCACCATTGCGGTGGAGTCAAGTTCTAAATCGAAAACATTAGCATCGATAACCTGAATACCACCATCGCGCCCAGCCTTCCAACTTTCGGAGGGGGTACTCCGCGGACCACCACTCGAGATCTGGTCCGATCGTCCGCTGCAAGCAGACGACCGGTCGTCATCAGAACCCACTTGGTCCGATTG
>CM047583.1:581778-596008 GCA_026184515.1 Peronosclerospora sorghi | reverse complement strand
CATTCTGGGCATGAAGTGGCTGGAACGCCACGAGCCATGGATAGACTGGAAGTCTAAGTCCATTGGCTCAACGAACCCGCGGTATGGTGAAGCATTGGTGAGTCATGAACCCACCTTTGCTCGATCGCAAAAGCGATTCTGGCGTGAGATGTCAGAGATTGGGATGTCTGAAATGATCATTCCCACTGAGGTTAAGGAAGAGTTCCTTAACGAGGGGGATTCGGCGGTTAATCCCCACGCCGTTAACGGCGAGACTGGTGAGTTGCCAGTGGTAGAGGTGGATTACTCTGAGGTAACCCCAGTGGTAGGGGTAGAGACCCCTGTGGTTAAGCGCGAGGCGCTTCCAAGAAAAGAGACCCGTAGTTCGTCTCTTTTGCACGTCGGAAATGATTCCGACCACGCCGTTATAGGTGAGACCGGCGAGTCACGGGTGGTAGAGGTAGATACCTCTGTGGATAGGCGCGTGGCGCTTCCAATAGATGGTTCAATTGACTCCCCCAATCTGGGTCTCGGATGAGTCACGAGTCCAGCAGTCAGCAGTCCTATCGGATGCTGAATAGTGTGACAGGTCTTGTCACAGAAGGCGTAAGCCTTGAACGGTTGCCTGGGTAGGCGAACTGTTGTCGTTGGAGGGGATGTCCTTCAACGAGTTTGAAACTGCTTTGAAAGCAGATGAAATCGACGAGGTTGTCGTAGTACGTCCGGAAGAGGAGTTGAACCCCTCATCCACGATGGATGAGTCAGTTTCGGTGCAAACCAAACAGGCATTGGATGCCCGAAGAGGTCTCAAGATCCTCGCGGATCCTGAGGACCCCTTTCATTCCTTACTATGGGAATTTGGAGATGTCATTAGTGACAACCCGCCGATGGAGTTACCACCGGATCGGGGACTCCGACATGAAATTGATTTGGTTCCTGGAACCAAATACTGCGTCACTAGGCAATGGCCTCTCCCAAGGAGCAATGCGACGTTATCGACGCATTCTTCAAGGGGAAAGAAGAGGCAGGGATGGTACGGGAGAGTAAGTCTCCCCATTCTTCTTCCACTTTTGTGTTCGTAAACCGAACGGAAAGTGGCGCATTGTGCATGCGTACAACAAGCCGAATGCAGCTACTGTACCCATGAAAGCTCCGATTCCTCGGAAGGATGTCCTCCAGAACAACATGGCGGGCTGTACGGTGTACAGTGCCTTAGATCTGGTGGACGGGTATTATCAGGTGCTCATGCGAGCGTCCGATATTCCGCTTACAGCGGTCAGCACGCCTAGCGGCATGCTGTGGGAGTGGCTTGTTATGCCACAGGGGCTTTCGAATGCGCCAGCGACTTTCAATCGCTTGGTGACTCAACTCTTCCGCCCTCATAGAAAGTACGCTCAGACGTACTTCGACGATATACTCGTTCATAGTCGCGTGGAAGGCGACTCGTCTGATGTTCAGACGCACCTTATACACCTTCGAGCTGGATCGAATGTATGCGAGAGCATAAACTCTATGCAAGCGCATCCAAATGTATCTTTGGTGCTGAGGAAATTCCTTTCCTCGGATGTTTCATCGATAAGGATGGAGTGCGGGCGGAACCCGCGAAGGTGAAAGCCATTGTGGAGTGGTCTTCACCTGTAAATCTTAGAGATTTACGGAAGTGGCTTGGATTAGCCATTTATCTCCACAAGTACAGCGAGAACTACGCTGACATGGCGAAGCCATTGACAGGCCTTCTTAAGGAGGACGTGGATTGGTGCTGGTAAAACAAACACCAAAACGCTTTTGAAACGGTTAAGGGGAGCTTGTTAAAAGCTCCCGTTCTTGTTCTCCCAGACTCTGGGAAACATTTTAGCTTCGTCTTCGACGCCTCCGATTTTGCAATCGGATGTGATTTGTTAGAAGAAGATGACGCGGGACGAGAACGCGTGATTGCGTTTGAGTCGAGGCAGCTCAAAGCTGCGGAACGGAATTATCCCATTCATGACAAGGGGCTACTTGCAATGAAGTATGCTCTTGTCAAATTTAGAGCTCACCTACTTGGCTCAAAGCCGTTCGTGGTTTATACTGACCACGCGTCCTTACGGACAGCGACAAAGTCGCCTCATCTCTCGCAACGGATGGCCCGTTGGCTCTCCTTCTTTGCGGAGTACAACTTTGAGGCTAAGTATAAACCTGACAAGCACAACGTGCTTGCGGACGCGTTATCGTGTCGTCCCGATTACGCGCTCGCTCACGCGACATTCGTCACCACGTCTGTGGTAGATCTCATACGCCAGGCGTATGAGAAAGACCCACAATGTACGGCGCTTATCCGCGCGTTAGGTGAAAAGGGTCTTGGCTCGTCTGAGCCAACCCTGTCAAGTCGAGCTAGAGCTCGTTTACACCGTTACAGGTACTGTGACGGTTTGCTATATTATAGCACGAGCGCGGAGGACACTCCGTGGTTGGTTGTTCTTCATGATGAGGAACTGAAGTATAGAGTCCTCTTTGAGGCACATGACGCCCCTAACGGGGGTCATTTAGGTCGGGATAAGACCTACAGCGCTCTAAGCGCTTTGTATTGGTGGCCCAATATGTATAAATGGATCGGTGCGTATATACGCACCTGTGAGACGTGTCAGAGGATTAAACCCTCTGCAAGTTCAGCTGCGCCTTTGGCGAGCTTATCGGTTCCAACGGAGTGTTGGAAATCCATTAGCATGGATTTTTTCTTCGGTTTTCCGAAAGATAAGGCCGGTAACACCGGCATATTGGTCTTTGTAGACCGTTTGAGCAAGATGGCTCTCCTGGCGGTGGTGCCAGAGTCCATAGATGGACAAGGAACAGCAAAAGTGTTGCAAGACCGTGTCTTTCGACAACATGGTCTACCCGATTCCGAGGTGTCGGATCGGGATCCCCGTTTTACGGGACAGTTCTGGGGAGCGCTGTTTAAGGTGCTAGGCACCAAGCTCCTCATGTCCACTTCGGATCATCCGCAGACGGACGGTCAGACGGAACGCGTTAATCGCGTTGTGGAGGATATTCTCCGGAGTTTATGTCCGAATTCTCCAAAGGGTTGGAGTGAGATGCTTCCTGTGCCCGAATTTGCTATTAACAGTTCGGTCCATGCATCTACGGGGTTAACCCCGTTTTACGTGAACGGATTGGTGAATCCGAGGTTTCCGTTGACGCCACGTGTGTGTGGCCCAGGGCTTGAGGGGGGAGGATTCCCCGATGTCAGCCCTGTATCTGTGCGAAAGCACATCGATATGTTCTTATCGACGCGCCTTAGTGTCTTACGACACGTCTGCGATGCCATGGAGGAAAGCCAAGACAAGCAGAAGGAGCAAGCTGACCGCAAGGGGCGGCGTAACGAAAAGATATATAAAGTACGAGAAAGTGTTTTATGAAACGCTAAAAATCTTCCTACGAATGCAGTTTCAAATGTGTTGCGCAATAAACTGCGCCCCAGGTTTGTGAGACCCTTTAAGGTATTAGCCCGAAAGGGCTTGTCGTACACCTTAGACATCCCGAAGGCGATGCGTACGCATCCAACCTTTTATGTGGGTATGCTTAAGCCATACCAGAACCCGGAGGCGGGTCCCCTCGCGGAGGAGGGTGAGAAACCGGATAGCCGAAAGGCGCAACAGGTCGGAACATCTCCGACAGGGTTGATATACGACCCTGAAGCTCCGCAACGAGAGTTTCGAGAGAAGCAAGCCGCTCCTCGAGGCGTTCATTCGCACTCCCCTCGTTGCGGAGTTCCTCCTGAGCATCTTGGATGCGAAGGCTGTGCCGATCACAGCGTTCGTGGAAGTCACGCCGCAAGAGCGCGACCCCCTCCTCCAGTGCTCGATACGGAGGGTACGCCACATCATCATGTGGAACGCCTGATGGCACGACGCCATCACCGGGGTGAGACCCAGTACCTGGTGAAGTGGAAAGGGTATCCACATTCCCAGAACTCGTGGGAGTACGATACTCCCCTGCGGCAGGATTGCCGTGACGTCGTTGACGCTTTCGAGCGGGAGAATCCCACTGAGAGTCAACGACCAAAGGGGCTGAAGAAGCCCCTTCACTCCCAATAGCTGGGAGTTCGCCGGAGGCAGATGCTGTGCTTGCATTATTCTCCGGAACCACATCGAGAGCAGAGCGCGTATAATAGGAGGCAGGCAATTGCCCTTGCGCTTTGGCCTGAGCATAGGCCAAGCGTAGCGCTCTCTCTACCCGAACGTCGTGTTCGGAAAAGCTGTTGTACAGCGCATCGAAACTGGGGAGGTGTTTCTCCCTTTCCGCCCAGGCGCGGAACGCCTGTTCTGCGTCTTCGACGCTTTCATCCCTCAGGAGAACAAGGGGAATCTCGCGGATGATATCCACGAGGACACCGGGTGCCTGCTTCCCGATGCGCGTTCGGTAGGACTTAACGGTATAATGTTTGGGCGTTAGTAGTCGGACCCGGAGTTGGTTCCGACGCGCAATTTCACGCGGCAGTATAGCCGCTGGACCAGGGGTATAGGAGGCTAGCCCCTCTTGACCGCCTGCTTAGCCCTCTTTTGAGGGTCGCGAGGTACCTTCCGTTCCCGTACGGCACGTCGGGCCTCTTGAACCAAGGACGGTTCATTGGTGGTGGTCGCCTGTGGCAACCTAGAGCTATCACCCCTAGCGGGTAACGGTGGCGCACGAGTCAGTGCGTTTTCCCCACGTGTGGGGAAAACGCACTGGCCAGCCGTTGGGGAGATCTCCCCAAGGGCATCCACTTCCGAGTTGTCGGAATAGTTTTCGTCCATAGCACCACTGAAGGTGTACAATGGAAAGCCAGAGGTACTGGCGTTGGACTTCTCCAACAAGATTTTGATTATTGCGTAAGCAATAGTCTTGATGGGAGAGGATGTAACAGGGTTACATTCGAGTTACATTTAGTGTTGGTGTACATGAGTACACTACGGTTGAGGTCAGTATTGACCGGTTTGAAAGGTTTTAACCATTGGTTATTTTAACCAATCAGGGCAGGGGCCCTTGGTGTGGTTGTGTGTCAGCCATCCACGTGTCGGTACACAGGTGTGTACACTACATTTTAGCTAGGTACGAATTTGGAATATTCTACTTAGTATTACATATAGTTTATATTAGTTTAAATTAATTTAGGCTAATTACATATTAATTATATTCAGTTTACATTTCACTCTAAAGTTCAGACGCGCAACCTCGACCGGTCACGCGTGCAGTGAGTGTCGTAGGTAATAGGGAGCCCTCCCTTTACTTACACCCCGTAAAGGGAACACAGCCGTTAAGGCTAAGTAGTAAACCAACCCGGGAATCTTCGCCCCGAGTAGGAGATCTCTCCTACTAAGCCCTTTATAAGGGCGTATCGGCTAAGTAGCGGTAGATACCGCTTTAAGGAAGAGTCTTCCTCTGTGCGCTAGCCTCACCGTGCGTATACGCACCGGCTACAAGGAGTCTCGCGGATACTGGAAGTATCATGCTCCCGACAAATGGTTCAAGCAGGAGAAAGCCTGTGGTAAGATTAATAACCATAAGGCAACGATTTTGTTCGACTCTGAGGCCGAAGTCTCGATTATCGACTCCGCCTTTGCGGCGTAAGGTCGGATTTAGTATAGACGATACCCAGAGACAAGAATGCGTCTGAATATGTCAAAACTCTTACATGACCGGAGGAAGGACACGTGTGAAGATCACCCTATCGGGTTCGTTGGTTTACTTCTTCAGCGCTTGGGTTGGCAAGCTGGCCGGTAAGGATGCCCTGTCTGTTAGGCATGGATTTCATGGTGCCGGCAGGTATTCGCCTTGATCTGTCTCATGGAGTGCTTACACTCCCGGATGAGGTCCAGATCCAGTTAGCTGGTCGGCGGCCCCTATACGGATCGCACACCGATCTGGTAAGGTGGAATCAAGATGTCACCATTCCGGTCGGCCAATCCGCTGATACCCCGGTCGATAAAGGTTTTTGATCAAGGAAGTTATGGGTGACCAGGGGAGACCGGTGGGTGCCGACCTTTGTGAAGAGCGCCGGCCGGTTTGATTACGTTCGACTCACTAATATCGGTGACAAGCCGCTTACACCCGACAACAATACTATTGTTGGCATGTGGCTAGCGGAAGGGAAGGTGCCAAGTAAGGCGGGGTTCGTCTCGATCGGATCGAGACGGTTTGTCGAGTGGCAGAACTTGGCATACCAAGCGACCACCGATCTGGTCAGCAATGATGGACCGGTGGAAGAAGATACCTCACATATGGTGTAACGACCCGGCTATGCAACACCGAAGAAAATGTTGGTTTGAAGAAAGGCACCGCAGTCGCCGGACACGGTGGACCATCAAGCAGATGAGCCAAGGTTCGTCAACATGGTGGTTTTACAAGAACAGGCGACAGAGGAGACAAAACAGAAACATAAAAAGGGAACATAGGATTGATGGGGCGGAACACGATGGCGCGCCTAAGCAGACCGATGTAGTTGAAGAGCAGCCCGCCGATCGGGAAAGCAGTGTTCAACCGGTCAGGACGGTTTGGGTGTTATTGCCCCGGAAGACGATCAAGTTTGCATGCATGAGGGCGGGGATCAGTACATTCAGGAGATGGAGAGCCAGATGGCAGTCCTCCCTGAAGTGTCTGCCGATCCACCCGAGGTCACCTTGGACGATCTGCAAGTGGGTGATCGGGATGTCAACAGTCCCGACCAGATTGATCAGCTAAAGAAGATCATATGGAAAAAGAAACATCTGCTGATCGGGAAAGGCAATGCCTTACCCCCTGCTGCTCGTGGAGCGATCTGTGACATCGACGTGGGTGATGCCAAGCCGATCGCCCAGCGATGCAGACGTGTGGCGCCACAGTACCGCGAAAAGAAGTCTGGTCTTATTAAAGTACTGTTAGCGACAAATATTATTAAACCGTTGACCTCTCCGTGGGCCTCACCGATCGTGATTGTAATCAAAAAGAACGGCGTCGACATCAGGTTGTGCATCGATTATCGGTTGGTAAATGGGTTGACCAAGCTTATGGTGTACCCGATGCCGCTGATCAGCGATCTATTAAAAGATCTGGACAAGACCCTATGGTATTGCTCACTGGATATGGGAAGTGGATTTTGGGTGGTTTCGATGACCGATAGGGCTCGAGAGATTTCCGCATTTGTTACGCCGTTCGGTCTGTTCGAGTGGAACCGTATGCCGTTCGGTTTGAAGAACGCTCCCCAGATCTACCAGAGGCTGATCGACAACGCATTGTATGGACATTTCAAGATCAGTACCGATCGGGACCCCACCGAAAACCATGATGTATTTACAGAGGGTGAACCCGATCGGGAAAGGAGACCGTCCGTTCTGGGGAGGCGATCGTATATCGACGACATACTGATCCCTGCTTCGTCATGGAGCGATCTGTGCGAGAAGGCCGAACGGTTGTTGAAGACATGCGATCGCTGAAACCTGTTGATCAGTGCTGTGAAGAGTTTTTGGGGCATGTCCAAGGTCGCCTATTTGGGTCATATGGTGTCAATCAGTGGGCCGGAGGCTAATCATAAAAATCTGGAGTCACTGAGCAACCTCCCGTTTCCCAGATCACTGAAGGCAATGCAGTCCTTCTTAGGTAGCTTAAATTAGTACAGCCGCTTCATTGAAGACTTCGCGATTTACGCGGCCGTGCTGTAAGAGCTCCGGGAAGTCGACTATCATATGTGGCACGAAGGAGATCGGGAAACTTTACGAAAAGGCTGCGACTCCGATCTGCCTGTAGATTTTCCGATGATGGAGGCAGATGAACACATGAAGCGTGCACAGGTTGCTTTCGGTATGTGAAGGCCAAGATGGCGACGGACCGATTCTCAGGCACTTCGATCCGTAAAAAAATGCCGATAATAATTGTGTATGCTAGTAAGTGGGCCATTTCGGCCACTCTAGTGAAAGAAAATGATGGAGTGTACCACCCGGTCACTTTTACGAGCCGGACGTTGAAGCCGAACGAAGTCAACTATGGGATCGTCGGAAAGGAAGTTCTGGATTTGCTACGGATTTTGGATGTGTGCTACAACCTTCTGGTCGGCCAATCGGTAAAAGTTCTTTCGAGAAAGTTGACATTGGCCTGGCTATTATCGGCCAATGGGATGGACGGTCGGCTCGGCAGATGGTCAGCGATCTTGTCACAGTGGTCCCTCGAAGTCGTCAAGTGCACCAAGGGAGAGGAGGAGATATTGGGCACATTGGCTGCCAGTATCACCCCTCGTTCTGAAATGGATGAATATCTGATGGCGATTGCCCTGAGGAAGCAACCTCGAGAGTCAATATCGATGACGCCACCGATCGTCGATCGGGATGAGGAACTCCTGGTCTTGAGTTTCGACGGATCGGCTAGCGTGAATAAGAAGGTCGGCTCCTATAGTGCCATACTGTGGATGTTACCACAATGGTAGTAGTAGTAGTATAGTAGCAGCAGCCGCCGATTTCACGCCTGACATAACGGTCAACGAGGCGGAATATCGGTGGCTCCTTCTATGTCTTGATATGCTGTCATCACAAAAGAAAGGTCGGATCATGATATGTGGTGACTCCAACCTAGTGATAAGGCATATCACCGGGAAGATCAACTGTAAGGCACCACGGCTGAAGTTGCTGAATGATCGGGTGATGAAGACACTGAAAGAATACCCCAACCACGAGCTATTGCACGTGAAACGGGATTGGAGCAGAAGCACCGATCACCTCGCGACCCAATCTATGCGGGACCAGATCGGGGCGACTATCACAGAGGAGGCCGTTCTACATGAACTTATGAACATAAACAGGCTCCCGGAGTTGATCAAGCCCAAGGACAGCCCTGATCAGGTGCATGTGATGGCGGCGACTAGATCGCGAACTCAGAAGTCTCGATGATAGTTACCAAAGGAAAGGCTGAGTGAGTACGTTGTACAATAGCTAAGGGAGGAACGGATCCTCAAGGCGCAGGACGAAGAAGAGTGGATCGTCAACTTGAAGGCCTATCTGCGCGGTGAAATGTTCAAGTTAACAAATGATCAGGCGAAAGAGTGTACCAAGATCGCGGAAAGTTACGATGTGGAAAACAATGGGTTGCTGTATTACTGCCGTGACATTGATAAAGACAGTGCCGATCGAGATCTACTAGCGAAACTGGTGATCCCTGAGTTGCTACATCCGGATGTCCTTCGTCACTACCATTTGAGTCTAGAAGGGGGACATCAAGGAATAGGCAGTACATACCACAAGATCAGGGCCCACTTTCACTGGAGAGGACTTTTTCGGAGCGTGCAGAAATATGTGGGCTGTTGCACATATTGCGAGACCGGAAAGGGCAGACCGATAATCAAGGGCCGATCGCCCGGAAATATCGAGGCTACTGACCCTTTCCAGGTGATAGAAATGGATCACATACCGTCGCTGCCCAGATCGACACGCGGAAACACTGAGCTTCTGATCTGGATCGACATATTCACTGGTCTGGTGATCGCAAAGGCTAGTGCATCCCGATCTGCGGAGCAGATCGCTCAGAGTTACGAAAAATGCGTGTTCAGAAGGTTCGGCGCCAGCGAAGTTATCAGACACGATCGGGAACCCGGTTTTATGGATGAGGTGTTTCCGATCGTTCAATAACATGCTAGGCCAGAATCAGAGCGCGACGATGGCAAATCGTCCGCAAGCGAACGGATCGGCTGAACGCATCGTGCAGACAATCACAAGGGCGATCAAGATGTATGTGGCTAATCCGGGCCAACGTGACTGGGACGAGTATGCAGAGAGACTGGTATTCGCACTCGACTCTTCAACCGATCGGGTCCGAGGAGAAACGCCTTTTTATCTGGCGTATGGATGGGACCCTCGATCGACTCTTGAAGCTGCGATACCGATCGGCTGCACTCGTACCTGCAATAGCGATACCCGTCGTTGGCGAATGCAGGTCCAGAAGCATTATCAGCATGCGAAAGAAGTCGTCAATGAAAAGTTGCGTTAGGCCACAAGAGATCGAGCAGATCGGAATAACAATCAGGTCCGACCTCATGGTATTGAACCAGGTGCGAGGGTATGGTTATACCTCGATCGGGACAAGGAAGGCTATGCGAGGAAGTTGGCTCATATGTGGCACGGTCCTTTACGTGTTGCAGAGCTTTCGGTGAGCACGCTGCCCGTCTGATCACGATCGGCACAGATTACAAAGTTTTTCGGATCGTGCATGTGTCCAAGCTGAAGCTGGTCATAGAATTCCCCGATCGGCCTAAACTGCCCTGTCTGGTGGACAAAGCGGAGAGATTCGATTTCGATGAGGCTCTGCTGCCGGAGGAAAGATGGGAAAGGCCATTGGAAGAGGAAGAATTCGAGGTGGAAAAGGTGCTAGACGTCCGATGGGTCAAGAAGACACGTTGCGGTCGCACCCACCGAGAATATATGTCCACTGGAAGGATCATGACGAAGCAACTTGGATCGACGAACTGGACCTAAATTGTGGAGTACTGCTACAAGAGTTCGAGCAAGAACGAGTCAGTTGGAACCGCTTCGCAGTGATGCAGACTCATGAAGACGAAGATCAAGACACACAGTAGCACCGATTAGTATATCGATCGGTGTGAATATGTGTAAGGTATGAATTATTGTGAATTTGTGGTGAACTGTGATGAACTGGAGTAGTGGAATGACGAACGTGGTGATTATTTTCGAGATGTGGATGGAAACTGTGTATGATAACTTGCTGGTGAAAGTTTGGAGAAAGTGATGAAATTTGGTCAAGTGATTGGATGATCAGGAATTGAAAAGAATGATGACATGTATTATGGATTATCTGGTCAGCTACAACCCACCTCGAGAGGTGGGTTATATCATATTGCATATAAACATGTCATATTCGGGAATATAAACTTCATATGGGTGATATAAACTTCTCCCATATTACATGCTATATGGTTAAGATTGAAACCCCCTATTATCGCATCCCACTATAAACTTTGGGGAATGTTAAATCGCCCCCCCCCCCAATTGTTAATTCGACCCCCCCCGCCCATTTCTACACATCCCGGATATGGGTTATGTTTTTCTAACAGCAATCACCTATTTCAGTTACTCTTGGGTGATTGGGGCTGCGGAAGAAGGGGGGCACCAGTAAGTACGTAAATAAAGAAGGGTTTATCCATTGGTAATGCCTGGACAAAGATACACTATTAACTTGTCTCTAAATGCTCACTTTTCTAGGTATGCAATGGACGTATTGATCATTACATTATTTGTGCAGGCTGGACTCATGATTTCGAGCTACTTTGAATCGTTTACCTTGTTATCCCGGGTTGCCTGCTCTACCACGGAGGTTGCATGGTGTTTACCTATGTTTTCACGCCGGATCCAACAGATCAAGAAGATCTCGCTCTGCTAAAGAACGAAAAATTAGAGGGTAAAGCTGCTCGCCCTAAGTTTAAGACCAGTCGCCGGTAAATGAAAGCAAGAAATCAATGCCTCTATCTTTGATGGCTAATTTGTGACTTAAGGTAGTAACAATGTCGGCAAATAAAATGTTATCGAGACGATACCTTCCTTCCTTTGACGTTTCATCGTAACAAACAACTTCTTCAAGAACATGTGAAATGGCACTTACCAGAAAAGAAAATGCATTCAAAAATAATTATATTTTTCCACTGTAATCGAGCAAATGTCGAGCTAGATCCTGGCGTTGAAGGGCGAGAAGTCGGACGCGGCGACTTTGCCGTGGTCAAAGTATTTAAGGAGCGTGAAGTTTGGATTAATCCACGAATTGGGGCGTCTTTATGGTGTTGGAGGATTTCTGTCGAAATGGCAGTGATCGTCTTGGGATGAAAGGGTAGACTTGTAGATGCGTCCGGATTCGAAAAAGGATGGCGAGAAATTTCGTACCAAAGTTGATCGGGTAGACGGTGAACTGTGACACTCAAGAGTCGCAATCACCCCACAAACGACCGATAGTAAATGCCGGATGGTCTTCGATCTGGTCCCGATGTTGAATACGCCAGGGCTCCTGTAGATCGATCGGGATCAAGGCGTCCTTAAGGTCTACGGCTGGCCCGTCGCACCGAAGACCGGGATACCAGATGCCGTTTTCAGTCAACGCCCGAGGGATCTCAACGCGACGCTTGGCCATGTGAAGAAACACCGGATACAAAAAGATGTCGATGTCGCATTTGCGGGCCAGCATCCCTTCCAGAATAAACTGGCATAGGATCAGCCAGGCCTCGCCCGCCCGACTCCGACGCTGTTTCCGGCGCTTCCGATACAAGATCAGGTCTGTGTCACGTTACTTCCGACCCGCGGGAAGGAGGAGATAATGGGTAGACTCCCAGATCGCTTGGCAGTGAGTTGTGTTAAAAACCCGAAGTCGACCCTGAAGCAAATCGATACAAGGAGTCGACGCGAACATGGAGTCCAACTTGGCGCTGAGCAACACTTCCCATGGTCGATCTGCATAAAGACAGGCGATTTGCGGTCCTGTGACCATATCCGCCCGCCACGCATACGGGTCAGGGTTTTTCGGAGCTGGAGGGAAAAGCCAGAAATCTGGTCGGGACATCGACCGGGCTAGATCTTGCTTGGTCAGGGCTGATCGGTGCAAGCTACCGATCTTCCCCGGTGACCACGGCAAAGTGTCATCTGAAGTCAGCGATGGGAGAGTTCGATCTCCGGTCAACAACCCTTTCATTCGGGCGTGAGGCGCAGCCCAGATGTGCCGGGATGGAACGAAGGCAACGGTCTGGTCTACTCGCGCGTCGGTGCAGCACCATCACCCTGGGAGCTGATCGCCTTATTAGCCCCCGATGCAGGCTTCGCAGGAACGGAACCTCGGCGTTGATCGGATCGGTACTTGGATAAAGCAGTGATCAAGAACTCGGAATCGCTCGATACGCCCCCCGAGTCCTCTCCGGAGGAGACCTCTACACGCTTGGTGTGAGCGGCGCGGGGGCGCGAGGGCGCACGAGATTTGGGGATGATAGACTTGTCACCTGCATCCGATCTTGGGCTTGGGAGATGCGCCAGCGTCTTGGCTTTCTTCTGGGGCACCGCTAGATTCTCCTCGAGTTCGGAGTCGCGCGCTATGCCCCGCGCCCTTGAGCCCTTAGACGTGTCCTTACGCTTCTTGGAAGTTTTTGGAATTTCGGGGTGCTTACAATTGGCCAATGAGTGGCGTCGGGTCCGATCTTGGTGCAGATCGACCAGAACGGCGGATGAAGACCGGTCAGCGCTAGAGCATGCAGCCGGAATCCGGTGCAACAAGTCAGTCAACTGTTGGTAGCACCGGTTCACGGCCACCCAGCGACGATCTGATTCCTGGGTCCAGGCGTCCGATCGGGTCTGGAAGGACTCGACCTTCCCGATCTTCTCCCGGAACACGACCTGTAACTCGCTGATCTGCCTCTCCAGGTCACCATGTTGGGTGCGGAGCAAGGTACGATCGGACTGGTCCTCCAACCTCTGCCGGTCAACCACCGCGAGCTGTTCCAGGAGGTGCAACCTATAGGCCTCCAAGCGAGACAGATAGTGCCGTGCGCCGATCAGCCCGTCCACGATCGGTCGGAGCTTATCGCAGTGATCATGCTACTGCCGATCAGCCGTGAATAAGACGTCGAACGTTTTGGCGATGTCGGCGGGCAACCGATCTACATGCAAAGGAGGGTCAGATCATACCCTAGATGGAAACAGACCGATCGGCCTACCTTGCGTTGCTTGTTAGACGATCTGGGCCCGGAGACGTGCGTTTTCAGTGGTCACCTCCTGCAACTTCGTGGACATGGGGATCAACGTATCCACCTCCTTCTGCAGTTGCAGGAGTGAAGAATCTTTGATGTCTAACTGGGAATGGAGTTCCCGGACTGTTTTCTGGAGATGGTCGACTTCGATCTGATGCCTGTCCGATGTGTCGGACCCTGGAGTGCTGTGAAGGCTGTCAGATCGGGCCGACCGTGTCGGCGAATCGAGATGGGGCGATGAGGAACGCAGGGCGTCTGGACCAAAGAATGTCAAGAGAGGTTACAAGACGATCAGGTGTGCAAGGCAAGTACTGGTGAAGGCGGACACGGAGATCTGTCCATTGGTGAAGTCCGCTTGTATGAAGATCTGGATATGATTAGATCGGGCCGCCACCGTTGTGCGGCTGCGACACGACTCAGGGGCGGCTGTGGTGAAGCGGACTCAAGCATTCTGGTCGCTTCCGGTCAGCAGCAGACCGATCGGCTTATCGGCGATCGGATTGGTGGAAATCCAGGAGGCTTTTAAGACTATCATGTGAAAGAGGT
>CM047583.1:555725-574420 GCA_026184515.1 Peronosclerospora sorghi | reverse complement strand
ACCTCTTTCACATGATAGTCTTAAAAGCCTCCTGGATTTCCACCAATTCGATCGCCGATAAGCCGATAGATCTGCTGCTGACCGGAAGCGACCAGAATGCTTGAGTCCGCTTCACCACAGAAGCTGGTCAGAGAGTTCTCCGATCGGCCTAAAATACCCTGTCTGGTGGACGAAGCGGAGAGATTCGATTATGACGAATCTCTTCTGCCGGAATACAGTTGGGAAAGGCCATTGTAAGAGGACGAATTGGAGGTGGAAAAGGTGCTAGATGTCCGATCGGTCAAGAAGACGCGTTTCGGTCGCACCCACCGAGAATACCTGGTACGCTGGAAGGATCATGACGAAGCAACTTGGATCGACGAACTCGATCTAAATTGTGGAGCACTGCTACGAGAGTTCGAGCGAGAACGAGTCAGTCGGAATCTCTTCGCAGTGATGCAGACTCATGAAGATGAAGATCAAGACACGCAGTAGCACCGATCAGTATATCGATCGGTGTGAATATGTGTAAGGTCTGAATTATTGTGAATTAGTGCGATGAACTGTGAATAGCTAGAGTAGTGGAGTGACGAACGTGGTGATAATTTTCGCGATGTGGATGGAAACTGTGTGTGATAACGTGTTGGTACAAATTTGGAGAAAGTGATGAAATTTGGTCAAGTGATCAGGTGATCAGGAATTTGGAAAGAATTATGACATGTATTATGGGTTATCTGGTTAGCTAACTGCGCATCAAGATTAGCAGTCACCCCACAGACGACCGATAGTCAATGCCGGATGGTCTTCGATCTGTTCCTGATGCTGTTTGCGCCAGGGCTCCTTCCGATCGATCTGGATCAAGGCGTCTTTCAGGTCTGCGATCGGCTCGTCACAATGAATACCGGGATACCATACGCCGTCGTCAGCTAATACCCCAGCTTTCTTAACCCGAAGCTTGGCCATATGAAGAACTACAGGATTTAGAAAGATGTCGATGTCGCACTCTCGGGTCAGCATCCCTCCCAGAACGAACTTTCATAGTGTCTGCCAGGCCTCGCCCGCCCGACTCCGGCGCTTTTTCCGGTTGTTCTGGAATGAAATCAGGCATTGTTCATGCTGCGCTCGATCATGAGGAAGCACTAGATAGTGTGTAGACTCCCAGATCGCTTGGCTGTAGGCTTCATTGAAGGCCTTCACTCGACCCAAGAACGAGTCGATTCACGCAGTCGACGCAAACATGGACCCAAGCTTGGGGCGGATGAACACTTTCCATGGCTGATCTGCATACAGACGGGAGATTTTTGGTGCTGTGATCAGGTCCGCCCGCGATGCAGAAGCGGCAGGAGCCTTTAAAGCTGGAGGAAAAAGCCAGGAGTCTGGACGCGATAGAGACCGGGATAGTATCTGCTTGGTCAGGGCTGATCGGTGCAAGCTACAGATCTGCCCCGGTGACCATGGCAAAGTGGCATCTGAAGTCAACGTCGGAAGAGGTCGATCTCCGATGAACACTCCTTTCAATCGGGCGTAATGGCGCAGACCAGATGTGCCTTCTCGAAGGAAGGCGCCGATCCGGTCAACTCACGCGTTCGTGCAACACCATCGCCTTGGGAACTGATCACCTGATCAGCCCCCGATGCAGACTTTATCGGAACAGGACCTCGGCGTTTATCGGATCGGGACTTGGACAAAGCGGTGATAATGAACTCAGAATCTCCCGATCCGTCCCCCGAGTCATCTCCGGAGGAGATCTCTATATGTTTGGTGTGAGCGGTGCGGGGACGTAAGGGCGCATGGGATTTGACGGTGTTCGACGTATTATATGCGTCCGATCTTTGGCTCGGAAGAAGCGCCTGCGTCTTAGCTTTGTTTTGGGGCGCCACTTGCTTCTCCTAGAGTTCGGAGTCGCGCTGTGCCCCGCGCCCTTGAGCCCTTCGACGCGTCCTTACGCTGCTTGGAAGTTTACGGAATCTTGGAATATTGACTTTTGGCCAATGAATGAAGTCGTTTCCGATCTTGGTGCAGATCGATCAGAGCGGCCGATGTAGATCGGCCAACGCTAGAGCCTGCAGCCGGACGCCGGTACAACAAGTCGGTCAACTGTTGGTAGCACCGATCTACGGCCGCCCAACGACGGTTTGAATCCTGGGTCCAGGCGTCCGATCGGATCTGGAAGGACTCGACCTTCTCGATCTGGTCCTTGACCACGACCTGTAACTCGTCGATCTTCCTCTCCAGGTCACCATGGTGGGTGCGGGGTAAAGTCCGATCGGACTGATCCTCCAACCTATGCCGGTTGACCAGCGCGAGCTGTTCCCGGAGGTGTGATCTGTAGGCCTCCAAACGAGACAGATCATGTCGTGCGCCGATCATCCCGTCCAAGATCGGTCGGAGCTGATCGCAGTGGTCATGAGACTGCCGATCAGCCGCGAGTAAAGCGTCAAACGCTTTGGCGATGTCGGTGGGCAGCCAATCTGAACGCGAAGGAAGGTTAGAGCAGATCCAAGACGAAAAACAGACCGATCAGCTTACCTAGCGTTGTTTGTTGGGCGATCTGGGCCCGAAGATGCGCGTTCTCGGCGATCACCTCCTGAAACTTCGCGGAAATGGGTATAAAGGTCTCCACTTCCTTCCGCAGTGGCAAGAATGACGTATTCTTAACGTCCAACTGAGACTGAAGCTCCCGGACTGTCTTCCGGAGCTGATCGACCCCGATCTGATGCGCATCCGGTGTGTCGGAATCTGGAGTGTTGCGAGGGCTGTCAGATCGGGCCGATCGGGGAGGCGAATTGACATGGGGCGATTGTGAGCACAGGGCCCCTGCAGCAACGAGCGTCAAGAGAGGTTCAAAGATGACCAGGTGCACAAGGACAAATACTTGGCGAAGGCGGATTCGAAGATATGTCCATCGGTGAGGAAGTCTGCTACTGTGAAGATCTGGGATGCCAACTGGTGGTGAGATCGGGTCGCTACCGTTGTGCGGCTGCGACCAGACTCAGGGTGGCTGTGGTGAAGTGGATTCAAGAATTCTAGTCACTTTGTGTCAGCGGCACGCCGATCAGCTTATCAGCGATCGGATTGGTGAAAAACAAGGAGGCTTTGAAGCCTATCATGTGCAAGAAGTGTCAAGAACGCAGATTTTGGTAGGTCACATGATATTGCGTGTACTTTACATATTTCATGTTTGTACATATTGGGGACCGTAGGTAGATAGGATTGGTAAGTTTTGGATTTTCCCTCTAAGAGTCTTTTGGGCTTTCCGTCTTTTTTGGTCGTTAACGCCTCAACAAGGAAGTCGTTCGCATCTTTGCACAGTAGATCAGTCGCCTCCGCACGCCGCGGAGTGTTTGAGATCAGAGGGTCGAGTAATCCCCTCTAGCTCATTATACCCGGCCGGGACGCGTTACAGACGCACTTGACCCGCCGGAAGTCCTTCTACGGGAGTAAGCATTGGTCGGCTTTGCAAGCCCATGTTGCACACGTTTGGAACTTGTAAGCAAGTTTTTGGATTGTTACGTGGAGATATCGTTCGTGTAGTTTGTCAAGTTCTCGTTGGGTCTCCATATTGGAATATTGGACTTTTCTTCATACATTGGTTGGGCTCTACGATCGGTTAAGCGGTCTGTCCTTTGGAGTACACTTACTCTAAGTATAATTGGTCTGCCCGTACCCAGGGTGGAGAGTTCCACCCAGGGTACACTACCCAGCACGGTCTCGCATTTTAGACCCAAAACAATTCACAGCGACGATCCACCAAGTGTGAAACCAGCCCATTCCATCGAGTACACAAGGTGAGATGTAGACGCAAAAATCGGACCAGGCGTCCTATGCTGATGATCGGTCGTCTGCTAGCAGCGGACGATCTGATCGGATCATAGGCGAAGGTTTGCGGGGTACCCCCCCCCCGTCAGTTGGAAGGCTGGGAACGATTGTGGTCAGGTTCTCGACACTACGGTGTTCGATTTTGAATTTGACTCTACCACATATGCTTTGCACGAGATGTGTGGCCATAGTGTGATTCGCAGAATCTTTCTCGGTAGTCATGCAAAACCGCTTGGTGGTAAGGTGATGGTCCTTTAAAATGCGGATCAAGTGCGCGGAAAGATTGCGACCGCTGGTCTCCCTAGATTTGTGTTGCAGCGATAGAAAGTCTGCGCAACATCCAATCAGAGTCAATTAACGGGGATGTCTAATGTCATTGCTGCTGTATATCCAAAATGTGAACATCAGCTAGTACAAACTCTTTTTTCAAGAGCGGCCTTTATATACATAGATCTAATGTGCAGTCACTGCCATTATTTCCTTGCGATTGGTCGATGTCCAGGTGTCCGTGGTGATGCTTACACGGCACTCAAGTTCTTGGAATAAATGACCGATACGGACTCTAGCTGCAATGAACGCGTCGAGGACTGTGTTTCGCATTACATCTGCACCGATCAGCATGTTGGAAGTGGAAGGATTGAATAGAAAGAGAAGTTCACGAAATTCTTTGTATTCCACCAGCTGAGAAGGCAGGCCTCGGCAAACGCTCATCTTGAGCGCAGTTTTTTTTCAAAGTTTCGCGACTCAACCCCGCTGTCTTGAAGCTCGCACCCGGGGTGTAAATGAACGCCTTAATGCTGCCGGTTTCCTTTGGAGCTTCCTTTCTGAGTGATGCGATGTGTGACTTTAAAAGGTGTCGAACCATTCCGAAGGTTTTCATGTTTGCGACCAAACTTGTGCTCAGCAACGCACATACGACCAGCGACACCGGACACTTGCCAGACAGCTATTTGAGATGAAGGAGTGCCATCGGGGAAAGAATGGGAAGGCTTTTGCTAAAAGTAAGTCCAGACCCATCTCCCTTTGGCATCATTCATGTCTATGCGGGCTGCGGAAGTGGAAGTTACAGCACTGTTGCTGACGGAAGGGGCCAAAGAAACTGCCTTCGTATCGAACTCCATCAAAACTTGGGAGACAAAGCGGTACAAAGTACAAAACCTAGCGAGATGTGCAGTGAGTAACCAGGAGTAATATGTGGAACAACTTACAAAAAACAATTCTCAGGAGCGAATCAACGATGAAAATTAGATGGTAAGATGCTAGGAGCCAGTTCACAGCTGGGTCAGGGACGCGGGACCGCGGAATGGGACCGCCGTGTCCCGCGCGGGACGGGTCACGGGATTGCACGATGGGTCGGAGCCCTACTTTCCCATACTTCTATTCTTTAAGTAAAATCCACTGATCATTTTGTCATCGACCATGATATCACCGCAATGTACGTCATCTTGTGCGATCTATCGTGTCCTGTCTATTTTCTATTCTGTCCGCCCTATCAGTGCCTCTAAAATCTTCAAGATTCTCTCGTCACCTTCGCAATAGTCTTGACAGCTATCTATATATAACAGAATACCGTGTCGTCGATGATCCCGTACATAAGCGAATTTTCTTGATCTATGTATGAATTTGAATAAGTATGCGATCCCGTTACCTAAGCGAATTATCTTGATCTAAGTATGAATCGATTACCGATTAAGTACGCGATCCCGTATGTAATGGGGTGTCATTACATAATTGATATTCAAGTTAGAATATCACAGTTGAATTTCAAACGCGTTGTCTGAAATTCAAATAATAGATTATAAGTTATTATAATCTACAAAGGAAAAGTCGATTCGGTATAAATACCGAATCATCCAGGTTAACTAATAGTACAGTTAGTTTAATACTTGATATTATTATATTAGTTAGGTAATTACTATACTGTTAGCCGCTAACCACCCATTTAATAAACACTCTTAATTTTGCGTTATAAACAACAAGTAAATATTTATATTTACTTTTAGTATAGGATTAGTTGTCATCAACTAATCCTACCCCTCTTGTATTGCGCGCTTCCTCGCACAACACAGTGTAAGCCTGTAACAGGATCAGTCCTGTTACACCTGGTAGCACTTTGTGGTCCGTCTTAACGACCATAGTTCCGTCCCGCTAGTGAACTAGCGGAGCAAAGATTAAGAGCCTCTCGGCATCAAGTCGTGAGACATGACGCCTGCCGAGCGAGAGAGAACGCTGGAAGTGGTGGCGAAACACTTCCCCCACTTCTCGTAGCGTAGTAAAGACGCGACGGTAGAAATGGTTCGGTCCATGGGGACCGAAATCCTTACCTTCCTCCTGGGTAATACCCCGGAGGAAGCGATAGAGGTGGTGAATCTCTTTAGGCGAAACCACCTAGAAAAGCCAGCACGGCCCGCGCAAGAGGCAGCGCGGACCGCACCTGCAACGCATAGCGTTGAAGTGGTAAAGGCGCGAGTACCGCCCTTTACCGGCGAAGGGGGCGAGACCCTTCGTAGATGGTTCGCAGAGGTGGAAGATGTAATCTCTGCGCAAAATATTGTTGAAGAACGTCAACAGGCGTACTTCGCCACAACATGTCTGGGCGGCAGAGCCAGGGAATGGGCGATGAGTCGCAGAGCCACTGATGACTCTGCGTTCCTTACTTATCAGGAATTAAAAGCTGAGCTAAAGCTCAACTTTGAAGCTCCAGAAATGGAGCTAAGTAGTCGGCAGGAGTTCATGGAACTCCGGCTAGGTAAGCTTGATCTTCAAGCTTACGCCCAGAAGACGCAATATTTGCTGTCAAATATTGTGTATGAGCCGGTGCCTCCTGCTATGCAGGTCACTGGCTTCATGAAGGGACTCAATGATGGTCCCTCCAAACAGAGTCTTTACCGGCACCCACCAAAGACTCTAAGGGATGCCATTGATATGAGCATCCGTGAGGAGTTCAGCATGAGATAAGCGTCATCGCACGCTGGGTACAGCCGGAGGGCTCAACAGCCCTTCGCTTTTGACATGCCGCAACAGCATGTCAACAATCAGCAGTCGGGCAGACGAAGTTCACACTTCGTGTCAAGAAACAGCCACCCGCGCCAGAGCATGGGCGGTGGAGGTCCAGATCCGATGGACCTATCGGTTGCGATTGCTTCGAACTCGAAGCAACCGAAATTTAAGAAGAACATTCGCTGCAATCGATGCGCGAAAGTGGGGCATTTTGCTCATGAGTGTATGTTACCGCGTCCAGTGCCACGCAGTCAGCGGACGGAACCGTCCGCTGCACGGCGACACCAACATGGACATCACCCTGTTGGTGCAAAAAACGTAAATCACTAGTAGGGGCGGGGCGCCCTACTGGGAATGTTATCCCACATGCCGACATAGGGCATGTGAGGGTAATAGCCCCAGACGGGACTATGTCCTGTCAAAAGGTGCAGGGTGATGATAAGCCTCTTATCACCCTGGAGGTTAAGCCGCACGGGAGCGATGTCCCCATGCGAGCTTTGTTTGACACAGGAGCGTCAAACAATTTCGTTAGAGCTCAGAGTCTAACGCTGTTGAGCTTCGTGGAGGTAGAAACTCCACGAAGTATTGTGTCATTACGGTTAGCAACAGGTGCAACCGTGACTATTCCAAAGCGTGTGATTAAAACACGCTTCGAGTTGAATGAACTGTCATTCGAGGATGAATTCATCGTCCTCGATTTAGATGACAAGTTCGATGTGATACTTGTAATCCCATGGATGTCCAAGTTTAAACCTTCGATCGACTGGGTTAACCTATCGATCGACTGCGGCGGACCCACAGGATCTGATCACCCTGTGTGTACTCCGGCTGTATCAGAAGATACAACCGCAGCGTCGGACAGTCTGGTGGATAGCGATGGCACCACCAGGTCTGTTCCGACACTATCAGCGGAAGGTACCTCCGCTGGTGAGAGTTCAGAGGGACTACCACACGCAACAGAAGAGTAGTTGCGTGTTGGAGAGAAACATTCCCGGGTGATAAAGACCACCGTAAGAATGAAGTTATAGCCACGGTGGGAAACACCCACCGTGAGAATGAAATAGTATCCACAGTGGGAAACACCCACTGTGCGACCGAAGGCTATAACACGACGAAAGAATTCCGTGTTGATTTGAGTGAACTCACGATCGAGTGCAATCGTGAGCACAACTCCGTGGTGGCCAGTGCCCACCACGTTGCGTTAGCCATGCACACGGGTGATAAAGACCACCGTGTCGCAGAACAGGCGGCCGATCAGACGAGCACATCTGATCGCCAAGAAAATTCCATGGTAGGCAGTGGCCACCATGATGATGAGTATTCGCACGCGGTGAATCGTAATCACCGTGTAGCAGTCAATCAGACGAGTGCGTCTGATTGCATGGACAGTTCCGTCGAGACTACCAACGTCCTGAAGCAAACGGAGACCGGATTAGCTACCCAGTCTCAGTTGATGGAACACCCTCCGAAAGAAGGTTCGGAGGTGATGGCTCTTCCAGCGCTAAGCTGGAAGAAGTTTATGAAGAACTTGCACGATGATCAGATCGAACAGATCTGTATCATCGTTGCAACGGATGATTTAGTGGATATTCGTGAACGAATATCCACTTACAAGTGGAAAATATTGGGAACGAGGTTCCCAATGATCAAACCAAAGTTCAGCGCTTTGAAGCGCAGAGATGGGGTCGCTTAAAGATAACTCCCCATTTTATGAGGTACTTCAGGATTACGCTGACGTATTCCCAGAAGAAGTACATAGCGAGCTCCCTAAGGATAAAGGAACTCGCCATGAAATTGACCTCGTGCCAGGCACTAAGTATTTGTCACGCGGCAATGGCCGTTGCCGCGTGATCAAGTAAAAGCGATCGACGAGTTTTTCGAAGCTCGTCGTAAAGCAGGCCAAGTGAGGGAGTCTATCTCACCGCACTCTACCCCCACCTTTTTTGTGAAAAATTCCACAGGTGGGTGGAGAATCGTTCACATTTACAACAAGCTGAACACAGCGACGGTACCGGCGCAGACGCCGATACCGCGAAAAGATGTCATCATTGATGGTATGTGCGGGAGCACCATCTTTAGTGCTCTCGATCTAAGAGATGGATTTTATCAAATCCTAATGCTTGAGAAGGATATCCATCTCACGGCGGTAAGCACCCCAAGCGGCATGCTTTGGGAGTGGCTTGTTATGCCGCAGGGGCTTCGAAATGCCCCTGCTACGTTTAACAGATGCGTAACGCATCTATTACGCCCGGTGCGAGAATTCGCACCGAGTTATTTCGATGACGAGTTCATCCATAGTAAGGGTGAACACGATAAAAGCGATGTATATGTCCATAGGGAACATCTACGTCGAGTGATAGAGCTTATGCGTAAGCATAAGCTCTATGCAAATCTAAAGAGTGCAACTTTGGTGCACCTGAGATACCCGTTCTTGGATGTTTTGTGGGCAAGAACGGGGTGCGTCCTGATCCAGAAAAGATCAGGGTGATTGTTGAATGGCCTACGCCAAACAACGTTAAGGAACTTCGAAAGTTTGGGTTGGCAACATAGTTGCACAAGTATTCGCGCAACTATGCTGGGCTAATACGACCTCTTTCTCAATTACTTAAGAAAGATGTCGAATGGCATTGGGATACCCAATGCCAAGATGCTTTTGATGCAGTCAATTAAAGCTTGACTGAAGCGCCTGTCTTGGCTATAGCCGATAACGAGCGTCCGTTCCACGTCGTTTGCGACTCGAGCGATTTCGCTATCGGCTGTGCTTTGATGCAGCGTGATCACGATGATCGTGATCGCGTAATCTTCTATCAATCGCGTCAGTTGCGCCCAGCCGAGCGCAACTATCCAGTGCATGACAAGGAACTCCTTGCCATGAAGTATGCACTGGCCAAGTTTCGGATCTATCTATTGGTAGATAGACCGTTTGTGGTTTACACGGACCATGCGTCGCTACGCACGGCCGTGAATTCACCACAAATTTCCCAAAGAATGGCTCGATGGCTGTCATTCTTTGCTGAATACAACTTTACGGTTGAATACAAACCCGGAAAGTTGAACGTGATAGCGGATGCGCTATCACGAAGGCCCGATTACGAGACGAAACCGTCCGTAACCGAAGGTGTCAGTGCAAACGCGATCCGTTGCACTGCTTTGTCGTCGTCAATTATACGACAAGTACGCGAGGCGTACAAAACAGACGAGGAGACAAGTCTGTTGATTGATTACTTACGTAATCAATCAAGTGAGAAACGCGACGAACTCCCAGAGTTCCTCCGCGCTTGCGTGCATCGATATCGACTGCGCGATGGTCTGCTGCTTTACAGCACAGACCAAAAAGATGAAAGTCGCATCGTCGTTCCAAACGACGATGATCTCAAACATCAAATTATGTTTGAGTATCATGATGCACCGATTTCGCGGCATCATGGTCGAGAGAAGACATACGCTTCTCTCGCACGTGACTTTTACTGGCGAAACGAGTACAAGTGGGTACGAAAATACGTACGCGCTTGCGAGATTTGCCAGCGCGTTAAGCCTGCGCAGTCTTCACAGGCTCCGCTGCAATCTCTGCCGGTTCCGACAGAGTGTTGGAAGTCCATTTCAATGGACTTCGTATTCGTTCTTCCACCCGACAATAGTCTTTGTAGACCGTTTCAGTAAGATGGTACATCTTACTGCAGTATCAGTGAACGTAACCGCCGCTCAAACAGCGCGGATATTCGTTGATACGGTATTCCGTTTTCACGGAATGCCGGAAGACATTGTCTCGGATCGAGATCCGAGATTTACAGGACGTTTCTGGCAAGAAACGTTCTCATTGTTGGGAACCCAGTTGAAGATGTCAACTGCGGACCATCCGGAAACGGATGGGCAGACGGAACGGGTTAACCGCGTTCTCGGAGACATGTTGCGATCATACGCACATGCCCTTGAACAGTGGAGTGACTATCTGCCACTCACTGAATTCGCGATTAACAATTCGGTGCATACTTCAACTAAGCATACACCGTTCTACGTGAATGCCTTAAGGCATCCATGAACCCCAGCTTTACTTGGCGGTACGCCAAATCTAAGTGGGGGAGGGACCCGCTCAAATTTTGAGCGAGGCAATGCTCAAGTTGCAACTGCAACTTGTGAACAAAACGATGGCCCTTCTAATGAAAGTACAGTAGAAGCGGAAGCAGCTTCAAATGAAACTGAAGCTGCATATGATGAATATGTGTCTGCAGCAATGGCTGCAGAAAATGAGGGCAACGCACCTACTGCTGATAAAGCAGTAGATGAATTCGTATTACAGCGCCAAGCTGTAATACGCTATATAAAAGATGCACTTGGTTCTGCTTTGGATAAGCAGAAGCAAAATGCAGACAAGCAAGGAAGGAAGAACAAAAACTCCTTTTGGAAAGGCGAACTGGTATTATTAAGTACTACCAATTTGCCTATACATGCAATAAGCAACTTCACTACACGGAAGTTTCTTCCTAAGTACATTGTACCTTTCAAGGTCCAAGAGATTTGGGGGAATGCCTATACTTTAGACATTCCCACAGCAATGCGGATCCACCCAACATTCTATGTTGGGCGGCTCAAACCGTATCATTCGTCTTCGTCTTACGACGAGACGCAGAACCACGGAAGATACCGTGCTTCTCCAAGTCTTCCAAGATAGACTTGTAATCGGCTTCCAGCCGTTGATGAGCAGAGCGGAGAGTCATTACCTCCGCCTTCGACTGCTAAAGATCAGCCTTGTGCCGATTGAGCTCTTCCTTACAGCGGGAAAGCTTGATGTACAGAAGATCCTTCTTCTGCTGAAGGGAAGTGTGCGCCCCGAGGATGTCGCGGACATCCTCGCGAAGAGACCGATATGTCTTCACAGAGTGAGACACATCGCTGCTCAAGGAGGAACAACCCTCCTCGAGTTTGCGGAGCAAAGAACCATGCTCCGCAACAACAACGGCGAGGGAATTCTCAACCTCCGCCGCCCCTGATCGATAAGCAGGGGAATAATCGATACATTCTCGAGCGCTTGATCTTGAAGCGCTCGGTTCCTTCGAAGAAGGGGCAGCGTACGGAGTACTTAGTACGCTGGCTGGGTTACCCCCAAGAGTTCGACTCTTGGGAGCCGATTGAGGTTCTGAGGGCCGACGCCCCAGACCTTTTAACTGAGTTTGAGAAGGAGTATCAAACTCATAATGCGAAGTAGCATCAACAGTAGGTGTTGATGCATTTAGGGCATCGACTAAGCTCTGAATTTTGGCGAGTACGGAAAAACCACCGTACCCCCGCAACTCCTCCTCTGACAGAAGAGAAGCGCCCTGCGGACACCGCGGGAAAACGAGGTGAGAAGGGACTCC
Organism: Peronosclerospora sorghi; assembly: GCA_026184515.1. Lineage (NCBI taxonomy): Eukaryota > Oomycota > Peronosporomycetes > Peronosporales > Peronosporaceae > Peronosclerospora > Peronosclerospora sorghi. Next base: position 562,268 of record CM047583.1, on the reverse strand, counting down.
AAGGTTCAACCCTTCTTTGATGCAAGCAAAATTGATGTATTCCATTTTGTCTGTTCGCGAGTGCTTTAAAAAGCGCTCGCGCATTACGTGAACTTTATTCACGTAATCATCTGGGCTTTTGTTATAGTTGTCAACAAAAGCGTTCCAACTCTGAGTCAGGGCGTCTTTATCATCCCTGTTCCTCCTTGACCCTTACCGGCTCGAATAATATCGAACCTGGAAAAAGAGGTCAATAAAGTACAGACGTCTATCGCCTGTACTTCGATCGAATTGACGTGACTGGATGTCTTCGCAGTCATCCAGCACTTTGATATCGAACAACGCATATTGGCAGTCCCGCTTACGGTGACCGCCACTGTTGGGGGCAATAGCCCATCCAGGGGTCCAAAACACCACTTTGTACGGAACATGTGGTTCCGTAGGATGATACGCTTCAGAAGCGGCAGGCGCCGCTTCTGTTCGAGCTCTTTTAGCAGGCGTAACACCGCCTGCTTCAACACCACGCGCCGGGGTTAAACCACCCCGACGTGGAGACGTACTTGGTCCAGGTGGGATTATGCGTTCCCGCAACCACCTGTGATGATCATTGTCGCTGTCAGATATGACAGCGACACAAGAGTTATCATCGCTGTTAGGCGATGAGCACCTAGCGAGTTTCGACTCGCTAGATCCTTTATAGGGGACAGCTGTGCCCCGATCACTTTTTTCGGAGTCAGAACTGTCTCCGAACATGGAAGAACCCTTCCTGGAAACACACCATTGGGGGGTTGTCATCGCGCGAGATGTTGCATTAGCAACATCTCCCTGTTTCTTGCCAGATGCCGACTTAGCAGCATCTGTGGTCGAAGACGGTACGTCTTCCGACCTTTGCGTAGTTGACGCTGCTAATGCAGCGTCACTGTTGTCACTCAACACCTCAGCACCTAATGCTGAGGCGGAGGAAGAAGCTCTTCTATGTTTTCAGCAGCGCTCTTTAGAGCGCCTCCGCGTGCTTTGACCATCGAGTCGATGGTCAATCAGTTGGTAAATGAGAACGACCAACAAGTGCCACCTATGATTGGCCAAAATAAAAATTATTATTGGCCAACCACCTTAAGTGGGGGGTGATGTAATGGGGTACCATTACATAATTGATATTCAAGTTAGAATATCACAGTTGAATTTCAAACGCGTTGTCTGAAATTCAAATAATAGATTATAAGTTATTATAATCTACGAAGGAAAAGTCGATTCGGTATAAATACCGAATCTTGCAGGTTAACTAATAATACAGTTAGTTTAATACTTGATAGTATTATATTAGTTAGGTAATTACTATACTGTTAGCCGCTAACCACCCATTTAATAAACACTCTTAATCTTGCGTTCTAAACAACAAGTAAATATTTATATTTACTTTTAGTATAGTACTAGTTGTCATCAACTAATCCTACCCCTCTTGTATTGCGCGCTTCCTCGCACAACACAGTGTATACCTGTAACAGGATCAGTCCTGTTACACCGTATCTAAGCGAAGTCGAACTGTACTATCGATTTATTTTAATTGGTTACAAATAGCTCTTTTAGTAGCTTTACATACCGACATCTTGCAGGCGGTGAAATTGCCACGTCGCAGGCGCCTGCGCTCATTACGCCACCACTGGAAGTTGTTAAGACGCGCAAAAGGAGCCCGGATTGTTGTCGATGGTGAGCTTATACTATTTGATTTATGTTCCGTGGATTTGCTCACTTTTTTTGTCGCGGCAGGCAAACAGGTAAAGGGGCTGTATAAAGACCTAGCGCAGGTGAATAGACTGCTCAAGACGGCTACGAAGGAAGATGTAGAGGCTACAGATGATAGTGATCGCACGCCATTACTGCTTGCAGTAACGGCGTGCGACCCAAGGATTATGACCACAGTACTATAATGTAGATAATGTAGAGTATATGTTTTGCTACCCTAACCCTGGAAATACATGGGGGGCAAGTTTTGTAGACGGACAGAAGTTTTTTATCCCCTTCCCCGTCGGTACGACGGGTACCTACACTTGTCTATTATATAACAGAATTCATGTCCGCATCGATGCGCGATCCCGTACCTAATAGAATGTCTTGATCTAAGTATATAATTCAATTAAGTACGCTATCTCGAACCTAAGCGAAGTCGAACTGTACTATCGATTTCTTTTATTTGGTTAAAAGACTGTATTGTTCTTTATAAAGCGACGGCGAACGCGTGACATCCTCGGTGTCGGCGAAAGACAAGGCTGGGCAGGTGAGCCGAGGCTGGGCAGGTGAAGGACAAGGCTAGGCAGGCGAAGGACAAGGCTAGACAGGTGAAAGACAAGGCTGGACAGGGGAAGGACAAGTCTGGGCAAGTGAAGGACAAGGCTGGGCAGGCGAAGGACAAGGCTAGACAGGTGAAGTACAAGACTGGGCAGGTGAAGGATATCGTTAAAAGCAAAGCCAGCGAGGCAAAAAACAAGGCGGAAGAAAAAGCTGGCGAGACAAAGTATGTAGCCCAGGATAAGATGAGTCAGAGTAATAAAGGAAATCCGAGCAGGCTGAGAAATCGACAAGTTTGATGAAAGAGACGGCTGCAGAAAAGTGAAGGGCAAATGAGGATGATGATATTATATAGACGGCTTCTTCGCACAGTCTTTTCAGTAGAAGTCCTCACTCAATATAGTGACATGACATATAACATTATAACATTATCTAGATAATAGGCAACGCTGTTGAAAAAGTACCGGATTTCCACTGCTAAGATAAACCAACGCTGCTTAAAAACACACCCGCCAAATTCCAGAGATAGTGGGGTACTGTTTGTCGAACGTATCCTGGACGTTTTCGATATCCTTCAGAAGAATAAATACGCTTTTCTCGGATCATGTACTACACATACTACACCTTTTACCCGTCCAAAATGAAAAGTTTTGCAAGCGAAGTGAAATAGGTAGCAAAGTAAAAAATATATTTTTAATAACTTTTGCAACCAAAGTGAAATAGGTAGCGAAGTTAAAAATATATTTCACAACTTTTGCAACCAAAGTGAAAAGCCTTGCAACCAATGTGAAACGGAACAATTAAATAAAGGGCGTGACTGGTCACAACCCCCCTTTGCTGCGTACGCCCCCCCCCCTCGCCCCGCCCTAGTCCCCCGAACCCCCCCACCCCTCACCCGACGCACATAAATCACCCCCAAAACCATTACACGCCACCTTCACCGCCGTAATCTCATGTCGGGTTATCAGAACTGGTTCAATTAGTGCCTAGTTATGTTGCTGATCAACAATTTCAAACTCCGATGGATCCCTGCGCGTGGAATTGGCACCGTAGCGGCGTCCACGAGATCCCCTGGGGCGACCGCGGCCGCGGATTATGTCTGGCTCCTTCACGGGGACTAGAGAATCGCTCTGAGACAGGATACACAGCTGATCCTCGAATATCTTCTGTTGGTGTGGCGGCAGATGCACATGGCGCACTTGGATGCACGTGAGGGCCTGCTCCATCTGCGAGACGCGTTTCACAGCATCGACGGGGTGTGTGTGCGCTGGATCATGGACGCGCCTGCGGGTAAGCCACCAATGGTCGGAGAAATCCTCCATCTTGAGGTGCCCGGTGGTCGCTAGCATGTCGCGAATGCAGTGCGCACACAGCAGACCCATTGTCCGCGTGAATGCGTTGGTACACTGCGCAGCGGCGTCTCCAAAATGCTGCGCCTTGCGCAACTGCTCGTGAACAAGATTCAGGGCGAAGTGGGAGACTTTGCGTCGGGCTTCCGCCCAGATGACGCCCTGCTGTTGGAGGAGAGTGTTCGCGCGGTTGTGCGCAATCTGACGTCGGATGATCGCCTCCTGATGGTCCACCGCCAGCATCAAACGTCGATACACGTCCGTCAAATCACCCGTGGACACGGTAATCCAAGTCTTGACGGATCTGTGCTTCCCTTCGACGCGTGATGTCTCCAAGTTTCCGAGATGGCAGATGCGGTTTGTCCAGGCGTGGACAAAGCGATATTTGTGCGGTATCCACGTGTTCGACACGTACTCGCAGGCTTGAACATCGTGGTTCTGGCGTAGCGCTGCCCATTCTCTTTAAAACATCGCCTCGTCCGATGAGAGGACAACGTTGCGCCAATCCTTGTCGAAGTTAACCCAGGCTTCCATCGATCGAAAGTGCTTACGGCACTTTGCCAGCACGTTCTTGTGGATGCGCCACACACAGAGGATGTTCGTGGCGTTTGGCAGCCTGACACGAATCGACGACATCAAGGCCAGTTCGCGATCCGTCACGACGACGCGCGGCAGTTGATGTTCGTGAAACACAGAGACGATGTGACCCAGGGCCCAGAGGTAGTAATCTTCCGTCTCACGTTTTAGGAAGCAAAATGCCGCCGAAAACGTCTGATTCGTTCACGCTTGGCCAACCACATGCAGAAGCGGATGCTTGAATCTGCAATAGTCACACGATAGTGTGAGATTATGCCTTCTGTCCCCACATCAATTCGCATCTGTCTGTGCATACCGGTTCGTTTTGTATGTACTGTCCATCAAAACAACATCGGGGTTTTCCTTTGCCATTTGTACCGACTTGGAGGGGCAAAGAAGAGACGCGTGATGCGCCCATCCCCGTCGCGTTCGTGCGCATGAAGCACGTTGTTTTCCCGGAGGTCATCCAGTAACATCTCCAACGGCGTACGCCCGTTCAGCTCCTCATTGCGCATGTCTGCCTTATCATTGTACACATCCTTTGGAATGAGCGTACACGCGGGATCCTGCTGACGGAGGGTGGCCAGGATCACCTTTGGCGCAGCGCCCTCCTTTGACATGGTTCGGATGGTCCTCTTCTGGTTGTTGTCGAGCTCTCGCAACGATGGGTAAACGGAGAGCACTTCGGCCTCGCCATGGTTGTGCCCCGCGACCTCAACCGTTGTCGTCCAGTTGTACGCAGGCGCCGCGGCAGCGTCATTCTCGTCATTCTCGCCGTTCCCTACGCGTTGAACAACCACCACGAACGGACAGCCTGAAGCCCTGGTGGACGTCTTGCGTTTCCGAGTTTCCTCCGTCAGGTAGTCTTGCCGGTTCTTGTACGCGCCACCGTGCGCGCATCCAAACCAAACTTTGCGAGTCACGCCTGTTTTGCTCTTCTTCGTACGCGTGCGCGTGACAGCGAAGCCCTGCGAGCGAACGTGCTCGATGAGAGTGGCCTCAGCCTCCTCCAACGACGCGTGGACTGCTTCGGGCGGGGGCTCCAGCATGTTGCCGACGTCCGACGTGAGGGGGTTTGAGCGATCTGCGAGTAGCCGGGGCGAAGGAGGGGTGGGGGGGCGGGGGACTAGAGCGGGGCGAGGGGGGGGGTGTACGCAGCAAAGGTGTGTGTACCCAGTCACGCCCTAAATAAAAACAAAGAAGAGAAATAAGCCTCAATTTTATCAGTTGATGAAATTGAGGCTTTTTTCTATCCTCCTAAAAGCAGCGGCACAGTTTCCTCGGCACTTACCGGTGCTGGCACTGGTGCCAGTAGTAGTTCTACTGCGCCGTCCACGACGTCTTCAGCGCGACACCACATTGGCAGTCAGCAGCAGCAGATGCAGATGCAACAGCAAAGGCAGCAACAATATGCCAACCAGATTATGATGAACCATTTACGATTTTCAGTTGGTTTTGTAGTAACAGGTATATCTGGAAAAATTCGAATCCAAAAAAATCCTAATTTTTCATTTTTCGGATAATTATTTTACGAGTTGCTTCTATTTGTTTTGAAGTTAATTTAGACTCTTCTAATACTTTTAGTGCATATTTACCATAAATAATTTTACTAGCTTTTGTTGTTTTACCTAAAAGTTTACCTTTAAATTTTTTTGCGGTTGTATTATTATCTTCAAAAACTCCAGTTAAAATTAAGATTTCTCCAACAAACTACTTGATCCTGGAATAGACATATTAGCTAATATATAGATAAATAATACAATATAAAATAAAGGCATAGTATGTACTAAACCTCCATAATAATTGATAAAGGGAATTGATCGGGCCAAACCCCCCAAGTTGATCGGGTCACCCCCCCCCCCCTTTTTATGTCCAAATGCGGCAAATATGGGTAAGTTTTGGGCTTCAAAAATGAACCTTAAAATTTATGCCAGCTTTATTACGTTGACATCCGCAATAAATTTGGCAGGATTGAAAACGAAACGTCTGAAACAGAAGAAAGTGCTGAACGGCTCGGCCTGGTCCCTGATTTCATGGTTGCCATCTCGTCTGTTTCGTGGCATGTCAAGAAAGCAAATTCTCAGATTCAATACTTGTCATAGATGTTACTACCTCAAACCACGGTTGAATTACGAAAAAAGGGCACCCCGACACTTTCCCCGAGCAACCATCAGTACAAAAGAAGGAGGGCGACACCTTCGCATCGTAGCGCTGGAGGTCCACGCTTTCCTCCTTCTTTTAATCATCTTGCACATCTTGCACTCCTTTGATCGTTCGAGCTGTTCACAACAGAGTGCACTAATGCTTTCCGGCCTTTGCTCGACATGGACTTACTTTTTAATCGCAGTCTTTT